>JAQIUQ010003539.1:0-340000 GCA_030378365.1 Hybognathus amarus
TAATAAGCACTAGTAGCTAATGAATAAGTACTAGTACTTAATGGAGTAGATACTAGTATCTAAAAAATAAAGTACTAGTAGCATGAAAATGAGAGACTAGTAGGTTAAAATGATTAAATGTTAAAAACGGCTTGCCAGACTCTATCTGTTCGCTTCTGACTAGCTCACAATTACGGCTACAGATATCTTAAATGATAATACAAACTATCGAAAATGCGATTAAACGACTAGAAAAGGAATGCCGCTGATATCTACAATGCTAACTACGATAGTCTAAGAGTCAGACTTTTAGAATGTTAAAAGGGCTTGCCATACAAAGTGTAGGCTCAGAGAGACACTCAACATTTTCAAACCAAAATATCTGACTTTCTGTGGGTCCTAGCTCATGAGTGTAAATTAGAAAGTTGTCCGGCTTGAGGAGAATATATGAATATATGAAACGATGAGATCAACATGTGTACTGAGTTTCATATTATTACATGCAAGCGTGTTTGATTTATGGACCAAGTTTTGGACCCCGTTCCAGGGGCGCTGCTGTCAGCCCCCTTGCCACACCCGGGTACCATCTTCAGCCCGGCTCTGATGGCTGTGGGATCTGACCTGTGTGCAAAGTTTCAAGAGTTTTCAAACCCATTAAGGGCCCCAAAGCCGCTAAGAGACTCAAAATCATCAAAAAAAAGGAATGTTAAAGTTTAGATGCGTTGCTATGGCAACATTATCTTAGATATTGAATAATGCTTTCACAGCTCTTCATCTGGCGTGTGTTTACATTATACAGATGAAGTTTAAAGCAAATCGGGTAAAAGTAAGAGTGCTGATTTCAAAGCATTTTGAAAGTGAAACACTTTCTGCTGCCAGTTGGTGGCGCTATATATTTGACTCACAATAGTCACATCCATGTGATCGGCCTCTTACAACGAACACACTGCTGAAGTTTCATCAAGATCAGTTAATGTATGCAGAAGTTTTAACACACTTCCTTTTTGATTTATTTACTTACTTTTTGATTTATGGACCAAGTTAATTTAAATTAATACACTAATTATATAAAACTATTGTCAATGCACTACAATTAAACAGGTTATATGCCTTTACTTATAAAAAAAATAAAAAGTAGAGCTGCGAGCAGCGGATTGCGGGCCCAAGCGGTGGCACGGAATACCCCGGTGCCCGTAGGCACCGGGATGGCGGCACCGCCGGCTTCGGCCTCCCATCGCTGCTCGCAGCTAGTACCTATATATATATATATATATATATATATATATATATATACACACACACACACACACACTGGTGGCACTGCCACCTTGGTGCCTTTAGGAGACTATTCTGACGACGTGCAGAACGCAACCCTGCTTTGGAATACATACTAGTATGTATTCCACAATTGGAATACATACTAACATACTAGTCAGAACTGAATAGTTGATATCTGAATGACAGATCACCATAGAAGTCAATGGAAAAAATGTGACTAGTAGTAACAAAGAATAGTTACTAGTCACCATTGAAATAAGTACTAGTGTCTAATGAATAAGTACTAGTATCTATTTAATAGGTACTAGTATCTAATGAATAAGTACTAGTAACTAATTAATAAGCATTGGTATGTAATGAATAAGGACTAGCATCTAATGAATAAGTACTAGTATCTAATAAATAAGGACTAGTGTCTAATGAATAAGTACTAGTATCTTTAAAAAGGTACTAGTACCTAAAGAATAAACACTAGTATCTAAAGAAAAGGCACTAGTATCTAAAGAATAAGCACTAGTAGCTAATGAATAAGTACTAGTACTTAATGGAATAGATACTAGTATCTAAAAATAAGTACTAGTAGCATGAAAATAGAGACTAGTAGGTTAAAATGATTAAATGTTAAAACGGTTTGCCATACTCTATCTGTCGTTTCGACTAGTCACAATTACGTTACAGATATCTTAAATGATAATACAAACTATCCAAAATGTAATTACGACTAGAAAGACGTTGTCTGATATCTACAATGTTAATTACGAATAGTCAAACTTAGCTTTTAAATGTTAAAAGGGCTTGCCATACAGAAGTGTAGGCTCAGAGAGACACTCAACATTTTCAAACCAAAATATCTGACTTTCTGTGGGTCCTAGCTCATGAGTGTAAATTAGAAAGTTGTCCGGCTTGAGGAGAATATATGAATATATGAAACGATGAGATCAACATGTGTACTGAGTTTCATATTATTACATGCAAGCGTGTTTGATTTATGGACCAAGTTTTGGACCCCGTTCCAGGGGGCCCGCTGTCTAGCCCCCTTGCCACACCCGGGTACCATCTTCAGCCCGGCTCTGATGGCTGTGGGATCTGACCTGTGTGCAAAGTTTCAAGAGTTTTCAAACCCATTAAGGGCCCCAAAAGCCGCTAAGAGACTCAAAATCATCAAAAAAAAGGAATGTTAAAGTTTGATGCGTTGCTATGGCAACATTATCTTAGATATTGAATAATGCTTTCACAGCTCTTCATCTGGCGTGTGTTTACATTTGAAGCAAATCGGGTAAAAGTAAGAGTGCGATTTCAAAGCATTTTGAAAGTGAAACACTTTCTGCTGCCAGTTGGTGGCGCTATATATTTGACTCACATCTATGTGATCGACCTCTTACAACGAACACACTGCTGAAGTTTCATCAAGATCAGTTAATGTATGCAGAAGTTTTAACACACTTCCTTTTTGATTTATTTACTTACTTTTTTGATTTATGGACCAAGTTAATTTAATTAATACACTAATTATATAAAACTATTGTCAATGCACTACAATTAAACAGGTTATATGCCTTTACTTATAAAAAAATAAAAATAAAAACTTATGTAAAAAATACCAGGCTTAAGAAATGTATTTACTTTAGCAGGCCAGACACACAGTGAAATGATTAAGCCCCCTCCCCCTACACACACACACACACACACAGACTGTGTGACAGGCCTAGGTTTAGAAAGAGCATGATCATATTCAAACTACAATATCTGACTTTCTGTGGGTTTGAGCTTATTATTGTTAATTAGAAAGTTGTTTGGCTTGAATAGAACAATATACACGGCAAGTTTTGTAACTGTCAGTAAAACTAACCAAGTTATAACACACTTTATGTGTCCTTTTTTAGTCAAAAAATCCGCCACGGCCAAACCGTTCGAGATATCAAAAATCCGTCCGGAATATAGCATCCTCAATGTCTTGACTTCATGCATACCGAGTTTGGTGGTGATTGGTAACAGCATGGGTTGTAATTTGATGTTTTTCTAGGACAATTATTTAAAAAAAAAAAACATAATTCCCTGACTTCCGTTTGAACTGTCGTAAAACTTAGAGCACGAAAGTTGTTTGGCCTGATGTGATCTATGAGTGTACCGAGTTTCATATTAATCCATGCACGTGTGTTTGATTTATGGACAAATGTTCGAATCCCTAAAAGAATGCATCCTAAAAGAATGGTAAAGTTTGATGCGTCGCCACGGCAACAGTTTCAAAGATATCAAGAATCCATTCATAGGTCTTCATCTGCCGTGTATGTACATTATACAGATGAAGTTTGAAGCAAATCGGGTAAAAATAAGAGGGTGATTTCAAAGCATTTTGAAAGTGACACACTTCCTGCTGCCAGTTGGTGGCGCTATAACTTTGACTCACAATAGTCACATCCATGTGATCGTCCTCTTACAGCGAACGCACTGCTGAAGTTTCATCCAGATCAGTTAATGTATGCTGAAGTTATGACACACTTCCTGTTTCACGTTTTCTCGCCATAGTTTCGTTTCCTCGCCACGGCCAAACCGTTCGAGATATCAAAAATCCCCACACAAACTTTCATCCTCAATGTCTTGACTTCACGCTGACCGAGTTTCGTCGAGATTTGGATTCAGAGCTCTAGGAGGAGTATTTAAAAGTTCATTGCGTGTGTTCTACAAAAAAACCTCAATAGCCGACTTCCTGTTGGGCTGGGGTAAGCAAGTAGAATTGTGAGGTATAGATGAAATTCTGCTATCGACATGTGTACCGAGTTTCATATTATTACATGCAAGTGTGTTTGAGTTATGGACCAGGTGTTCGGACCCCATTCCAGGGGGCGCCGAGGAGCCGCCTGCGCACGCCCGGGTACCAGCTTCAGCCCGGCTCTGACGGCCGCGGTTCGACCCGTGCGTGCAGCTTCAAAGAGTCTCCGAGCACGCTAAGGGCCCCGAAAGTGCCCGAATAGCCGTGACAAAAAAATAGAAAAGAAAAAAAAAATATATATATATATATATATATAAATATAGCTGCGAGAGCCACGCGTGCCCAGCCGGTGGGACCGGACCCCGGTGCCTAAAGGCACCGGGATGGCGGTACCGCCGGCTTTGGCCCTCCATCGCTGCTCGCAGCTATATTTTATATATATATATATATATATATATATATATATATATATATATATATATATATATGCACGTAATATACATAAAGTCGGTGCACCGCCACCTTGGTGCCTTTAGGGTTATTCTATCGACGTGCAAAAACGTAACCCCTGCTTTGGAATACATACTAGTATGTATTCCACAATTGGAATACATACTAACATACTAGTCAGAACTGAATAGTTGATATCTGAATGACAGATCACCATAGAAGTCAACTGGAAAAAATGTGACTAGTAACAAAAGAATAGTTACTAGTCACCATTGAAATAAGTACTAGTGTCTAATGAATAAGTACTAGTATCTATTTAATAGGTACTAGCATCTAATGAATAAGTACTAGTAACTAATTAATAAGCATTGGTATGTAATGAATAAGGACTAGCATCTAATGAATAAGTACTAGTATCTAATAAATAAGGACTAGTGTCTAATGAATAAGTACTAGTATCTTTAAAAAGGTACTAGTACCTAAAGAATAAACACTAGTATCTAAAGAAAAGGCACTAGTATCTAAAGAATAAGCACTAGTAGCTAATGAATAAGTACTAGTACTTAATGGAATAGATACTAGTATCTAAAAATAAGTACTAGTAGCATGAAAATAGAGACTAGTAGGTTAAAATGATTAAATGTTAAAACGGCTTGCCATACTCTATCTGTCGTTTCGACTAGTCACAATTACGTTACAGATATCTTAAATGATAATACAAACTATCCAAAATGTAATTACGACTAGAAAGACGTTGTTGATATCTACAATGTTAATTACGAATAGTCAAACTTAGCTTTTAAATGTTAAAAGGGCTTGCCATACAGAAGTGTAGGCTCAGAGAGACACTCAACATTTTCAAACCAAAATATCTGACTTTCTGTGGGTCCTAGCTCATGAGTGTAAATTAGAAAGTTGTCCGGCTTGAGGAGAATATATGAATATATGAAACGATGAGATCAACATGTGTACTGAGTTTCATATTATTACATGCAAGCGTGTTTGATTTATGGACCAAGTTTTTGGACCCCGTTCCAGGGGGCGCTGTCAGCCCCCTTGCCACACCCGGGTACCATCTTCAGCCCGGCTCTGATGGCTGTGGGATCTGACCTGTGTGCAAAGTTTCAAGAGTTTTCAAACCCATTAAGGGCCCCAAAAGCCGCTGAAGAGACTCAAAATCATCAAAAAAAAGGAATGTTAAAGTTTGATGCGTCTGCTATGGCAACATTATCTTAGATATTGAATAATGCTTTCACAGCTCTTCATCTGGCGTGTGTTTACATTATACAGATGAAGTTTGAAGCAAATCGGGTAAAAGTAAGAGTGTCGATTTCAAAGCATTTTGAAAGTGAAACACTTTCTGCTGCCAGTTGGTGGCGCTATATATTTGACTCACATATCTCATGTGATCGACCTCTTACAACGAACACACTGCTGAAGTTTCATCAAGATCAGTTAATGTATGCAGAAGTTTTAACACACTTCCTTTTTGATTTATTTACTTACTTTTTTGATTTATGGACCAAGTTAATTTAATTAATACACTAATTATATAAAACTATTGTCAATGCACTACAATTAAACAGGTTATATGCCTTTACTTATAAAAAAATAAAAATAAAAACTTATGTAAAAAATACCAGGCTTAAGAAATGTATTTACTTTCAGCAGGCCAGACACACAGTGAAATGATTAAGCCCCCTCCCCCTACACCACACACACACACACAGACTGTGTGACAGGCCTAGGCTTAGAAAGAGCATGATCATATTCAAACTACAATATCTGACTTTCTGTGGGTTTGAGCTTATTATTGTTAATTAGAAAGTTGTTTGGCTTGAATAGAACAATATACACGGCAAGTTTTGTAACTGTCAGTAAAACTAACCAAGTTATAACACACTTTATGTGTCCTTTTTTAGTCAAAAAAATCCGCCACGGCCAAACCGTTCGAGATATCAAAAATCCGTCCGGAATATAGCATCCTCAATGTCTTGACTTCATGCACACCGAGTTTGGTGGTGATTGGTAACAGCATGGGTTGTAATTTGATGTTTTTCTAGGACAATTATTTAAAAAAAAAAACATAATTCCCGACTTCCGTTTGAACTGTCGTAAAACTTAGAGCACGAAAGTTGTTTGGCCTGATGTGATCTATGAGTGTACCGAGTTTCATATTAATCCATGCACGTGTGTTTGATTTATGGACAAATGTTCGAATCCCTAAAAGAATGCATCCTAAAAGAATGGTAAAGTTTGATGCGTCGCCACGGCAACAGTTTCAAAGATATCAAGAATCCATTCATAGGTCTTCATCTGCCGTGTATGTACATTATACAGATGAAGTTTGAAGCAAATCGGGTAAAAATAAGAGGGTGATTTCAAAGCATTTTGAAAGTGACACACTTCCTGCTGCCAGTTGGTGGCGCTATAACTTTGACTCACAATAGTCACATCCATGTGATCGTCCTCTTAGCGAACGCACTGCTGAAGTTTCATCCAGATCAGTTAATGTATGCTGAAGTTATGACACACTTCCTGTTTCACGTTTCTCGCCATAGTTTCGTTTCCTCGCCACGGCCAAACCGTTCGAGATATCAAAAATCCCACACAAACTTTCATCCTCAATGTCTTGACTTCTACGCTGACCGAGTTTCGTCGAATTTGGATCAGAGCTCTAGGAGGAGTATTTAAAAGTTCATTGCGTGTGTTTTACAAAAAAACCTCAATAGCCGACTTCCTGTTGGGCTGGGGTAAAAAGCAAGAACGCGAGGTATAGATGAAATTCTGCTATCGACATGTGTACCGAGTTTCATATTATTACATGCAAGTGTGTTTTGAGTTATGGACCAGGTGTTCGGACCCCATTCCAGGGGGCGCTGACGAGCCGCCCTGCCACGCCCGGGTACCAGCTTCAGCCCGGCTCTGATGGCCGCGGGTTCTGACCCGTGTGCAAAGTTTCAAGAGTTTTCGAGCATGTTAAGGGCCCCAAAAGTGCCTCAACGTCAGATTCAAGGAAAACAATAAGCCGTCTTTCAGGCTTGGGCCCTAGAGTAATTGGAAGGAAAACAATAGACTCTGCCCTTTCAGGCTTGGGCCTAAATAGTGGTGACACTCAATGCGGGACATGTCCACATTCATGAGCATAAAAAGCCAGCACCTTTTAGAGCAGGACTTCACTTCCAAAATAACTTACAGTCATGACATACAATAAGTCATGGACACTAATCAAAACTAACTTTCGCCCCATTAGTAACTCACTTTTTAGCGCCAGCTCTGATGATATCCCGGACTTTGCCTCATTTTGACTGGATCATTGAATCAGTGAGTTGTTGATTACAAGAACAGCTATATCAGGAATTGAAGCCCAGCATCAGCTGTCGGCGTCTCAGGTGCCGTCTTCTTCCGCTCGGATTAACGAGGAACTGAATGTCTTTATGGAATTTAGTGGTGTAAAAGTACAATGCGCTTTGGACTGTACTTAAAGGGTCCGCTTCTGTAAATGCAAATTAACAAATTCATCCACCCGACTGTAAAAAGTGAAATATCATAAATTCTCAGTAGAATTATAATAAATATTTGGGACCCCGTCCCTTTACAAGCATAATTTAATTTTTAAAAATTAGATTACTCTTCTACGCGGGGGGCTGTATATTCAGACTGGGGACTCATACGTTTGACACCCCCTGCCGGAAAGGATTCTGTAAACCCATATATTTCAGAGCAAGTGTTAGATTGCTGTTCACTTTGGCCAAATGTCTGTTGTTTAGCGTAATCTATACCATATGTGTCTGTTCGACAAAATTGAGGTCAAGGGCCACGGAGCACTGCGATTGCATCACTGAATGTTTGGCAGAGGCGTTTGTGTGAAGAGTGTTGAATCGTGTATGACTCATTTACTGAACCTGAACAATAGAGAATCTGATCAAAAGATTTGCAGCTACCTATCAGAGTAAACAAAGCATCGAAGAGAATG
Organism: Hybognathus amarus; assembly: GCA_030378365.1. Taxonomy (NCBI): domain Eukaryota; kingdom Metazoa; phylum Chordata; class Actinopteri; order Cypriniformes; family Leuciscidae; genus Hybognathus; species Hybognathus amarus. The sequence goes on from JAQIUQ010003539.1 coordinate 8,394, forward strand.
TCCCCTTAGGCAACGGCCGAGTTTGAAGTTTGTGTGCATTTGGGTATTTATCAGCGATTCGGGCTGTTCTGTACCTGGCCAAACTGAACACAGATTAGTAGAAGGTTGAGTTTTTCTTCCCCTCTTCTCTTCGATGCTGGGCAGCTGAGCCCGTTGTATCTGGTGGGACTGGCGCTTCCTGCGCCTATGCAGACTCGGAGCGCTGTCTCCATGGGAGCCGGGCAAGAAGGCTCCAGCTCCGGGGGCCTTTTCCATTGTCTATACCCGATGGATTCCAGACGCCGGGCAGAGGGAGCAGCCGACGCCAAAAAGGAGCAGTCCAGCGCTATCTGGATCTGGAAAACATTGCTGAGCTTTTGTAAGTAATAACCTAGAAATAAAATGCAAGGGCCAAAACACCGCACTGATTTTTCATACCGATTATTAGCGATCACTGGACATGTGTCGGCTTTCACAATTCAAAATAGTTGCTTCAAGGGATGTGTAAGGTCCAGCGGTGAAAGAAGCTCTGGCCACCCTGTCAAGGACGGCTGTGGATGCCTGTCAGTACGGGAAGCTTTGTTGACGCTTTGGACGCTTCTGAACGCTCTGACGTTTGCCAGGGAGAACAGACACAACATGAAATGTAGATAAACAGAAAAAAAACAGGCAATACATTGAAGAAACCTTTTTTTAATGACTCGGATTTTTATTGCGTTTTGGTCACATTTGGTTCGAGAGAAAATCAGTTAGCTACTATTGTTATTATTTGCGGTCAAATTGGTGTCACCATGGAGCAAAATTAATCTGCTTTTGCCGCTTGAAACGGCGTTACGTAAATATATCAAATAAAAGTTGCGGCACGCGGTCTCCTGTAAGCAAAGGACGTCTGATGTCATAAATGATACGAAATCAGCAGGAATCACATAGGCTAGGGAGTCAAGAACCGCGACAATGTGATTAGCTTCTCTTCCATTTTCTCGGAACTAATGTTTGGGTCAGGAACAAAAAGTTCTTACATTGTGTATTTCTCCGGTGGACCAGAGCGTGGAGGACGTCCCATATTCGATTGGTTGCTGGCGTTCGCTCGCCGCTTCTGCCTGAACCGCGTCACAGCTCATTACCATAAAGTTGAGCTTCTTTTCAACTCTTCTGATCGACACTCAAAACTCCCAAATGCTGAGGCAACACTGAGATTTGCACGGCTCCTTGCAGCTGGGAGAGAAGCCAGCTTCCATTTGAAAATGAATGACTTCCGGCCCCGCCTTTGGAAGCTCAAGTTGGCGGCAGTGTGGAACTGTACAGGTTAGCTTCTAGTGTGTTCTGCTAAATGTGTTTCAATTTCAGTATCGCTATATTTTTTGGCTGACATGCGGTAATGTCTTCGTCCAATTTGTTGAAGTTGCAAGTGAAATGGGAGTATCCAGAGTCTTTTCTTCCCTTTAATAACGCATAACTGTGTGAAACCGTTGATTATTTTTTTAGACAGGGACTTGGCTCTCGATGCATCGATTGGATGAAGGGTGAACTTGGAGTTGATTAGTAAGAACGGGTTGGGCTTCAGCAGACTGTCTGCTGTTTTCACTGACATTAGATCGATTATAGAGATATTTTAATTAAACATTCAGAGGGAAAAACAGGAGATTAGGTGGATTTTCATTTTATGGCTATGATGCACAAAAACTGCTACACAAGATTGATAAAGGTTAAATATTGTTCAGTAGTTCATGACATCTAATGCTTGAACTATTCCGTAGCAATTGAACCTTATTGGAAAGTGTTACTCAGTGACATCATTATGCGTGCAGAGGTGTTAATGACTATTCTTGGTGATTAGCAGTTCCTCCCTTTTCACATTATCAAACACAGATCCAGTGTCAGCTAGACTCTCTAGACACTAATCATCAATGAAAAAACTTCAAGGCTAACACCAGGTCAGCAACTAAAGCTATAAGTGTCAGACATCAACTTTTCTTGCTTACTAATTTCTCCCCAAATTCAGTCACTCGTGTTGATCGGGATCCGTTTTTCCCTAAATTCACTGCGGGATTGTCGAGCTGACGGATTTATCATTTAACAGCACACCTGTTCCCTCCTGTCAGTCTCTGTGACGCTGTTCTTGCATTTCGGCGTTAAAAGAGACAGCTGCACCCACAAGAAAAAGGAGTCAGAGAGCCCGAGAAAACACTAGCTTCATTCAGCTGCCCTGAGCGGGGATTAATAAATAACACCAACGTGCACCTGACTGGAATGCTGCTGAGTCCGCCGTTCGCAGCAGCTGCTGAAATCGCGCAGACGCAGCTGATGAGTCTGACACTATCGTTCTTTGTGTGTGGGTTCTCTGCTTAGGGAAAGGCCGTCTGCAGGCTCCGTCTTGGCCTTGGCCGAATCTCCTCAAGGCCAGACAGAGCTCCACTCTGATCCGTTCATACATTGTGATGCTAATGGCTCAGCAATATTCATGTCTGTTTACATGTACTTAGTGCTGGGATGACACCTATTTATATGCACAGCCATTCAAGTCACATTAAAAGTCGACTTTTTTTTGATACTGAGGCCTAAAGCCAACTATACTTTTACCATTTAAAAAAATCTAACCATATGATGTTGTGGAGATTTTTTTTTTTTTATTGAATGTATGAAGTCAGGTCAAGTTCACACAGGCGGCCTCTAATAAGGCCACAGTTTCACATGAATCTAATTACACATGGTCCACTAATGTTTGACAACCACAAAGTTTCAAATAACTCTGTCTTAATTTTATATAATATTACACCTAGTCCCGCAGACTAAAACTGCATGTTCGAACTGTCTTAGCTGAAAGTAAATATCTTAAATCGCTCGAGATGCACACCAGTAATGTTGTTGTGTTATCAAGAAATGTTACATATAAAAGCGAGACTACATAATGTGTTTCGAAACAAGCTAACACTAAGCCACGTCTGTGCAACCAGGCCTTAATCTATATATGTAAAAAAAATATATATATTTAAAAAAAAATTATATTGATATTTCGAAACTGTTTTTATTATCATTTTTAGGGGCAATTTAAGTGTGTCTTTGCGCATTGAGGAAAATATTCCGTCTTAGCGTTTAGGCTCAATGAGTCCCTGTTTACTTAAACAGATTTTTGGCACGAGATTCGGCAGAGAGGAAGCAGAATTGTAACGTTTGTGTGTTTGTGGAAGAACAGCTTGACAAGGCTTTGCGGTTTCGCACTGAATAGCCAAAAACATTATGCACAACCTTTTCTGTCCCGCATTTGTGAAGACTAAAAAAATGTGTTTGGATTTTTTGTAGTCTCCTGTCGATTCTCCGCCCCAAGAGCTGACATGCATTTCCTTGCAAAACCAGTTCACACGAGCAGCCTGGGCCAAAGAAGTGCTTTCTTGATAACCTCCAAGAATTCTCTTTAAATCGCCATCGTCCTTCAAAAATTCCTCCCATTTCGCACGCAGAAAAATAACGTATAAACAAGATTAAAATGTGGTAAAAAAAGTCTGTGTAAATTTATGGGCACTGTATATCCTCCGTTCTTTCTCTGAATATATGGACAAGCTTTTTTATTTCAAAGAAAATTTTTTGTACTTAGACACACATTATGTATATGTTTTTTTTATTATTATTCTAACATGCACCTTAACCCCTTGTAGCACCCCTAAAGGCACTATTTGGCCTATTATACAGCAATATTCTTCAGAGATTTTCTCTATATCAAGTGGCTCTTAAGTACCATGTACCGACATTGAACGATGAGTAAAACGTATTATTGTGTTCCTGACTGTTGCATTGTAAAAACACTTTTGCCGCTATTGAGGTGCGTGATGCGGGTAAGGTTAGGGACCGGTCAAGGTTAAAGGCGGAGGGGTAAACTGTGTAATTACAGAATGTAACTTACATAAATTATTTATAGCTGTAATTACATGCTGAAATTTTAAAATGTAAGTAATGTAAAACACATGTATGTACACATATAAGTCCATTGTATCAAATTATTAATTTCAATGTTCAGTACATAGTACTTAAAGCGACTTAATATAAAGTGAGACCTATAATTGTAATACTCTCTGAATTTTTAAAAGACAATCGGAATTAAACAAACATTTGATAGGGATATGTAAATGTTCTGTACTATTTGATTTATTCTTTTATTTCATTTTAACTATATTTTTTGTTTGTTTTTGCGATTGATCCTGGCACTCTAACGTAGTATTATTGTTGTAGGAGCAGCAGACCCAGTCTGACCCAGAATTTCGCTGACATTCCTGATTAAAATGTTATTTCTGAATATTTTACTGAACGTTCAAAACGTCCAGTTTTAAAAATGTTTAATACGAATTTTTTACATTTAACTTTGAAAGAACCCTTCAGCGCAGTCTGAGAAAGGAGCAACTTTACGTTCATTCACTTGCTTTAAAACCGCATTTAAATGCGTTTGATTTGTTTTCAGTTTTGAACACACCCCGAACAGATCCCATCAGATCATTTCCCGCTCCTTTAAGTCCGACCCTTCTCTCAGCACTGAATCGCTATATCTGCACTTTTTCTCCTCTGGCACCCTTTTGTTAATCTATATAGTCTTAATTGAAAACAGAGGGCTGATCCGCGAGGGACTTTTTCGAGTTTTTTTTTCTCGTTCATGTCCTCAGCCGTGGAACTTCATCTGCTTCTGCTTATCCTTCCCCCTTCAGTCCTGTCAGGGCCTGGATCAGGAGGATCGTCTCGCAGCTGTGAGCGATGACTGCCGTGCTGTGGTATTCGTCCTGTCGCAGGGGAGGTTCGGCTCCGCCGGCCAGGACATCCGAAGCCCCCTCCCTCTCTTTCAGTCTCCATTGGGAACACAGCTGGAGGGATGCGTGAGAAGGAGACGCTCGATCCGATCTCCCTCTTCCCTGCGCATTTACAGTCACTGAGTACTTCGATCTCTTCAACGTCCCAAGCATTCACGAAGCCGCCATATCTCCAGGCTAGGCCTCAGATGGTGAGCTCACAGTTATTTAAGGTCATCAGGATTAACAATAGGGTTTTTGGGAACAGATTCACTTTACTCTATGTTGACAGGCAGTAAAATATTGTTGTTTTGCGTGTTTATGGCGAGAGAGTGTTTTTTGTCACTTTTTGCTCTGGAAAAAATGACTTCATAGACTCCTCGAACAGCTGGATAGTGAGGGTCTCTTCCTAAGGAAACCCCCTTAAGGCTAATGCACATTGCCTCTGAAGATAAACATTGACTTACGGCAAGATGGAGAGAGCTCATCAAACATCAGCCATTCATTAATGTGCTGTCCTCATCGATTCCCTTTTCCTGTCTTAAGTCTGTTTCATTGGACAAATAGCCAGATTGAATTTACACAAACCTGCTGCGTCCCCATTAAGCTCGGGGTTGGGTTAAAATGGTCAAAATTACTTCTAGAGCAATGCACTGGGTAGAACTGTGTAAACACTACAGGCTTTGGTCAGGATTTGTTTGCGTATGCGCCGTTCTGTCAGCAGCACTTCGTTTGTCATTTCCTTGGTGGTGACTGTAAGTCGGAGCGTACTCTCCATTGCCTTGTTTTCCTGAGAGATCGACGCATTTTTGGAAATAACGAGTGTTTTTATTTTGCGCAATTGCTTATTTTGTTAGAGCAATATTCTTAGAGCTAAAACAATCAAGGATCATAAATTTTGGCTTCTTGGGTTTGTGGATTCCGGATCCGGTGGTTAGCTGCAAAACTAATGTGTTTCAAATAAGCAACAAATAGTTTTCTCTGATTCATTTAAAGAAAAAAGTTCCAGCTTTTTTCATTTTTCTTTTCAATCATATTTAACACATACATCTATTTACTTGTTTGTTCTTATTTTTATTCCCTCTGCATGAGCTACAGAACGTCTGAAATGTCAAATTCGCCAGGATTTCCCTCAAAAGGCCAGTGATACCTCTGGTCTAAAAATCGATTAAAAACACAGCCAAAATAGGTCAGACTGTCGTAAACAGAATACCATGTGTGTTTTCTGGCCCTGGTCCAGGACTCTCTGCAGTGCTGGATATATAGAGCCTTTCTCACAGAGTTGTGAATTCTTCAAGACTGCTGATCAACTGCTGTCTCACAGAGACGCTGGTAACTTGCAAATGCCTGTCGAGTCGTTTCCAGTTGCGACTCGAGGCGCAACCATCGACTCTTTGCTTGATCTCGGCGGTATAATTTTGGTTTAGCGGTGAGCCTACATTTATATTCGAGCCCTATACACTCTATATATTTTTTAAACGTATATTTAAAAATATAAATAATAATTAATATGAAAAGGTTCGGTTTGATGTACAGTGATATGAGTATGAAGCTTTAACTCCACTATTCATGAACTACTGTTAACAGGTCACACTCTGGCATGCATCCTGAGTTTCAGGCCATGGGGCAACCGATGACGACAAGATCATACTGCACGCCGAGTCTTAATTTACTAAATGTTTGATGAAAAGCAGCGAGTCCGGACACGAGATATCGCTGATTGTTCTGCCAGTTTAGTGACGACCCATACGCCAGACCACCAGCCTCACGCCATACTGCGTTACTTTCTGTGAGTTCTAAAATATGCTGCAAGACGACAGCCACAACCGTCATGGCTTCGAGCTGTTGTCGACAAGTTCTGTCGGCAGCAGTGGTCGACTCATGGCGTTTAAGGTCGGGAAGGAGGTCCTTTTTGCAGTGGAGCGTGTCACCTGGCCAGCTGCGCTTATGTGGATGGAGCAGATGCTAATGGGGATGATATCACCTCTTTTTGCTCATATGGGCACCTGGAACTTATTGCTAAATCGCTGTGACACCAAGCAAGATGTAGGATGTGCATCCATGCATCCGATCCAACCATCTGTAATCTCGCTAACAAATCGATGGCTACCGGAGTGTTTATTCCACACTGTGAAAAGGGATAGGCAAACCTAAAGCTGCTTTACTGGTGAGAGGATTTGGAAATTAAGTTCCAGGTCCCATATGAGTAAAAAAAAGAGGTGATATCATCCATTAGCATCTGCTCCCATCCACATAGAGCCAACTGGCCAAGTGACACGCTGCATGCAAAAGGACCTCCTTCCCAACCTTAAACACCATGAGTCAACCACTGTCAACAGAACTGTCGACAACAGCTGGAAACCATGACGGTTGTGGCTGTTGTTTTGGCCATATTTTCAAACTTCACAGAAAGTCTGACGCAAGGCCACCCCTATGACGGTGCCAATCCCTATGCTATCGTAAGGCTGGTGGTCTGGTATATGGGTGAGGTCGGGCTAAATCGAAGGAACAGGCAAAACAATCAGTGATATCTGGTGTCAGAACCACTGCTTTTCATCAAACATTTAGTAATTAACTCAGCATGCAGTATGATCTTGTCGTCATGGGTTGCCCCATGGCCTGAAACTCAGGTGCATGCCAGATGACCTGTTAACAGTAGTTCATGAATAGTGGAGTTAAAGCTTCATATCATATCTCTGTACATCAAAACGAACCTTTTATATTAATTATTATTTATATTTTTAAATATACATTTAAAAAATATATGAGTGTATAGGGCTAGAATATAAATGTGGCTCACGCTAAACCAAAATTATACCACCAATCAAGCAAAGAGTGGATGGTTCGCCTCGAGTCGCAACTGGAAACGACTGGACAGGCATTTGCAAGTTACAGCATCTCTGTGAGACAGATTTGATCAGCAGTCTTGAAGAATTCACAACTCTGTGAAAAAGGCTCTATATATCCAGCACTGCAGAGGTCCTGGACCAGGGCCAGAAAACACACATGATATTCTGTTTACGACAGTCTGACCTATTTTGGCTGTGTTTTTAATAGATTTTAGACCAGAGGTACACTGGCATTTTGAGGGAAACCTGGCGAATTTGACATTTAGACATTCTGTAGCTCATGCAGAGGGAATAAAATAAGAACAAACAAATAAATGATGTATTGTTAAATATGATTGAAAGAAAAATGAAAAAAGCTGAACTTTTTTCTTTAAATAAATCAGAGAAAACTATTTGTTGCTTATTTGAAACACATTAGTTTTGCACTAACCACCGGATCCGAAATCCACAAACCCAAGAAGCCAAAATTTATGATCCTATTGTTTTAGCTCTGAGAATATTGCTCTAACAAAATAAGCAATTGCGCAAAATAAAAACACTCGTTATTTTCCAAATGCATCAATCTCTGAGGAAACAAGGCAATGGAGAGTACGCTCCACTTACAGTCACCACCAAGGAAATGACAAACTAATGCTGCTGACAGTAACAGCACAGTCTAAACAAATCCTGACCAAAGCCTGTGTGTTTACACAGTTCTACCCAGTGCATTGCTCTAGAAGTAATTTGACCATTTTAACCCAACCCGAGCTTAATGGACACAGCAGGTTTGTGTAAATCAATCTGGCTATTTGTCCAATGAAAACAGAGCTTAAAGACAGGAAAGGGAATCGATAAGAGCAGCACTGAATGAATAGCTGATGTTTGATAGTTCTCTCCCATCTTGCCGTAAGTCAATGTTTACTTCAGAGGCAATGTGCATTAGCCTTAAAGGAGTTTTGAAGGAAGAGCCCTCACTATCCAGCTGTTCGAGGGAGTTATAAAGTCATTTTTTAGAGCAAAAATTGACAAAAACACTCTCTCGCCATAAACACGCAAAACAAAATATTTACTGCCTGTCAACATAGAGTAAAGTGAATCTGTTCCCAAAAACCCTTATTGTTAATCCTGATGACCTTAAATAACTGTGAGCTCACCATCTGAGGCCTAAGCCTGAAAATATGAGCTTGGTGAATGCTTGGGACATTGAAGAGATCGAAGTATCCAGTGACTGTAAATGCACAGGGAAGAGGGAGATCAAATCGAGCGTCTCCTCTCACTATCCCTCCAGCTGTGTTCCCAATGGAGACTGAAAGAGAGGGGAGGGGGCTTTGGATGTCCTAGCAACAGAGCCAACCTCCCCGCAACAAGACAAATACCACAGCACGGCAGTCATCGCTCACAGCTGGAGACGATCCTCCAATCAGGCCCTACAGGACTGAAGGGGGAAGGAAATCAGAAGCAGATGAGTTCCACACTGGTATAACATGAAAAAAAAAAAAAAAAAACTCGAAAAGTCCCTTTCAGATCAGCCCTCTGTTTTCAATTAAGACTATATAGATTAACAAAAGGGTGCCAGAGGAGAAAAGTGAGATATAGCGATTCAGTGCTTAGAGAAAGATCAGACTTAAAGGAGCGGGAAATGATATGATGGATCTGTTCGGGGTGTGTTCAAAACTGAAAATAAATCAAACGCATTTAAATGCAGTTTTAAAGCAAGTGAATAGACATAAAGTTGCTCCTCCCAATCTAACAGGAAATGTTCTCAGAACTTTGGCTAACATTATGGGAAGGTTCTTTCAAAGTTAAATGTAAAAAATTAATTTAAACATTTTTAAAACTGGACGTTTTGAACGTTCAGAAAATATTCAGAAATAACATTTTAATAGGAATGTTAGCAAAATTTGGGTCAACTGGGTCTGCTTGCTCCTACAACAATAATACTACGGTAAGAGTGCCAGGATCAATCGAAAAACAAACAAAAAATATAGTTAAAATGAATAAAAGAATAAATCAAATAATACAGAACATTTACATATCCCTATAAATGTTGTAATTCAATTGTCTTTTAAAAATTCAAGTATTACAATTATAGGTCTCACTTTATATTAAGTGGCTTTAAGTACTATGTACTTACATTGAAATTAATAATTTGATACAATGGACTTATTGTGTACATACATGTTTTTACATTACTTACATTTTAAAATTTCAGCATGTAATTACAGCTATAAATAATTTATGTAATTACATTTGTAATTACACAGTTTACCCTCACCTTAACCTTAACCGGTCCCTAACCTTACCCGTATCACACCTCAATAGCAGCAAAAGTGTTTTACAATGCAACAGTCAGGAACACAATAATACATTTTACTTATTGTTCAATGTAGGTACATAGTACTTAAAGCCACTTAATATAAAGAAAATCTCTGAAGAATATTCTGTATAATAGGCAAAATAGTGCCTTTAGGGGGTGCTACAAGGGGTTAGTGCATGTTAGAATAATAATAAAAAAAAACATATACATAATGTGTATCTAAGTACAAAAATTTTCTTTGAAATAAAGTCTTGCCATATATTCAAGAAAGAACGGAGGATATACAGTGCCCATAAATTTACACAAACTTTTTACCACATTTTAATCTTGTTTATATGTTATTTTTCTGTGTGCAAAATGGAGGAATTTTTGAAAGGATGACTGCAATTTAAGAGAATTCTTGGAGGTTATCGAAAAAAGCACTTCTTTGGCCCAGGCTGCTGAAGTTTGGTTTTGCAAGGAAATGCATGTCAGCTCTTGGGGCAGAGAATCAACAGGAGACTACAAAAATCCAAACACATTTTTTTAGTCTTCACAAATGCGGGACAGAAAGGTTGTGCATAATGTTTTTGGCTATTCATGCAAAACCGCAAAGTCTTGTCAAGCTGGCCTTTCACAAACACACAAACATTACAATTCTGCTTCCCTCTTGCAAATATCATCCAAAAATCTGTTTAAGTAAACAGGGACTCATTGACCTAAACACTAAGACAGAATATTTTCCTAAATGCACAAAGACACATGTAAATTGCCCCTAAAATAATAATAAAAACAGTTTAGAAATATAAATATAATTTTTTTTTAAATATATATATTTTTTTACATATATAGATTAAGGCCTGGTTGCACAGACATGGTTTATATGCCAGGATTAGGCCTTAGCTTGTTTAGAAACAATTATGTAGCCTAGCTTATATTAACATTCCTTGGACAAAAACAACATTACTGGTGTGCATCTCGAGACAAAACAATGGCACTGACGTATTTTAAGATGTTGCTTTCAGCTAAGACAGTTCAAACATGCATTTTAGTCTGGGACTAGGTGTAATATTATATAAAATTAAGACAAGTTATTTGAAACTTTGTGGTTGTCAAACATTAGTGGACCATGTGTATAATTAGTTAATGTGAACTGTGGTTATTAAGGCCACCTGTGTGAACTTGTCCTGACTTCATACATTCAATAAAAAAAAATCTCCACAACATCATATGGTTAGATTTTTTTTTAAATGGTTAAAGTATAGTTAGCTTTAGGCCTAGTATCAAAAAAAGTAGACTTTTTAATGTGACTTGAATGGCTATGCATATAAATAGGTGTCATCCCAGCACTAAGTACATGTAAACAGACATGAATATACCAACGCGTGTTGCAGAGCTCTAAGCCATTAGCATCACAATGTATGAACGGATCAAGTGGAGCTCTGTCTGGCCTCAGGAGATTCAGCCAAGGCCAAGACAGAGCCTGCAGATGGCCTTTCCCAGAGACCCACACACAAGAACGATAGTGTCAAGCTCATCAGCTGCGTCTGTGCGCGATTTCCGGAGTGCTCTGCAAACGGCGGACTTGAGCAGCATTCCAGTCAGGTGCACGTTGGTGTTATTTATTAATCCCCACTAGGGCAGCTAAATGAAGCTAGTGTTTTCTTGGGTCTCTCTGACTCCTTTTCTTGTGGGTGCAGCTGTCTCTTTTTACGCCCGAAATGCAAGAACAGCATCACAGAGACTGACAGGAGGGAACAGGTGTGCTGTTAAATGATAAATCTGTCAGCTCACAATGCCGCAGTGTTAGGAAAAACAATCCGATCACAGAGTGACTGAATTTGGGGAGAAATTAGTAAGCAAGAAAAGTTGATGTTGACACTTTATAGCTTTAGTTGCTGACCTGGTGTTAGCCTTGAAGTTTTTTTTTTTTTTTTTTTTCATTGATGATTAGTGTCGAGAGTCTAGCTGACACTGGATCTGTGTTGATAATGTGAAAAGGAAGGAAGCTGCTAATCACCAAGAATAGTCATTAACACCTCTGCACCATAATGATGTCACTGGTAACACTTTGCAATAAGGTTCAATTTGTTACAAATAGTTCAAGCATTAGATGTCATGAACTACTGAACAATATTTAACCTTTATCAATCTTGTGTAGCAGTTTTTGTGCATCAGTAGCCATAAAATGAAAATCCACCTAATCTCTTTTTTCCCTCTGAATGTTTAATTAAAATATCATAATCGATCTATCAGTGAAACAGCAGACAGTCTGCTTAAAGCCCAACCCTTTCTTACAATCAACTCCAATTTCACCTTCATCCAATCGATGCATAGAACCATGCCCTGTCTAAAAAAATAATAACGGTTTCACACGTATGCATTATTAAGGAAGAAAAGATCTATGGATACTCCCATTTCACTGCAACTTTAACAAATTGGACATGTAAAGCATTATCATGTCACCAAAAAATATAGCAATACTGAAATTGAAACACATTTAGCAGAACAACTAGAAGCTAACTGTACGTTCACACCGCCGCCGACTTGAGCTTCCAAAGCGGCCGGAAGTCATTCATTTTCAATGGAAGCTGGCTTCTCTCAGCTGCAAGGAGCGTCAAATTCCTCAGCGTCGCGTTTTGGGAGTTTTGAGCGTCAATCAGAAGGTTGAAAGAAGCTCAACTTTATGGTAATGAGCTGTGACGCGGTTCAGCGGAAAGCAGCGGCAAACGCCAGCAACCAATCGGAATATAGACGTCCTTCATGCTGGCTGATTCCGGAGAAATACACAATGTAAACTTTTGTTCCTACCAAAACATTAGTTCCGAGAAAATGGAAGAGAAGCTAATCATCGCCGTTGCTTTGATTCCTAGCCTATGTGATTCCTGCTGATTTCGTATCATTTATGACATGACGTTGTTTGCTTACAGGGACCGCATGAGCGCAACTTTTATTTGATATATTTACGAACGCTCGTTTTAAAGCGGGAATGCAATTAATTTGCTCATGGTGACACCGATTTGACCGCAAATAATAATAATAGTAGCTAACTATTTTTCCCGACCAAATGTGACCAAAACGGTAATAAAAATACGGTCATTAAAAAAGGTTTCTTCAATGTATTGCCTGTTTTTTTCTGTTTATTACATTTCATGTTGTGACACTTCTGTTCTCCCTGCAACGTCAGAGCGTTCAAAGCATCCAAAGCATCAACAAGCTTCCCCGTACTTATTGACAGGCGTCCTTGACAGGGTGGCCAGAGCTTCTTTCACCGCTGGACCTTACATATTCCTTGAAGCAACTATTTTGAATTGTGAAACCAACACATGTCCAGTGATCACTAATAATCAGTATGAAAATTCAGTGCAGGTTTTGGCCCTTGCACTTATTTCTAGGTTATTACGAAGCTAAGCAATGTTTTCCAAGTATTCCAGATAGCGCTGGACTGCTTCCTGGTTTTTTGGCGTAGGCCCCTGGAGTTTGGCTGCTCCCTCTGCCAGCATCTGGAATCCATCAGTATAAACAATGGAGGCCCCGGAGCTGGAGCCTCTTGCCCGGCTCCCATGGGACAGCACTCCGAGTCTGCATAGCACAGGAACACCAGTCCCACCAGATACAACGTGCTCAATTGCCCCACATCGAAGAAGAGGGGAAGAAAACTCAACTTTCTACTAATCTGTGTTTAGTTTGGCCAGGATACAGAAGAGATTGAATCGCTGATAAATACCCAAATGCACACAAACCAAACTTGGCCATTCCTAAGGGGACATTCTCTTCAATGCTTTGTTTACTCTGATAATTAGCTGCAAATCTTTTGATTAAGATTCCTATTGTTCAGTTCAGTAAATGAGTCATACACGATTCACACTCTTCACACAAACACGACAATTCCTCTGCCAAACATTCAGTGATGCAATCGCAGTGCTCAGTGTCCCTTGACCTCAATTTTGTAGAACAGACACATATGGTATAGATTACACTAAACAACAGACATTTGGCCAAAGTGAACAGCAATCTAACACTTGCTCTGAAATATATGGGTTTACAGAATCCTTTCGGGCAGGGGTGTCAAACATATGGTCCACAGTCTGAATATACAGCCCGCGTAGAAGAGTAATCTAATTTTAAAAATTAAATTATGCTGAAAACATTCCCAAATATTTATTATAATTCTATGAGAGATTTATAATATTTCACTTTTTACAGTGGGGTGGATGAATTTGTTAATTTGCATTACAGAAACAGACCCTTTAAGTACATTCCAAAGCGTAATATTGTACTTTTACACCACTAAATTCCATAAAAACATTCAGTTCCTCGTTAATCCAAACGGAAGAAAACAGCACCTGAGACGCGATAACAATGTCAGATTTATCCAATTCCAAGGACTGATCCGATTGCAGCTGTTCTTGAATCAACAACTCACTGATTCAATGATCCAGTCAAAATGAGGCAAAATCCAGGATATCATCAGAGCTGGCGTGAAAAGTGAGTTACTAATGGCGAAATTTAGTTTTGATTATTGTATGACTTATTGTATGTCATGACTGTAAGTTATTTTGGAAGTAAACCTGCTGTAAAAGGGTGAGCTTTTTATGCTCATGAATGTGGACATATCCCGCATTGAGTGTCACCACTATTTAGGGCCCAAGCCCTGAAAGGGCGCAGAGCCCTATTGTTTTCCTTCCGATTATTGTTTAGGGCCCAAGCCCTGAAAGGGCGCAGAGCCCTATTGTTTTCCTCCCGAATTATTTTTTTTTTTTTTTTTTTTTTTTTTTTTTTTTTTTTTTTTCTTTTTTTCGAGCGACTATCGGGCACTTTTGAGGCCCTTAACATGCTCGAAAACTCTTGAAACTTTGCACACGGGTCAGAACCCGCGGCCATCAGAGCCGGGCTGAAGCTGGTACCCGGGCGTGGCAGGGCGGCTCGTCAGCGCCCCCTGGAATGGGGTCCGAACACCTGGTCCATAACTCAAACACACTTGCATGTAATAATATGAAACTCGGTACACATGTCGATAGCAGAATTTCATCTATACCTCGCGTTCTTACTTTTTACCCCAGCCCAACAGGAAGTTGGCTATTGAGGTTTTTTTGTAAAACACACGCAATGAACTTTTAAATACTCCTCCTAGAGCTCTGATCCAAATTCGACGAAACTCGGTCAGCGTGAAGTCAAGACATTGAGGATGAAAGTTTGTGTGGGGATTTTTGATATCTCGAACGGTTTGGCCGTGGCGAGGAAACGAAACTATGGCGAGAAACGTGAAACAGGAAGTGTGTCATAACTTCAGCATACATTAACTGATCTGGATGAAACTTCAGCAGTGCGTTCGCTGTAAGAGGACGATCACATGGATGTGACTATTGTGAGTCAAAGTTATAGCGCCACCAACTGGCAGCAGGAAGTGTGTCACTTTCAAAATGCTTTGAAATCACCCTCTTATTTTTACCCGATTTGCTTCAAACTTCATCTGTATAATGTACATACACGGCAGATGAAGACCTATGAATGGATTCTTGATATCTTTGAAACTGTTGCCGTGGCGACGCATTAAACTTTACCATTCTTTTAGGATGCATTCTTTTAGGGATTCGAACATTTGTCCATAAATCAAACACACGTGCATGGATTAATATGAAACTCGGTACACTCATAGATCACATCAGGCCAAACAACTTTCGTGCTCTAAGTTTTACGACAGTTCAAACGGAAGTCGGGAATTATGTTTTTTTTTTTTAAATAATTGTCCTAGAAAAACATCAAATTACAACCCATGCTGTTACCAATCACCACCAAACTCGGTGTGCATGAAGTCAAGACATTGAGGATGCTATATTCCGGACGGATTTTTGATATCTCGAACGGTTTGGCCGTGGCGGATTTTTTTGACTAAAAAAGGACACATAAAGTGTGTTATAACTTGGTTAGTTTTACTGACAGTTACAAAACTTGCCGTGTATATTGTTCTATTCAAGCCAAACAACTTTCTAATTAACAATAATAAGCTCAAACCCACAGAAAGTCAGATATTGTAGTTTGAATATGATCATGCTCTTTCTGAGCCTAGGCCTGTCACACAGTCTGTGTGTGTGTGTGATTGAGTCTTTTGACACACAGTCTCTGTGTGTGTGTGTAGGGGGAGGGGGCTTAATAATTTCACTGTGTGTCTGGCCTGCTAAAGTAAATACATTTCTTAAGCCTGGTATTTTTTACATAAGTTTTTATTTTTATTTTTTTATAAGTAAAGGCATATAACCTGTTTAATTGTAGTGCATTGACAATAGTTTTATATAATTAGTGTATTAATTAAATTAACTTGGTCCATAAATCAAAAAAGTAAGTAAATAAATCAAAAAGGAAGTGTGTTAAAACTTCTGCATACATTAACTGATCTTGATGAAACTTCAGCAGTGTGTTCGTTGTAAGAGGTCGATCACATGGATGTGAGTCAAATATATAGCGCCACCAACTGGCAGCAGAAAGTGTTTCACTTTCAAAATGCTTTGAAATCGCACTCTTACTTTTACCCGATTTGCTTCAAACTTCATGTGTATAATGTAAACACACGCCAGATGAAGAGCTGTGAAAGCATTATTCAATATCTAAGATAATGTTGCCATAGCAACGCATCAAACTTTAACATTCCTTTTTTTTGATGATTTTGAGACTCTTAGCGGCTTTTGGGGCCCTTAACGGGTTTGAAAACTCTTGAAACTTTGCACACAGGTCAGATCCCACAGCCATCAGAGCCGGGCTGAAGATGGTACCCGGGTGTGGCAAGGGGGCTAGACAGCGCCCCCTGGAACGGGGTCCAAAAACTTGGTCCGTAAATCAAACACGCTTGCATGTAATAATATGAAACTCAGTACACATGTTGATCTCATCGTTTCATATATTCATATATTCTCCTCAAGCCGGACAACTTTCTAATTTACACTCATGAGCTAGGACCCACAGAAAGTCAGATATTTTGGTTTGAAAATGTTGAGTGTCTCTCTGAGCCTACACTTCTGTATGGCAAGCCCTTTTAACATTTAAAAGCTAAGTTTGACTATTCGTAATTAACATTGTAGATATCAACAACGTCTTTCTAGTCGTAATTACATTTTGGATAGTTTGTATTATCATTTAAGATATCTGTAACGCAATTGTGACTAGTCGAAACGACAGATAGAGTATGGCAAGCCGTTTTAACATTTAATCATTTTAACCTACTAGTCTCTATTTTCATGCTACTAGTACTTATTTTTTAGATACTAGTATCTATTCCATTAAGTACTAGTACTTATTCATTAGCTACTAGTGCTTATTCTTTAGATACTAGTGCCTTTTCTTTAGATACTAGTGTTTATTCTTTAGGTACTAGTACCTTTTTAAAGATACTAGTACTTATTCATTATAAACTAGTCCTTATTTATTAGATACTAGTACTTATTCATTAGATGCTAGTCCTTATTTATTAGATACTAGTACTTATTCATTAGATGCTAGTCCTTATTCATTACATACCAATGCTTATTAATTAGTTACTAGTACTTATTCATTAGATACTAGTACCTATTAAATAGATACTAGTACTTATTCATTAGACACTAGTACTTATTTCAATGGTGACTAGTAACTATTCTTTTGTTATTAGTCACATTTTTTCCATTGACTTCTATGGTGATCTGTCATTCAGATATCAACTATTCAGTTCTGACTAGTATGTTAGTATGTATTCCAATTGTGGAATACATACTAGTATGTATTCCAAAGCAGGGGTTACGTTTTTGCACGTCGTGCAGAATAACCCTAAAGGCACCAAGGTGGCGGTGCCACCGGCTTTATATATATATATATATATATATATATATATATATATATATATATATATATATATATATATATATATATAAATATAGCTGCGAGCAGCGATGGAGGGCCAAAGCCGGCGGTACCGCCATCCCGGTGCCTTTAGGCACCGGGGTTGCGGTGCCACCGGCTTGGGCCCGTGATCGCTGCTCGCAGCTATATTTATATATATATATATATATATATATATATTTTTTTTTTTTCATTATTTTTTTTTTTTTTTTTTTTTTTTCTAGCGACTATTCGGGCACTTTTGGGGCCCTTAACATGCTCGAAAACTCTTGAAACTTTGCACACGGGTCAGAACCCGCGGCCATCAGAGCCGGGCTGAAGCTGGTACCCGGGCGTGGCAGGGCGGCTCGTCAGCGCCCCTGGAATGGGGTCCGAACACCTGGTCCATAACTCAAACACACTTGCATGTAATAATATGAAACTCGGTACACATGTCGATAGCAGAATTTCATCTATACCTCGCGTTCTTGCTTTTTACCCCAGCCCAACAGGAAGTCGGCTATTGAGGTTTTTTTGTAAAACACACGCAATGAACTTTTAAATACTCCTCCTAGAGCTCTGATCCAAATTCGACGAAACTCGGTCAGCGTGAAGTCAAGACATTGAGGATGAAAGTTTGTGTGGGGATTTTTGATATCTCGAACGGTTTGGCCGTGGCGAGGAAACGAAATTATGGCGAGAAACGTGAAACAGGAAGTGTGTCATAACTTCAGCATACATTAACTGATCTGGATGAAACTTCAGCAGTGCGTTCGCTGTAAGAGGACGATCACATGGATGTGACTATTGTGAGTCAAAGTTATAGCGCCACCAACTGGCAGCAGGAAGTGTGTCACTTTCAAAATGCTTTGAAATCACCCTCTTATTTTTACCCGATTTGCTTCAAACTTCATCTGTATAATGTACATACACGGCAGATGAAGACCTATGAATGGATTCTTGATATCTTTGAAACTGTTGCCGTGGCGACGCATCAAACTTTACCATTCTTTTAGGATGCATTCTTTTAGGGATTCGAACATTTGTCCATAAATCAAACACACGTGCATGGATTAATATGAAACTCGGTACACTCATAGATCACATCAGGCCAAACAACTTTCGTGCTCTAAGTTTTACGACAGTTCAAACGGAAGTCGGGAATTATGTTTTTTTTTTTTAAATAATTGTCCTAGAAAAACATCAAATTACAACCCATGCTGTTACCAATCACCACCAAACTCGGTGTGCATGAAGTCAAGACATTGAGGATGCTATATTCCGGACGGATTTTTGATATCTCGAACGGTTTGGCCGTGGCGGATTTTTTTGACTAAAAAAGGACACATAAAGTGTGTTATAACTTGGTTAGTTTTACTGACAGTTACAAAACTTGCCGTGTATATTGTTCTATTCAAGCCAAACAACTTTCTAATTAACAATAATAAGCTCAAACCCACAGAAAGTCAGATATTGTAGTTTGAATATGATCATGCTCTTTCTAAACCTAGGCCTGTCACACAGTCTGTGTGTGTGTGTGTGTGTAGGGGGAGGGGGCTTAATCATTTCACTGTGTGTCTGGCCTGCTAAAGTAAATACATTTCTTAAGCCTGGTATTTTTTACATAAGTTTTTATTTTTATTTTTTTTATAAGTAAAGGCATATAACCTGTTTAATTGTAGTGCATTGACAATAGTTTTATATAATTAGTGTATTAATTAAATTAACTTGGTCCATAAATCAAAAAAGTAAGTAAATAAATCAAAAAGGAAGTGTGTTAAAACTTCTGCATACATTAACTGATCTTGATGAAACTTCAGCAGTGTGTTCGTTGTAAGAGGTCAGTCACATAGATGTGAGTCAAATATATAGCGCCACCAACTGGCAGCAGAAAGTGTTTCACTTTCAAAATGCTTTGAAATCGCACTCTTACTTTTACCCGATTTGCTTCAAATGTAAACACACGCCAGATGAAGAGCTGTGAAAGCATTATTCAATATCTAAGATAATGTTGCCATAGCAACGCATCAAACTTTAACATTCCTTTTTTTTGATGATTTTGAGTCTCTTAGCGGCTTTTGGGGCCCTTAATGGGTTTGAAAACTCTTGAAACTTTGCACACAGGTCAGATCCCACAGCCATCAGAGCCGGGCTGAAGATGGTACCCGGGTGTGGCAAGGGGGCTAGACAGCGCCCCCTGGAACGGGGTCCAAAAACTTGGTCCATAAATCAAACACGCTTGCATGTAATAATATGAAACTCAGTACACATGTTGATCTCATCGTTTCATATATTCATATATTCTCCTCAAGCCGGACAACTTTCTAATTTACACTCATGAGCTAGGACCCACAGAAAGTCAGATATTTTGGTTTGAAAATGTTGAGTGTCTCTCTGAGCCTACACTTCTGTATGGCAAGCCCTTTTAACATTTAAAAGCTAAGTTTGACTATTCGTAATTAACATTGTAGATATCAACAACGTCTTTCTAGTCGTAATTACATTTTGGATAGTTTGTATTATCATTTAAGATATCTGTAACGTAATTGTGACTAGTCGAAACGACAGATAGAGTATGGCAAACCGTTTTAACATTTAATCATTTTAACCTACTAGTCTCTATTTTCATGCTACTAGTACTTATTTTTTAGATACTAGTATCTATTCCATTAAGTACTAGTACTTATTCATTAGCTACTAGTGCTTATTCTTTAGATACTAGTGCCTTTTCTTTAGATACTAGTGTTTATTCTTTAGGTAGTAGTACCTTTTTAAAGATACTAGTACTTATTCATTAGACACTAGTCCTTATTTATTAGATACTAGTACTTATTCATTAGATGCTAGTCCTTATTCATTACATACCAATGCTTATTAATTAGTTATTAGTACTTATTCATTAGATACTAGTATCTATTAAATAGATACTAGTACTTATTCATTAGACACTAGTACTTATTTCAATGGTGACTAGTAACTATTCTTTTGTTACTACTAGTCACATTTTTTCCATTGACTTCTATGGTGATCTGTCATTCAGATATCAACTATTCAGTTCTGACTAGTATGTTAGTATGTATTCCAATTGTGGAATACATACTAGTATGTATTCCAAAGCAGGGGTTACGCTTTTGCACGTCGTGCAGAATAACCCAAAAGGCACCAAGGTGGCGGTGCCACCGGCTTTATATATATATATATATATATATATATATATATATATATATATATATATATATATAAATAATAGCTGCGAGCAGCGATGGAGGGCCAAAGCCGGCGGTACCGCCATCCCGGTGCCTTTAGGCACCGGGGTTGCGGTGCCACCGGCTTGGGCCCGCAATCGCTGCTCGCAGCTATATTTTTTATTTTTTTTATAAGTAAAGGCATATAACCTGTTTAATTGTAGTGCATTGACAATAGTTTTATATAATTAGTGTATTAATTAAATTAACTTGGTCCATAAATCAAAAAGTAAGTAAATAAATCAAAAAGGAAGTGTGTTAAAACTTCTGCATACATTAACTGATCTTGATGAAACTTCAGCAGTGTGTTCGTTGTAAGAGGTCGATCACATAGATGTGAGTCAAATATATAGCGCCACCAACTGGCAGCAGAAAGTGTTTCACTTTCAAAATGCTTCTGAAATTCGCACTCTTACTTTTACCCGATTTGCTTCAAATGTAAACACACGCCAGATGAAGAGCTGTGAAAGCATTATTCAATATCTAAGATAATGTTGCCATAGCAACGCATCAAACTTTAACATTCCTTTTTTTTGATGATTTTGAGTCTCTTAGCGGCTTTTGGGGCCCTTAATGGGTTTGAAAACTCTTGAAACTTTGCACACAGGTCAGATCCCACAGCCATCAGAGCCGGGCTGAAGATGGTACCCGGGTGTGGCAAGGGGGCTAGACAGCGCCCCCTGGAACGGGGTCCAAAAACTTGGTCCATAAATCAAACACGCTTGCATGTAATAATATGAAACTCAGTACACATGTTGATCTCATCGTTTCATATATTCATATATTCTCCTCAAGCCGGACAACTTTCTAATTTACACTCATGAGCTAGGACCCACAGAAAGTCAGATATTTTGGTTTGAAAATGTTGAGTGTCTCTCTGAGCCTACACTTCTGTATGGCAAGCCCTTTTAACATTTAAAAGCTAAGTTTGACTATTCGTAATTAACATTGTAGATATCAACAACGTCTTTCTAGTCGTAATTACATTTTGGATAGTTTGTATTATCATTTAAGATATCTGTAACGTAATTGTGACTAGTCGAAACGACAGATAGAGTATGGCAAACCGTTTTAACATTTAATCATTTTAACCTACTAGTCTCTATTTTCATGCTACTAGTACTTATTTTTTAGATACTAGTATCTATTCCATTAAGTACTAGTACTTATTCATTAGCTACTAGTGCTTATTCTTTAGATACTAGTGCCTTTTCTTTAGATACTAGTGTTTATTCTTTAGGTACTAGTACCTTTTAAAGATACTAGTACTTATTCATTAGACACTAGTCCTTATTTATTAGATACTAGTACTTATTCATTAGATGCTAGTCCTTATTCATTACATACCAATGCTTATTAATTAGTTACTAGTACTTATTCATTAGATGCTAGTACCTATTAAATAGATACTAGTACTTATTCATTAGACACTAGTACTTATTTTCAATGGTGACTAGTAACTATTCTTTTGTTACTAGTCACATTTTTTCCATTGACTTCTATGGTGATCTGTCATTCAGATATCAACTATTCAGTTCTGACTAGTATGTTAGTATGTATTCCAATTGTGGAATACATACTAGTATGTATTCCAAAGCAGGGGTTACGTTTTTGCACGTCGTGCAAGAATAACCCTAAAGGCACCAAGGTGGCGGTGCCACCGGCTTTATATATATATATATATATATATATATATATATATATATATATATATATAAATATAGCTGCGAGCAGCGAGGTGAGGGCTAAGCGGGCGTGTACCGCCATTCCCGGTGCCTTTAGGTAACTAGAGGCACCGGGATTGCGGTGCCACCGGCTTGGGCCGCGCAATCGCTGCTCGCAGCTATATTTATATATATTTTAGAATTGATATTTTAGTGTATTGCAGTTTAAGGTTTGATAATGTATAATAGGTTTTGGTAGCAAAATAAAAAGTTTGCTTATTTGTAAATCAATACATATTAAATATCTGCAGAAATCTTTCTTATTAGTGCCGACTACAATAAATAAAAAGATGGTTCATAGGGGTCGACTGATTATCGAAACGGAAACTCAAAAATCTCCACGGCAACCCGTCAAAATAAAAGTTTGTTTTTTCACAAAGCCCTAAAAATGTATATTTTGTTAAACTGTAAATAAATTGAACAAGTTTGATGATTTTAATTAATTAGAAATGCTTTTTGATTACTAAAATTGTATTTAAACATTAAAATAGTTTTAAGTCTTTAAGTTTTACAAAATGTTTACAGAATGCTGCTGGGTGCTCCCTTCACTTTTTTACAAGTTATTATTATTATCATTAATAACAGTTCTCAGATTCAAAGATATGTTTAAAATCATTTAAAGAAAGTATTTGTCAAAATTTAATTTTGACATTAATTTACAGTTTTACACCAGACATAGGCTATAATATATACTGTGTATATATTGGTTCAAAATATCGGTTACTCGGTCTATTTGATCTGTAATAATCGGTATCGGCATCGGTCCTGAAAATCACATATCGGTCAACCCCTTCATCGTGTTATGGTCTACTTTAATATTTGGATAATAATACATTAATACATTCAAATTGCTAGAACTTTTACTGGAGTAATATTTTATTAGGTAATCGCTGTACTTCGAGTACTTCATCCACCACCGTATTTCTTAGGCCTTCAATTCTGTTTACATTTAGTTCCAGGTGAAATATTACAGCTTAAGATATCTAGCAAAGAGAATAATGGTTTATGAAATTAACAAATTCCACATTGTGCTGTACCACTGATTAATTCATCTTGGAATTGTGAGTATTTATTGTGCAAGCACCAACATGGGTTCAGCAAGGTTGAACATAAAAAGAATCCGCCCACATAAACTGACACTTAGTCAGTATAAAGCACAGTCCGCTAACTTGCTTGAACATGTTGAGATTTCTGGCAGTGGGAGTTGGCCTTTCATAGATTCCAGACTAATATAGCTTGACCAAACCCATATATACTGACTAGTGTGAAAGAAACAGAGAGATGCAGAGGTAGGCAACCCTCATACTTGGCCTCTAAACACTAAACTAAATGTGAGAGAGTCTCTTTATTCTAAATTGAGCCGCAGAACATACACCTATTTATTTATACAGATGTATTTATAAACTCAGTAAGTTAAGTCCCACTGCAATTCGGTCAGTGAAAGATGTCCAGATCTAGCTTGACACAAATATTATATATGCTTATGTACACACATTATATATAGATGTAGGAGTTAGTTGCACAAAGACAGGCATTGCTTGGGCCCTGAATTAGTCTACTAGCAGCTGCTCCTTCCAAGCAATGACTGCTGAGATAAGCATTCTTATCTTCTACAGTGCTAAATATAAAAGCATCTGTAGCCATACGCAATCACTGCATTTCAAATATTTTGCACTGGTGATTTAACAAAAAGACTAAGAGACTAGTGTTCAATGAGCCCGTTCTCATCCTTTAGCGTCACATAAAGCGTTTTATGACAAAACGGCGCTATACTACGCACATGGTACCCTTTATCGTTTATATAACACGCGAACTCAAGGCGTCATAAATCCTTTAGCGTTATATGAGACTACCCTACCCTACCCCACACCTAAACCTAACCATCACAGCGAGTGTTATATAAACGATAAAGGGTACCATGTGCGTAGTATAACGTCGTTTTGTCATATAACGTTCTATATGACGCTAAAGGATGAGAACGCGTTGGTTCAATCTCATGACATTGTTTATATTGGGTCGTAAAAGTATCTTATCATTCGTAATAATTTACTTGATGTTTAATAAAGCATTTAATAACATATTAACAATATTATAATAACAATAGTGTTAACAATAACACCAACATTAAATTAAATTAAATACCCAAGTAACTTAATTAATCATTTAAACTGTTTATGGTTGCCAAGCACTAGTATTGTAATGTCACATGTGGTGAGAACATGATATAAATATTTTTCAATTTTTGGAGCTGTGCTGTGCCTACTTTTCCTTCCTTTTTTATATTTATTCAATATATTAAGAATAAGACAATATATAGAGCTGTTACCAATCAAATAAAATCACATCTTTGCACTGCACTGGCAAATTGGTACAATTACAACTGGATAAATACTGTTTAGATTCATGTTTTAAAAATAATTTAATCTTAATTATTATTGTTAAACTTTTTAATATGAAACTTAAACCATCAGTAGATGGAGGCAACTGACTGTATTAAACTGAGTGACGTCACAGAATCATTTAACTGATTCATTCAAAGCAGCTGATTCAGTCAGTAACGAAACTGCGTGTTGCTCGTAAACGCACAACGGTTCTGCTGTGGATGTGTTTGGAACTATTTTCATTGCCCAAAACAAAATTATTCTAAAATGTAAGTCAATTAATATAAACTTATCACGTTTGTATAAATCAATATTACATAAATCAGACAATGTTTCGGCAGTTCAGGAATATCCCTGTAGTTTCATCTGGTCTTGAAATAAAATCCTGAGTCCTCTTTGTCTGAGACAGAGGCAAGATTGAGTACGAATGCGGTATGAATGAATAACATTACCAAGGACCATAGCAAATTGGCATATAGATAATGACAGCATTGCTTTAAATGCAGCTCAATGCAGTGAGAATTTATAGTCTGAACTATCATTTACATACATAAATATGGTTTAAATAACCCATACAAAGAAGCTGCTGCGGCCATCAAAGCTGCTTTGCTACAATGACTCATTAAGTAGGTGATTTACCAGACATCCAAAGGTCAATGTGGATCAGTCAGCCTCTGAACATGACACCCGCCGTGATAAGTTAATGGACTATCCATGGGTTTCTGAAAAGACTTCATGGGGCAACATCCTCAGAAAGTGCGCAACATTTCCAAATAGCTTTACAGTTATGAACAAAAAGAAATGATATTATAAACCTCTCCAAAAACTCAAAACAAAGGATTTTATAGCAAAAACAGTTCAATATCGCAGCCTCCGGCTTAATAACATAACACTCAATTCATCATTTCTTATTTATTGGCAATAAAATTGTATTCAGTCACACAAATAAATGAACTAGTTATTTACACACACCACAGTGTTTGCTTTCATCCCTGCTCCAGATTCAGAATGAAAACAAAGAGGATTTCCAAGAGACCTGCCATCCAAAATTGCACATGCATGAAGTGATATGTAACATAGCAACATAAATTACGACAACACTGGGTCAACTAGCACAATCGAATGGACCTACGATGCAGGAAATCTTCGCTTTCCTACAACATTACTCAGACACTATTCAAGGTGGAAATGTAGCATTGACAATTCTGTGTCAAACTCAAGGAGGTCCATAATACCTGGAAAAAGCTATCCATTATGAATTTCCATTCATCTTAATGGCAGATTCTTGGCTGACACAGAGAAGTAGGCAATTTGAAATCTGACTTCTTCACTCATGAATAATCAGTCCAGAAAGAAAAAAATTATACTTTTTTCATTCTTTAAGAGATGTAAAAAAGAACTTCCACTGGTAAAATACTGACTATAATGAAATAATTGAGCAATAAAGCAAACACACACCTTTTAGGTGCAAGTTAAAGAAGAGAACTTTGTAAAGATAGAGAATAAAAGCTAAGTATTTTTTTATTATTTCTGACATTTCGGCAGACTTTGTCAAGGTTCAACTTCTACAAAGTCTCTATAAATAGAACCAACAATGAAATAATTACAATTGAATACAGTATAAAATATAAAAAAAATATTTAATCCAGAATACACAGCCACTTCTGAAATCCCATCACTGTATCAGTAAAGGACCAGTTATGGTATCTAACTCGTTAACTGATGCTGATCGAGCTGAAGTAAATGTTAAAAAGTTATAAAGGAGGATTAAATAAGAAAGTATTTCAAGCTGAAGGCACAAACATATCTACAAACCGGTGTTAGGCAATCATCTCAGCACTCTATTACAACTGGTGACAGGCAAATAGCTGGCAAACCACTGATATTTTTCAAGAGGGCTTATCAAACACAAGCGTTAGCCATCATGTGGGTAAACACTCTTAAGTGGGCCTGTTCTGTAGATCAAACCCTGAATCCAAAACCCAAAGGAGCCTAATCTTGAAATAACACTGAATTTCCCATTTAAATTTAGTCAGAACAAATGTGGGTTTTAATGAAGGCCTTCTCTCTGCCTCTGCTCTACTATCAGGCAAGATGCTCGCTGTGCCTGTTAGACAGGCAATTTTGGCATTCCTCCTCTAATTAGGAGAGTCAGTGAGGCCACTAACCTCTGTTGCTTTCAAACTAGGTTTGTGTGTTAAATCAGACATGATTTGACATTCTGGGACCTTTATTGTCAACCTCTACACTGGTATCATCCTTAAAATATAGCAATAAACAAACTAAAGTAGCTAGGAATGTATCTACACTATGGCAAAGCGGGACAATCGTGGTTCTTTATACAAATAAGGGACACTCAAAATATGTGTACTGTATCACACAGTATATGTCATTTCAAGTTTGTGTGTTGTTCAAAAGGTTCTCAGACATAAACAGTTTTTGGATAACCTATTTATGTTCAATTTAATTCTAAAACAAATTTTTAGGTTACACAAAAAAAGTCACATTAAACAAAGTTCAAAATAGTAGCATTTATCTGAAATACAGTGTAAAAATTAATATGCTTTATCTAAACAATAAAATTGTAGCAACAGATTACAAGCAATATTATTAATTAAATTGAACAAATTAGAATTGAGTAATAATTAAACAAAATATTCCTTAAAAGTTAACCATTTAAAATGAGTAAAGTTTATACCAAAATGAAACAAAAATATCTGATTAACAGACATACTTCAAAAATTATCTTTATTTTATATTGCCAACATTGAAGACACCTGATGTTAACAAGCAGAATCACTGAAGGAGAAAACCGTCATTTTATAACAAACCTAAAACAAACACTGAGCACCATAATGGTGACTTAAACATACTTTTAAATTTTTTTACTCATTTTAAATGGTTAACTTCTAATAAATTAATTTGATTAATTATTACTCAATTCTATTATTAAATTGAATAAATAAAATTGCTTGTAATCTGTTGCCACTATATTTTTGATTAGATAAAGGATATTCATTTTTACAGTGTAGGCTTTTGTAACATACATTTAATTTAAATTAAAGAAAGTAATAGCCTACTTTTATTAAACAAGGACGCATTAAACTAGGTAATCAAAAGTGACTGTAAAGACATTTATAATGTTACAAACATTAATCTACTTTGAACCTATTCATCAAAGAATCCTGACTAAAAAAAAAACATTTTTCTTGCATGTCCGATGTTGGACTTATATCACGTTGTTTGAATTCACCAAAACTGATTTGCCGAAATCTGACAGTGAAAGGGATTTGCCGTTAGCATCGAGTCCGGATTCGAACCAGGAGCGTCCAGACAGCAGAGGATTCTGTTCGCAAATTAAACAATGGTTTGTCCTAAAAGAATAATTAGTCTAATTATCACTGTAGAGTTTGTTATTGGTATGGGCTGTGATTGGATGATGACCGGTGTTGTGCGTGTGTCTGTTATCAATCAGTGCTTAGATCAGTGTAGCAGTATTCATTCGGGACAAGGGAGGTCC
This sequence comes from Hybognathus amarus, assembly GCA_030378365.1. Taxonomy (NCBI): domain Eukaryota; kingdom Metazoa; phylum Chordata; class Actinopteri; order Cypriniformes; family Leuciscidae; genus Hybognathus; species Hybognathus amarus. Next base: position 36,984 of record JAQIUQ010003539.1, read on the forward strand.
CATATGGGAAAAATAAATTAGGGCCAGTAATTCGGGACGTCCCGACTAATTCGGGACAGCTGGCAACCCTAGCTATTACATCTTCAGTGTCACATAACCCTTCAGAAATACAACTTCTTTGAAATACAATTTTTTTAAAGATTTTTACAACTTAGTGCATTCTTACTGAATAAAAGTATAATTAAATTGTATCTTTAATAGATGAAATAACCTGGCAAAACACTCAAAACTGTTTTCACATTATATAAATATTTTAGAAGTTTCTTCAATATTTAAAAATCAATTTAGCTCTTTTATCTTTTCTGCATATATAATTCCTCTGCTGCAGAAATATTTGCATTGTTTTATAAGATTAATAATAAAATAAATGAACAAAAGAAACAGTTTGGGTCAGAACCATATCTCTGCTATTTCCTGGAACTTACTCTATACAATGTAAATAATCCAATTTATCTAGAAAACATTAATGTCGGCTGCACCTACAACAGCATCATTTCTCACATATCGCTGCTTCAAAACGACCTTCTATTGGTAATCGAGAAGAGATGTAAACACTGTTCTGAGAGGGCCTGCACAGTAAGAGCTGTTTAGTCTTTTCTCAAACATTGTGAGCTTCATTCCAGATCATTTCTTCCTAGTTTAACAGTAAAATACATGTGTTGTTGGCTGTGTGCTGCTGATGATGATCTATTGTTTTAAATGATGCGCTTCCTTATCGCAGAGGCTTGTCAGTCAAGAGTGTAATCAAATTATAATTGACATTTTATGAACCAGAGGTTATGGGAACTGCCTTTGCTGTCAACGACTCTTTTGTTTGATGATGTGGAGTAAAAAAAGAAATCTCATCAAACTTTGCTGTATTTTTTTTTTTTTTTTACAAAGATATTGTGATGAAATACCGTCCACACAGAACGAAGGCAGTTTAGCCAGAGGAAATGGTGTTGGTCACCCTGCCAAACAACTAATGAAATATCTGATAACGATTTCCCAATATTGATAATGTTTTCTGCTACACCGTCTCATTCAGTTCTGAAAACAGTGTCCTAGCAGAATACATTTCAAAAACAGCATTCTCAAGATGAAACCGAATGGCTGTAATACAGGTACAGTAAGCCCTCACCCCTAAAACAAACCAGAGCATGTTTACTTATCTTAGCAAACTAATATGAATCGTATCTGAAATCACTTTGCCTGGATTACTCTTTAATACCTTCCAAAACATTATTTTAACTGTGTTATTAATAAAAACTGAATCTGGGCTAACAGGTTCAAATCGGTGTTGTACTTGAAAAGTGTACGGGTGTGGGGCCTTATTTATGAATGAGCACATTGTGTTCTTCGGTTTCTCAGGAGGAGGTTTTCTCTTGGCACGATGTGTAGATAAATGTTTTCTATGTATTCGGTTTCACTGGAAAAATGCTATGGGTTCACATTAACACTCGCTGGCATTTGCAAAATATCTCTCGCAGATAATGCTGACGTTTCTATCAATCGATTCTGATCTGGATCGGAATCCTATTTAATCAACTTAATACAGCGTGTGGTCCATGAAACGGATGACACATGAGATGGGAATTGGACTGTATCTGATGGTGTCATAGCAACAGTTTTACACAAACTAAATCTGTTTCCACAGCCAATGACACAAGACCCTCAACAGCCCTGTTCCAGATAGTGATAATGTCTTAAAAATGTCCATACATTATTTCTCAAAACTTTCACATGCAAAAGATCCTTGGTATCTGCATCAGTCAAAAACCCCATTCCCAAGGATCTCTGTGCCAGCCTGGCTAACCCTGAAGACTTGTACAGCTGCAAAATGGTATTAAGTTACCGTGGCAGTGAATGACATGAGCAGGTTGATTGGCTTGTGTGTAAAAAGATCGAGGTAATGTATCTAAATGTTTCCATCTCATTTCAGAGCACATGGTTGACATAGTGAAGAGGACATATTGCACCACTGTTTTATCATTCGGAGACACATTTTTTCTTCAGCTGAAGAGAATGTTTGTTTTTGAGCACTTTGAAAGGGGCTGTGCACATGTGAGCCATTTTACAGTGTGGTTTGTTGCTGTATCATCATACTATCTGTTTATCTGACTAGGCTACGATAACGGCGAGGGATTTATTGTGTAGTAAATATCCATGTAAATGCATGTCATCCCTCGGCTGAGCTCCTCTCGGCCATGTCCAGAGGAGAGGGCTGTCTGTTATGTCTCCTGCCGCAGAGATAAGCTCTATCTGTTTACATTTCAGCCTGTTTCCCTGTCTTCTCTCAGATAGCCTTGCCAATTTTTCTCTCTCTCTCTCACACAAACACACAAGCAAGCATGAAAACTACATATACAATCCCTAGAAAGATGTACAGTGGGATGTACAGTAAAAGTACAGCATTTGGACACTTTTAGACACCTAGGCATGTATTACTTGCACTGCATTAAATATCAATCCAAATGGCATCTGCAAACAAATTACTTTTGAGAAGAACTTTCTAGCTATTTTTGCAATAAATCTGAATCGGTTGCAGTGATTTTTAATGGATATGTGAAGTCAAGTTCACACAGGTGTCCTTACAAAAATTAAGTACACTTCAAGTTCATTTTATTAAGTAAACTTTATAAGTAAATTTCACGTTTATTTTATTCTTTATACAGTAAGTATACTAATATAAAATGTACTAGTAAATTATACTAGTATATATTCTACTAATATACTAGTATACTTGTGAGTGTACTATTTCAATACTACTTGGGACTAAATTGGCCCAATTTTTAGTTTACAAAAGGGTCACACAGTTTAGGGTCGAATTCTCAATATTTACTATGACTTTAACCTTAATAAACACCCGCTTATTACTACTTAGTAAGTATGGTAGTTGTTAAGTTTAGGTATTGGGTATAGGGGTGACCACCCATCCGTCCCGCTTTGTGTTGTACCGCACAGCATTTTCACCCTTGTCCTGCACGTTGCATATTAAGAAATGTCGGTAACGCTTCCTTTTACAGTCCAGTTACCCATGTAAATACTATGTACTTATTTTAGTAACTACAATAATAACTAGTATACCTGAACCCCTAAACCTACCCCGTTCAATGTACTTACCTTATATTAGCCAGTACTTTCTAGGTAAGTACACTGTAAGTACACTATTAGTACTATACTGTAAAAGGAAGCGTTATACCAAAATGTTCCGCATCGGGTTTTAATTATCATATTAAGAAAACATGCATGGGTTATTTCGCCTTTTTAAGAAAGCATTTAACTTATTATAAATCCACCAGTAACACTGGAATTAAAAACATTATTACATGCTTACCACTTTGAATCGAGCGAAGGCAAGTAGATAGTTTTGAACACTGTAGCTGGTTATGTATTTTGGATTATTTTAACCCAAAGAAAGCTACGGACTGCAGCTTTAACATCATCTTCTTTTTTAGTGCTGCCTAACGGCGCATGCGACTTCACAATGATATTGGTCTCGGTCTAGCACGGCGTGTACAGTTTGTGCTGTTGTTAATTGTAGTCATGTTTTGATGTTACTGATTTTTCCTTGCAGGATTTGCATCAATACCTGGTATTTGTGGTCATTTCGGGCAATGTGGCCTAAGTAGTGACTTCTTGCTAATGATAGTCTTCAGCAGTTGCATGAGTGCCCATGTCCAGCAGAACTTGTATATTGGTGGTTTTGGCTTTCCATGGGATTTTCAGTATTTTTCTATAGAGCTACACTTTGAAAGCTTCGAGCGTTTTTGTTGCTGCTGTTGTTGTTAGTGTGCACAGTCTCTACTCCATATAGCAAAATTGACCAGATGTAACATTTCAGTGTGCACAGTTTCAGTGGTATACTCAGAGTACACACTTCACAAGTCATCTGCTACATGGAGGTCAACATTATGTTTACAGAGGTAAGAACAGTCAAATACATATATTGTTTGAGATAAGTGTTCTGCTTGCGAACTAAAGAGTGTAGGCTACTTGCTGACTAGCGGTGGTGGCAGAGTGATCTGAAACGTTTAACATGAACGCGATTGACGTCACATCCGCAGACAGCGCGAGAAAAGTCATGACCCGACAGAAAATAGGGAAAATAGGATACAGGCTTATAGGTGCACCCACTGCTGAGTGTCAGTATGCTCATCAGGAGAATGTTTGAGTCATTAAAGTGGTAAATGAAAAGGCTATTGTTACGTTCATTTTGGGGAAAAAGCTGCATATAGCCTCTTTAAATGCTTGCCTTGCTTGTTCAATTCTGCTCTTGATTTCCACTTCTTGGTTCAGCTGATTCAATGATCAATGATTAATGATTCAATGATTACACCAAGGTATTTGAATCGGTGTACTTGTTCCAATTTTTCGCTGCCCAGCTTGATTGTTGTTTCGCTTCAGCTGACCTTCATAACCTCTGTTTTCTTTTTGTTAATTCGTAGGCCCCATATTTGACTTTCTATGGTAACTTCGTCCAAGATTTGTTGTAGATTTTTTTTTTCAGAATCGTCCAGCAGTGCAGTGTCGTCGGCATACCTGTTGTTATTGATGTATTATCCATTGACTTTAATACCAATGTTTTTGTCTGCTAGTGTTCGATCCAGAATCTGCTCCAAGTAGATATCTGAAAGAATCGAGTAACCGTGGACAGCCTTGTTGTACACCTTTTTGTAGTTGGTGTTGGGTCTGTCAGTTCATTGTCATACTGGCATTGGGCTGTTTGCTTTTAAATAAAGAGCAATGATGAAGTTGGTGTCGTTTTCATCTTGTCCCAGTTGTTTTAATATAGCTGCTAGTCGTTCTGGTCTACTGAGTCAAAGGGTTTCTCATAATCTATGAAGCAGAAGTACACCTCTTTATGATGTTCGCTGTAGTAGTATCTGTTAACAGAAGATTGCTTCTCTTGCCCCTAGTCCTTTGCAGAAGCCAAACTGTGTGTTCCTCAGTGCACTCTCGCATGTGGAGCGTATGCGCTGTTGGATCACCTTCAGGAAGACTTTCAGCACGTGGCTCATCAAGCTTATCAGTCTGTAGTCTTCACATTTCCGGTTTGTTGCTTTCTTTGGTATGGCCTGCAAAGATTGGATTGTCGTTGGATGGAATTTTATTGCCGTTGTATATTTTCATTGTACCAATTAGTCAATTGTCGCATGTTATTGCTGTCTAATAATTTGGGTGATTACCAATGATCGCCCACGCTAACTTTAACAATTGAAACTACTGTGGAATTTGAACCGAAAACAGGAAGTAAATGTATGTGAGCTGGCTGAATTAACATAATTTTTATTAATATCTTGGTAACACTTTAAAAGAAGATTCTTTAGTTAACTACATTAGTTAACATTAACAAAGATTAACAAATGCTGAAGAAGTACTGTTCATTCTTAGTTAATGTTAATTTCAACATTTACTAATACTTCATTCAAATCTTGTTAACATTAGTTAATGCAATGTGAACTAACATGAACTAACAATGAACAGCTGTATTTGTATTAACTAACGTTAACAAAGATGACCAAAAACAGTAACAATTGTATTGGTCATTCTTAGTTAATGTTAGTTAATACATTAACAAATGTTTAATAAATGAACCTTATTGTAAAGTGTTACCAATATCTTTCACATCTACTGCAGTCAGATTGACCACAGTCACTCTTAATAACACCACTCACATGGCTGTGCACTCGTAATGTTAAATGTTAAACTTAGCTCAATGTTAAAATTAACTGAGTTCTCCTTTAAGTATATTTCTGAGAAGTAAAGTATATTTATGAGAAGTACATGAAAAGTAGACAAAGTGCAGCACATCTTCATCTTCACATTTACAAATATTCCATTTGGTATGATATTTTGTCAGACAATGCAAATACACATTCATACATACATACACATATACACATATATATATACATATATATATATATATATATATATATATATATATATATATATATATATATATATATATATATATACACACACACACACACACACATACATACATACATATATGCATATATATATTAGGGCTGTGCCTCCAATTAATCGCCTCCAAAATTAAAGTCTGTGTTTACATAATATATTTGTGTGTGCTGTATATAATTATTTTGTATATATAAATACACACACATGCATGTATATATTTAAGAAAATGTGTTATATTTATATAATATAGATTATGTATATATATATATATATATATATATATATATATATATATATATATATACATATATACACATATATATATAATACTATAGTATACAAAGAATTTAAGTGCAAATAATTCTTAAATATATACATGCATGTATAGGTATTTATATATTTATATATACTAAATAATTATATACAGCACACACAAATATATTATGTAAGCACAGACTTTTATTTTGGATGCGATTAATCGCAATTAACTTTTGCACAGCCCTAATATATATATATATATATATATGGTGTGCAAATATTTTGGGGGGCCACTAGAGGACCAGGAACCAGACAGATAAAACGTTTCAGAGAAGAGCAGGAGCAGAATAGAAGGAAGATCACAGGTCAGACTGTAAAAACATTCCCATACGGCCCTCCCCCCAGTCTTTCTCCCTCTCACACCCCCACTACTTCCATGAGCCCTTCCAGCCGCCACAGTGACTCAACACAGGCCTTCCCGCTCGCTACAAGAGCCTCTTTTGTGCGGGCTCAAGAACAAGTCCACCACAGAATGGGTTTAACTCATTCTTACAACATCAAGAAGTCATTTCCTGCATTAAAACAAAATAAGAATAAACATTCAAATATGTCTGTTCTACCACATATCTGAAAATATTTCAACAAAAATCCACAAATAAATTTTGAAATTCAGAGTTGGTCAACGTATTAATTCATAAGAATAAAAAATAGTAGATCAAGAATCTGAATCAAATCAGATTGTGAGGTGCCTAAATATTCCCATCCCTAACACAGCTGTTTTTCCTGATCCTCCATAATAACAAACAGACTCTTCTGCTAGTAGAAGATCTGTCAAACAGGAGATTGCCTGTACTGTGATTAAAAAGAAAGAAAGAAAAAAGATCTGTGGTCCCCACTTGTGCTGTAGTCAGCATCCCACTGGGTGAACAATACGAGCTGACTTCCTGACCCCTTCGTCTGGGGATCCTAAAAACAAACAATGGGACCCTTAATTAACATCGGCCATTCCCAGCACTAGGCCCTTCCTGACGGTCCCGATTCAGACCTGAACACAAAGCTTGCTGTGTTATTCCTCTGACACCATCTACTGTGCTCGTGTGCCCTGCTTCTCAGTATGAACGCTGCCAGTTAGGCCTCAGTAATGTTCATTTTAAACAGAAGAGAGAGAGAGCCATCAACCCTTTCACATCCTGAGGTCAAAATATGAGCGATGGCATTCAGTCTGGAATCTAGTGACACTGGTGAGAGGGATGGATCAGTCACGGTTATCTGTTTATGATACCAGAGGAGCACATGGCTGTACATTATCTGTTCTCTAAGCTGGGCAGGATGTGTTTCCATGTTAGATAAGGACAAACAAATGGCCGTTTCGCTGAAGTTATTAGGTTGGTACAATGTAATCAAAGGAACTTGTAGATCGTTCATAGACTTGTAACAACAAACAACCTCTTGGTAACAATACCAATGACCTTGTGCAGGTTTACGGTGGCATTGTCTATGGTTTAAAAGCTGGTGGCACACAAGAGCGACTTTGAACAATAATTCAGAAGGTGACTTCCTGTGACTAACCATTGGAGAAATCCTAAATGCTCACATCAAGTTAAAGGTATAGCTCAGCCAAAAACTCAAAATCTTTCTTCTGCAGAGCAAAAATAATATATTTTGAAGAATACTCTCAAAACAGTTTTGGTTACCTTTGACTTTCATTGTATAGGCTAACAATACTGAGGTATTTCTCAAAATATATTATTTTATGTTCCACAGAATAAATACAAAAAAAGATTTACAGGTTTGGAAGCAACATCAGGGTGAGTACTTTTTTTTTTTTTGGTGAACTGTGCCTTTAAGAAAACAGGCTGGTCTAAAAGAGAAAAAGCCCAGAGAAAAAAATACAACTAAAAACAGTGCAAATCATAACTAAAAGCCCACAAATCAAAGTTTATCATGTCCTTTTTTTTACCAGCAGATTGTATAACATTAACTTTGACATCCACTGCTTATATTTGTTTTCTTTCATTAACTTTTGGTCTCACAAGACCAGACATAACCACAACCTCTCACTGAGAAATTATTAAAGGATTTAAATTTATGAAGGACTCTGGACAAATTAAAGTTAATGAAAAGATAATTATGATGGATTTATTAAATAATTACACTCAAAACTCTAGTCCACATCAGTGAAAGTCTGAACTTCTTAGTCTCTTTATCCAAGCAATATACCCCATCTGCACAAAGCAGGAATCGCTGTGATTGTTTTGAGGGTCTTTTTAAGACTGTCGCCATTGTGCCCTTTAATTTGTCCTCATGAATCTCTCTGACAAAAGCCTGTTTAAAAAAAAAAAAAAAAAAAAAAAAAAAAACTGAACAACTCTGAAACAGAACACCAGTCACATTTGTGGGTTTCTCATTTCTTAATATGACAACAGATCACAACTCTCACTTGAAGAGATGTTATCATTATCCGCCTCCGATTGTTGACATAGAAGTCTCATGCAAAGGGACATCTACAGGGCAGAAAGAGGGAGGTGCTTTAATGTCGTATCAGCACAAATCAGAGGAAGAGTGCTATTCTCTGTACAGAACACAAAGCAGCTGGCAGGAAACCCGCTTTTCATATTCTTTTACTTTGATTTCCGTTTTGAGGAAGTGTGCTAAGTGTGCTCTCCCTGGTGCTGGCCTTCATCAGCTGACTGTTTCCAATTCCTGACAAGGACTTCTCTAATCGTACCAGCAGTGAAACTGTTGCTTTATTAAGACATATATGTTTATATATAAGAGGCACTCTGTTTCACACCCAATCACAGCCTTTTGCACTTCTTATAAGTGCACTTACATTTATAAATTTAATTTATAAATATACACTACTGACCAAAAGTTTGGGGTCAGTAAGATTTTTTAGAAGAATCTTATACTTAGCAAAGACGCATTTATTACATCAAAAACACATAAAAAAACAATAATATTGCAATATATGCTAATTATTTTCTATGTTAATATAATTTAAAATTGAACGTATTCCTGTGATAGCAAAGCTAAATTTTCAACATTATTACTCCAGCCTTCAGTGTCACATGATCCTTCAAAAATCATTCTAATATGCTGATTTTATGTTCAATATTTTATTTTAATAGTGTCAATGTTGTGCAAACAGTTGTGGTGTTTAATTGTGGAAACTGTGATACAAAAAGAAAGTCCAAAAGAATAGCATTTATTTTAAATATTTTGCAACATATTAAATGCCTTTACTGTCCGTGCTGAAAAATAGTGTTACCGGCCCTTTAAAATAAACTTCTTCTGACCCCACATTTCTGAACAGTAAAGTAATTAAATTGGTTTACTTTATAAGTAATTATATTAATAGTCAGTATCAAATCAGATGAATCATTGCATCATCGTTTTTACTATTGTAAATAATTATGTTGTACACAAAAACACATGTTTTGGACCATGCATGTGCGCTAACTATGCATTGCAACATCAGACTGGTTGATTCCCAGGACAGCCAATTGACAGGTTGTGAGAAACACTGAGCAGCTGGTCTGGACAAACATGAATGCAAACAGAGTTATGAAGCAACATAACAACTAAATTCATTTACTTAGTGTAGTTTGTGTACAATAACATATCTGTAGAACAACTTTTGAAGCTGGGTTTATTTATAATAAATGCCAGTAAACTCAAGTCAATGTCAACAATACTTTGTTTTTTTTAGCAGAAATATATGATTCCTGTCTGATGCAAACATAGAATCTAAATAACACATGTAGAAAATTCACACACTATATTATTGGGACAAACTGTTTTTCAACAGAGCAGTAAAGAGATTTGTTTTATGAAAGGCACTAAATTCCAAATAAAACTCTTACAAGGTGAAAGTTAATGGTTTCAATTAATCAAAATACTTTTTACCGACAGTTAGTTTAAGTTGGATTTCAAAACTGAAAAGAAACTGCCTGAAATTTATCCTGGAAAAGATAAAGTTAATATATAGTGCAGCAAAACGCACACTTAGTTGAGTCACCAGAGGTCATAGAGCAATAGTCCTGTGATTTTATGCCATTTCAATAAATATATGTGGCTTTACAAACAATCATTAAAACTTTTCTAGCACTCTCAAGAGTGACAGAACTGTCAAATGGCCAAATATGCACTATATATTACAAAGTATTTTAACCATAAATATATTCACACCTCATTACTTTGGCCTGATTGAAAATGAACTTGCTTATGTACGTGGTTATTTGTTTCTATCAAGAAGCAGGAAATGCATTGTCATTTTGGCTCCCTATTAAAAGTATGTTTATGTAATTATCTCAGCAAGAGACTGAGAATGTGACTGTCTCCTATAAGAGCTCAGTGATTGCTTCTTACATCAGAGTGTTTTCCTTTCACAGGCAGGACTGGTGCAGATGTAATGGAAGTGTCTCAAACAAAGGTTTCTAGTCAAATGAAATTACACAACCCCAGGCTAATGTTTACAATTTCACTATCTTACATAATGATAACAGCAACAACACATCATGAAAGCTTTATCACTCTGACCAACGACAGACAAACTGCTCTGTGAAATAAACATGCAAGTTCAAAAAGGTTTTCGCCTTGGTAGTAATGAAACTGTGAAGTGCTAAGGTAGATTTCCCCATTTGTTCAAAAATAGCCTTCAAAGTGTTGAATCTGCCACCTTTAAACAAAAGACTTAAGTGGCCCGAAACACCACGAGGAACTAAATAAGGACAACATAGGTGTTATGTTGAAAACAAAAAAAAAAAAACACGTGAATGAAAGCATCACAAACAGCTAATTTCCTGATTCGTTTAAAAAAAATGACTGGAAAAATATAGTAAAACTAACTATACTGTAACTAACTATACTATATACCTCCAGTATTACAATACAATTAAATATGTTAAGTGATCTGTTGACTTAACTTAAAAGCGAGAAAACACGTTGCCTTAAAATTATATTAATTATATTAATTAAATTATATAAATTTTAAGGCATTTTAAGTAAATAAATGCCATACATAACTGAAAAAATTAAGTTATGAGGAATTGTCAAGTTCACATTACATTTTTTCAATGACGCATTAAGTTTATTTACTTACTAATTTAACTCACTTTAAGTAACTGATCCTTTTTACACTAAAACTGGCTTACAACTGTAAAAAGCTGCTCAACAAACAAACATCAGGACACTGGAGAAAGACGAAACAGGCTATATATACACACACATTCCAGTGCCATGATTATCAATTTGAACAAGAGATGTATTATGTCAAAACAATAATGAGAGCGCTGTATGAAACCAATGGCATTCATGTGTTTTTGATTAACATAAAAGAATCTACAATTTTCCCATCAAAGGATACGAAGACAACACACCCTAACTGAGATTAAAATATCTGTATCTGTCCTCGCTGAAATTCGTACAAATACTATGCAGTGTAAATATTGTCAACAAAAATACTGACAAAAAATGTAATTAACAAACTGTGCTTTTTATTTTAAAAAAGTCAAAGATAATGAAGACAAGATGGAAACTGCACATCCTGGTTGAACAACTTAAATCTTGCGCATTTTGCAGCGTCTGAAAACACAACACTCAAGTTAAAATTAGTTTGACTTTTAAAAACGCAAAATGCGTTCTGTGTGAAAGAGCCCCAACACTGTATTCATGAAAAATCTAGAAAGAATACGATTGTTTCAAATAGTTTACAACAGTAATAGTCAATAACGATTGCCCTGATACGACTGTGTATACCTGAAGCTGATCCAACACAGTCTCATGAAAGTGCGTATCTATACCACGAATGTCATTTCTTGTGGCATTTATTCACCCAAAAAAATTTTTGTGTGCATATGCTACGCACTGAAAACCCCTTGGTTAGGTTTACGGGGTGGGGAGTTTGTGCGTATTACACGCCATAAAGTGCGTTTTAAATGCACGCGAAAATGTGTACCATATACACACAAAAATTGTTTTTGCCGTATAAATGGCACAAGAATTCCCATTCGTGCTATAGATACAAACTTTCATGAGACCGGGCTCAGCTGATCAGTGACTGATCACCATTACCTGTGTGTTCGCCCGTAAATTAATCACATACATATACAAAATAAACTAAATATTCTATTACATCAAATGTATAACATCAAAACATTACAACAAACGCACAAGTCAACGTGAACTAGACAACGTGATGCTAGATTACATGCTAGTCAGAATGTGTTAGCCACGTAGAGTGATTACACCCTTTCCCAAGACCACATAACTAAACCATAAAGAATTCACAATAATAGAGTTCTTTTTGTTATTTTAGCAGCTCATTTTAGCAGCTTATTTTAGCCTAATTTCACAACTAAAAATGTTATTTTCATCGACTAAAGATGTTCATTTTGTGTAAAACTGGCTGAAAATAAATATTAATTACATTTAGAATATACTTATTGAAAAAAATGAACAATAACAGTTGGTTCTGTACGATTATAAAATGTTTTCTAGCATGGCTTGAGTAAACAAAACAAAACATCCAGCATTCTCGTGTGTTGCACAACGCCACTAACACAACACATCAAGCAGGGAAAATGTAAGTAGGAGACAGAAACATGATTGTTACCCTGTAGTAATTTATCATACAACAAAAGGCATTCTTTTCTGCACCCTGTACCATGTTTCGGCGATTTCCTGAACAAGACTCACATTGATCGGTTCAGGGTGGGAGTCAGAATACTTACTGTGAATGACATCCACTGTCACTATGAGACTGTGACACAAAAAAGGGCATTGGCAATAGGGATGCATTACAGAGGACATGACTCACGAGCTGAGCTTACATGCAGGGACTCTTACGGTTTTGCATGCCGCATTCCAGCGCGCACATTTTCCATGAGGAAATCCCACTGCACCTCTGTATGCAGGGTAGATTGACCCTCATCGACTGCAAAAATCAGATATTCGACTGGCATATAAACAAGAATTGGGCCACGGCTTTGTGAGGTCACAGGAATTCTGGGTAACGAATGACAGAGCAAAAACATTCCCAATTAGTAGGACTTGTTTACATAACTCTCGCTAACTGGCCCTGGGCAGAGCAGCGTTTGGTCAAACAGCTGCCTGCTCAATGGTGTTCTTTTCTAACTAGTGCTCCCTGTGGAGCTCTGCTAGGGCCAGAACCACTTCCCTTAGGTGACACATGAGTCTGAACCACACACACCAGAAGACATAACCAACACGCTATCCGGCCCCCACACTCTTCTCCAACCGAGCCGTGACATTCCCCAATTCCTATCTGGCCGGAATGGCTGTGTTTTGATACTCTGGCCCTGCTCTGACTGGGGAGCTTGGCCCACTATATCTCTTCTGCTGGGAAACGAATGGAGACCTAGACAGTGCACTGGGAGAACGCACGAGAATGTGATTCTCAGCGCTGGCTTTAGATCACAGGTCCCGCTGTGCCCTGTGAAGTCAAATCCTCAGTGTTTGTGTTGGCAGGGAGTATGTAGTGCTCTGGACAGGACAAACCCTTAGTGGGGACCAGCTTACACTGGAATTCATTTCCTTTGAGATAAGATCAAATTCACTATGTTCATCATTTTCCAACTGTCCTTTTTGGCGTGAATTGAGGGAGAATCATTGCATCTGGAAGGGTAAATACGTGGATGCGTGGTATGACAAATGGAAAGTAAATCACAGAAAGTGAGACTCCAGGGTGAGGTAAAATGGATTAGTGTTGATTCGAGTAGGTGTGGACACTATCGTGGGACTGGACTTTTCTTGTGTTTCCACTGACATTCACACAAGCAACTGAAATTTAAAACACGACAGTTCTGAAGGTGATTTACAGACGGGTCTTCGGCTAGGTTTATAGCCTGCTGTGTTTTGTCCTAATAAAACATTTGTTCTTTTAGTATTTGTTTTCCAAGGCTGTACATTGCTTTAGAAAAGGATTTTTTTACTTTAAAATGGGGGTTGTAGAAAATGTGAGAGGAAAAAAATGTATTTCATATTTTTTTTTAATGTATTTTAGGGCTGTCAAAGTTAAGTGTAAAAATTAAATTGAAAAATTAAATTGATTTGGAAAAATTAAATTGATTTGACAAAATCTATTTTCAGGTTTATACATCTAGCATTACTCTAATAGTGTATAGAAAACATATCCACACAATAATTGTCAAAATTGTTAAAATGCTTTGGCTTCAATACAGTAACAATGCACTGGCAACAAGGTAATTATTTAATTTTGCAATTAGGGCTGTCAAATGATTAATCGCGATTAATCGCATCCAAAATAAAAGTTTGTGTTTACATAATATATGTGGGGGCACTGTGTATAATTATTTTATATATATATATATATATATATATATATATATAAATAAACACACACATGCTTGTATATATTTAAAAAAAAATTAATGTATATACTGTATATATAATTTATATTTTATATAAATATAAATATTTTATATACAAATAATATTTTTTTTTATTTTTTAAATATACATGCATGTGTGTGTTTAATTATACACAGTGCACCCACATATATTATGTAAACACAAACTTTTATTTTGGATGCCAATTAGTGCGATTAATCATTTGACAGCCCTATGGTAATCAACAACTTATTTTTTTACACACATTATACATAAGTGTGTTATACATGAAACGATTTGTATTTCATGTGTAATGTGCATTATATGTGCACAGTTTGTATATTTTAAGGTGAGGAATCCTCATATTTTGTGGTCCTTAGCATTCGATGTTTGAAATAGCAAACTGGCAACAACAATTATATAACAGACCATGACTGCTATGTTTTCGTAAATGAATCCACGATTACATCATAACACTGGCACAACTACGTGTTCAATCCGTTATAAACCTAATTGCACATTAGCAACATTTTCCATCACAAGTCAGGGACAGCAAACACCCTTATAAAAAAAAACATTTCAGTGCACAATGCTGACAACATCAGAGGAAAGTCTGTAAATTACCTGAGCCGAGCTCAAAGAGGTGGAGATATTTTATCATGATAGGACTTTTAGCAGTCTGCAGGGAACTCTCATCATCTTTCATAAAGGGAGGTTTGCCACTTTAATCCTACATCTGGTCTGCATTACCATTCCATGCAGCTCTGACTTGAGTCTGGGGCTCAGGGCCTGAACAAGAACCTCACCCTGTCTCTGTGTCCAAAGACTATAAAACACTAATGGCTTGAAATTAAAGATGACACTGTCTCCTTTACAAACACTTGCATTTTATCTTTGTTTCTGGAACGTTTGCAAGTTTAACAATTTTTTATTCATGAAATCAGTGTTGGAATGAAGAAAAGATCCAGTTCTCTGATATGCCTTTAAACCGTGCTCTGCATTTAAAACTACTCAAAGTGAAACAAATAGTTTTTTTAAGGAGCATGACTATATTTTTTTCCTTGTCCTGAAGGTTAACATCACTCTGAGAATGCTCTTGCAATAGCCAAACAAGACAATTAAAGGTCAGGGAGTGGTTTATCATGATTTCCCATCAATTTCCTGAGTAAAACTGTGGATTTACAGCACATTTAAACCATAAACTTGTCACCTGTTTATCTTGAGGAAAAAACATTCTCACTTCTGGCATCTCCAAATTTTGCATTATTTCTAGTCCATTCATTCCACATTTACTTGAACACAAATGTGTTGCCTTGTAAAGATATTCTCATGAATCTATGCATAACCACTGCTTTATGAAGCTTTAAGTTGCATTTCCAAGAACAACAACGGCTAATATCAACTGCAAAAACGGGCAAAGAAAAGTATCTGAAAACGATTGCAAGCATCATTTCTTCCTGAGCACATTATATATGTGATTATTCTATCTGACTGATGTCACTGTTGGACGTGAGATAGAAAATCAGATGATTTCCATTCTTGAAAAAAAGCATTGCTCAGTGGCCTTTTGTTACCTCTCAATGCTCAACACACTAGCTCCCTGAATTAACTAGATACACATGACTAAAAAGACAGAGAGATGCCTGTTTGGCAAGTAGGCCAATGAGGCTACATGTGTCTCTGGCTGCTTACCTGAGGGCAGTCTTTGATATAGTGTCCCTTGTTGAAGCAGAGATGGCACAGGTAGTTTGGTGGAGGTCTCTTGCTGGGCTTGCGTGGCTCAGAGGACAGGGAGAGGTTCGGAGAAGTGGTCCGTTAGAGAGTTCAGCCCATCCACTATGTTGTTAAGAGAGCCGTACGGAGACACGCTTTTGTATAAACCATTATTCAGGGCCTGCAGAACATAAAAGGACATCCACAATAAAAAAAATGAGTTATCCCAATATGAACACAGCAGCAAAAAATTAAAGAAACAATGTACTTAAAGGGTAAGTTAGCCCAAAATTTCTAATTCTGTCATTAATTACTCACCCTAATATTGTTTCAAACCCATTTTCAAACAGAAAGAACTATGATTTAATTAAAAAATATTAATTTGTGTTCAGAAGATGAACAAACGCCATACGGGTATGGAACAATATGAGGATGAGCAATTTTTGGGTGAACTAACTAATAATATGCTGCTCTCAAATAAACCCAAAACATCAAGAACAATATCCTAGTGATGTGGAACTCTATTAGGCATATTAACTAATTAATGAGACTCCTAATTCAGAATCAGTTCCTAAATTGAGGCGACATAATCTACTAAAGTCAGTGAAAAGTACATCAGTCTAAGATTTGCAAATCAGATATCTATATAAGCACTGAGAGACGTCAAACACACGCTACTGAAACAAATGTTTGGATGGGAAGATGTTGCTTGAGTGATGTCTTCCTCTGGTTACGGTTTGGAAGGTTATGTTATTGTTGAAGTTTCATGTTGGATAGTTCTGAAACTTTACGTGGCAAGTCCAGATAACTGTCATCTAGTTCTCAGCAAGCCAGGACAATAAACATTTTCTGCATATATCTCTCAGACTAGTCTCTTTTCATCAGGTAGAGCGAATGGGAAGAGTTTTATATATATAGCTGTACATGTTGCAATAATTTTCCATTGTGGCCGGTAAATCCATTGCATATATATATATATATATATATATATATATATATATATATATATATATATATATATATATATATATATATATATATATATATATATATATATATATATATATATTTATTTATTTATTAAGAGTATCAGGAAATTAGAAATATTTAGACGTATTTATGTTCAAAATAAACTGGCCAATAAAAAGCTATGTCATATGTCATAAAGCATTCAGCTGCACTGTTATTTTGTCTGGGTTATGACAAACACACAGTAAACATCAACAAGTAATTCTGAAAAGGCAAATGAAATGCATGGAGTTACTGCACAGCCATGTTTTAAACGCCATGGAAATACAATAATTATGATGGTCAGCATTGCAGTTACGTCTGAATGCGTTCATGGAATTATTATCGACTTTTATACAATAATGAAACCACAATACTGATTGTAGCTGTCAGAAAGGAATTTGGCTATGTCTCTCCAGAGGGATATGGCCCTCACTCACACACATTTACACCAGTGGAGGACATCTTTCCTCACCCCTTCACACAGCTGGAGAGACAGCCAGGGGGTCACTCCAAGCCTGTACTACTGCCAGTCACACATACACACACACACTTAACATTTTCTCAGAAAAGTTATGCAAGCAAAATTAATGCAAAAATCTAGTTCCAACCTTCTTTCTTAGTTTAAAATATTTTAATAGCCAGATTGATTTTCGGCCTCACGTGAAAAAAATAACTCTGATAAAACTGAAATGTGTGTAATAAAGGGATTTTGCAAGCATTCTATGCCCTCCACAAGTGAGAAACAAAAAGAGAGAAAAAGAGGGGCAGGAGAACAAAGAGAAAGAACTGTTTTTATAACTCTGATTACAAATGAAGGTTTTGCTGCCCTTCCTCAAACTTTCCACTTAACATCAACACTTTCCCTTGTTTCCCTCAGCCACAACACTGTCATTAGCCTACATCATTAAAAAGAAAATGCATTTACATCTGGAAGTAATTTTCTTATTTAGAAAAATGAACTGAAGAGTACAAAAAGATTCAACAGACTTGTTATAACCATTATATTTAAATTGTATATATTGTCAAACCATTAAATTTGAAAAGTATAACCTTAATGTAATTATAATAAAACCACACCCATATTCCTGACTTTCTTGACCTATATATATAAAATCCCAAAAGTAGCCTAATCTCAGTTGAATCTTGAAATATTTTTAACTGTAAATGTAAACACTTCCTAGTTCATAATTTTCCTTAAATTGTTCTTCTCATCTGGCACTTTTGATACAATCAAATCTAGTCGCTCAGGGACAATCACTGATTATATTAACAACTTCCTTTTATCCTTTACGTTATAAAATGTAGGCCTAATACAGATCGAGTGTCACGTCTTCAGCAACTATACATCACAAACGAGCAACATCTTTCATATTCATGACCTCAATTATGGCAGCCCACATTTGTAGGCCTATAGAGATCTCAAGCATTAATTAAACGGAGACTTCTGATTTTTTTAGAGTATCCGTCTTCAAATTAAGCAATAAATTAAATGCAAGTACGTCTTATGATCAAACTAAGATACTTTCATGGATGGCTGCCACAATTGGCTGTCCACGTGCTGTTACAAAACAATAAACTAAGTGTGCAAAGCTGCAAACTGGCACGGGTTTAGTGTGCTTCCAAATACTCTTCGCATAGTATAAATTAACTAGGCTAAATAAATTATTATAGCCTAAAATATTAGCCTGCAATATAATTGTTACAAATTTCCCATGACAAAAACAGGATTACGATAAAAAAAATTTATAAAACACCAAAAGCATCAGTGTTTTACAAATGTAACCAAGTTGGTACCAATTTAGTCGCGCGCTATATTTGACATGCATCAACTGCGCTTTACATAATAAATCCTATTACACTCGACCGTTATTTCCATTAACTTGTTCCCCAAAATAAATGAAATGTAGGATGATAAAAAACAAGATAGCCTACCTCATTTCTCTGCAGCTGAAAGAAGTTGTTGAGATAGTTGGAGTTGAGAGAGGAGCTCAGGTCGTTGGCAGGAGTTTTGCTGTAGTTCAGGTCCGGATGGGAAGAGTTGGGCTCGGGTCGGAAGGCATCGAAAGCACTCGTCTGATGCGTGTCTTGTAAAGAAAGGTAAACCCAGTTAAGAAGCTGTGCAGGCTGGTACACTGAGGTACTGGTGTCTATAGCAGACAACAAGCTCATGTTGTTACTATAACTTTTAATCTCCCACTATTGCTTTTGGAAAAGGCAAACTTGTTCAGAGTCTACAGTGAATGCGGCGTCCGGTTTTCCACACCGAAAAAATCAGCGC
This sequence comes from Hybognathus amarus, assembly GCA_030378365.1. Classification (NCBI taxonomy): domain Eukaryota; kingdom Metazoa; phylum Chordata; class Actinopteri; order Cypriniformes; family Leuciscidae; genus Hybognathus; species Hybognathus amarus. Next base: position 56,526 of record JAQIUQ010003539.1, read on the forward strand.
TTCTCTCTTCTTCCAGCTTAGACCCTATTCCTTCGCTGGGATCCGTGTCCCAGGTTTATATTTACACAAAAGTCATCGCTCTGACATGTCAGAATAAAAAGTTTTAGTCCGCTGTCCACGGCCCGTTATCTCGCTTTATTTGCACTGTACCAGCAAGGAACTCATTGAATATTCATATGGCGTCTGCGCGCGTCACTGTCTTTAACAGCCAATCAACACTCGGTGTTTAACATCTAGTCTTGCATAGGGGCAACCTGTTGATTACTGGCTTTGCTAACATGAACAGAATATTCATGTTGATCACGGAACCTATATAAAAATGCAACTTTTTACAAAAAACATTCTTAGTTCGCGATTTTATAGCTTAAAATTGTTTAATAACTATTTAATAACTAGCATTTAATTACAGCCTTTTAAAGATATTTAATAGTTTTACTCCCATGCTTAATATTACAGGATAAAACCACTAAAACGCTTTAGAAAAACCCCCTCCACAAAACAAAAAATGTGACACCAGTTCATATGGAACAGGTTAGTATATGTGAAACTAAACACCTTAAGGAAGCCAATAGGCTGATGTAAGCAAATGGCTTTGTTTATTTAACAACAGGGGTGAGATTCTTAAGTGATGATGATGACCCACATGAAGACCCCAGAGAAAATGTGCCTTAAAAACACCTGGGAAAAAAAGATAAATCAAATATTAGTTTAAGAATGAACATTTGTTTTTAATTTAATCAACCACACTGAAGCACAGACATACTGTATATAAGAAAGAAAAGAAAGAAAGAAAGAAAGAAAGAAAGAAAGAAAGAAAGAAAGAAAGAAAGAAAGAAAGAAAGAAAGAAAGAAAGAAAGAAAGAAAGAAAAGAAAGAAAGAAAGAAAGAAAGAAAGAAAGAAAGAAAAGAAAGAAAGAAAGAAAGAAAGAAAGAAAGAAAGAAAGAAAAGAAAGAAAGAAAGAAAGAAAGAAAGAAAGAAAGAAAGAAAGAAAGAAAGAAAGAACATAAAGGTGTATTTTTCGGTACTAGAAGATTTTCAAAATAATCTAAAAGACTACAACACAAGCTGATCATTTCAACATTTGATTAACTCACCTGAAGTATCTCTTGGTTACAATCGCTAACTGATTTTTGCTCCATCTTGTGGCTTTGTTAATATACTCGACTTGTCCTTTTGCAGACACTTTAGCTGATCTAAAATGAACAGCTATTTCCCACAATATGTTTATCAAGTTTAATCCATAAAACTGTTAAATATCAATTAGTTCAACATTGTATATACAAAGATGAATGTCAGATTTACATTGTGCAATTAAATATTAATTCTAAATTTAATTAAAGCTACAGTCATACTCATATTTTTGGCATTCTGGTGGTTATATACAGAATTGCATGCATCTTGCGCAAGAACACTGTAGCTGAAGCTACTTCTCTGTTTATGTCTATGACGAATTGCGCAGGTACTAGGTTAATCCACAGTGGTACCACCCGTTCTGGTCTAAAATAGTCAGAATATAAAGAATTATTATAGGTGTACTATGGCGATTCAGGATAAGACAAAGTCACGTTTTTTAAAATGGATTCATGATGTACTTGCTTGCTTATTACATTACGGACTGCAGCTTTAACCCAAATAGTTGAAGAACTCATATTTACAGTATGATACACATTGAATCTTTTAAACAATATTACTTCAAAAACCTTTTAGAAATTTAACTTGTCAAAAATACACTCATTATCAATACAGATAGACATTGAAACTGCTAAGGCATGCACTGGTAGCAAATCACTACCATGTGACTGTGATCTCTGCAGACAGGTTTACTGCATTCACAACAGTGGCTGCTCACTTTTCTGTCTCTTTTAGATCGACAGTAATGACATCTCTTTCTTCTTCTTTTCTGACAGCCCTGTTGTTGGATTTCAGAAGTGACAGCTGACAGTGATCTGGGTACCCCACACCTCCCCATCGCCTCAAGGATGTTCTTGGATAACCCACTGGCTTTCTTTGCGCCTATGAATCTGAGGCGCTACAAGCTCTTTCACCAGCTCTTTAATGAACATCCGCTGGGTGTTATGACCACTTCCAATGAAGCTAGGGTGCTGAGCATTGAAAATGGAGAAGGAGTTTACAATGGCAATATTCAACATGTTATACCACAGCAGCATGGGCCATCTCTTCGTACGGCGCTTGCAGGCATAATTGTTGGCCATTTGCTGAACATTGTTGACTCCTCCTTTGGTACGGTTGTAATACTGAAGGACCTCTGGCTTGTTTTTAACACCCGTTTCATTCAGTGCTTCGCTGGTATGCAACGTACTTAAAAAAATCTCAGCCTTTTTTCTTTTTGGTACATAGCTCACCATGGACACATTGCCACAAAAACCAAACTCAGAGGTATGTAGCGCCCGTAACTTGGATGGCTTCATAATCGGTGGCACGTGTGGGATTCTTATGGTGAAGGGTCCCGACCATGGTCAAGTTTTTCTCAAAAAGATTCTCTGCTAGAGGGATACTGGTGAAGAAGTTGTCCATTGTAATGTTGAGACCTATCATGAGAAACAAACATAAAAAGCAACATTGTTAGGTAACACAAAAACAATGATATGGCAGTGTTTAAGGTTCAGGGCTGGTATCTAGAAGGCTGCATTTTTGATCCTCGACAATAAGTGAACTAGTATGAAGTTATGTGCTTTTGAGAAAGGCATTTAAGTGTTCCAAAGGGTAAATTTAGAGATAGTGGCTTTGGATCAAACCACCAGCTAAATGGCTACTTCCTGTACCACTGTTTCCCCCACTGCTGAATCTTAAGTGCATATACAGTATATAATATTTAGAAAAACTATTACAATTTTCTAAATGTGTACTGTTCATTCGCTGGCTAGAGGAGTTTTCTCCATTCACCTGATGGAGTTCTGGTTCCTTGCAACTGTCGCCTTTAGCTTTTGGCTTGCTTAGTCGGGGACATTTATTTATTTATGAAATTGCGTGTGTAAGACATGCCAATTCGTATTTCCATTTTTGGCGTGCTATCAACACGCATAATCGCTTTTCAGTGTGTTTATTAACGCCGTTGACTTAGCGTTACATTACTGTATATGATGAGTTTCAGATGCAAAAGCCTCTAAGTGCCATTTGAAATTTTCTTCTAAAACGACCATTTTTATCAAGCTTGTATATTTAAGTTCAGTAATTTCACTTAAATGGCAATGAAGATGACCTATTAATTGTCATTTAAGTGAAATTACTGAACTTAAATATACAAGCTTGAAAAAAAATTGTCATTTTAGAAGAAAATTTCAAATGGCATTTAGAGGCTTTTGCATCTGAACTCTTCATATATAAATATATGACCTACCCCAACCCCGTCCCTAAACCTACACGTCACTGGGGTTAATAGCATTTATGAGTCTTCCACCTACCATCCTAGGAAAAAAATATCGCTCCCCAGATGTAGATCTACATTTTGCTTCGTTTCGCTCGGACATTTAACGGCGTGTACATACACGCGGAATCACTCCGGACATTAATGGCGTAGAAAGACAAAATGCGTATAGATAACTTTTATGTTTACACAAAAGTCATAATGTTATGTTGCAATATTATTGATTTGCCTGCCTTGACACCATTATATGAGAACTGAACTGAGCTGGATGATGACATCATGGTTTTCTCCAGCGTGGCTATATATAAATGAACTAAATTAAAAACTTAATTAATATCAACAAAAAAAAACATCAATGAACATTCTTAAGCTGGACTATGACAAACTTTGCTGACTTTTTTTCCTGTTATGACTGTAAAGGTACTTCAGTCACTTTTGTTCAACTTAAAGGGATAGTTCACTTTGAAATTAATTTTTGATATGTTTTAGCTTACCTCAAGGGCATCCAAGATGTAGGTGTCTGTGTTTCCACAGTATTTTCAATTTTGACATTTTTCAGTCAAACCGTTGTTGTCTGCCAGTCAAATAATGCAGGTATATGGGGTCCACCTCAAAGAGCATGCACAGAGAAGTCAAAATTAAACATGATTTAATGACTCATAAATGTAAGTACACATTGATGGCCTAAAACACTGAAATCTGAATCGGTTGTGCAATGTCCAACTGAACCGAACTGAATCAGTTCAATGTTATGCCGGAAGTGATCGCTTACGTGTCACGTCACTCAATATTTACACAGAGATTTCGAAGTTTTACCTTTTACTAAACATATTTAGATATACCGAAATCGTCTTCCATTGCAGTTTCCAGTATATCTAAATATGTTCAGTGAAAGGTAAAACTTCCGAAAATCTCTGTATAAACAAAGAGTGACGTAGGCGTGTAAGCGATCACTTCCGGTGCATGCGCAGATCGAAGCGCCCGTGCTGTCAGATCATTTTGTCATGTCTATGATTACACAAGGTAAAAACAATATAAATACTGTTGGTTTTCTCACACAAACCGCTTGTTTCGTGTCTTAGGCCATCAATGTGGACTTACATTTACGAGTCATTCAATCATGTTTAATTTGGACTTCTCTGTGCATGCTCTTTGAGGTCAACCCAGGATGGACCCCTTAACCTCCAGTGTATGACTGACAGACAACAACGGTTTGACCGAAAAATATCAAAATTGAAAATACTGTGGAAATAAAGACACCTACATCTTGGATGCCCTTGAGGTAAGCTAAAACATATCAAAAATTAATTTCAAAGTGAACTATCCCTTTAATACATCCTTCCTGTATATGTATCAATTAAAACAAACATATACTGAGCCTTAAACTTGAAACACATTATTCCTTACAAATCACAAAACGTTGTGGAGAAAAAAACAATACCTTTTTGCTGAAGTCCACTGGACAACCTCAGAACTGTGTTCTCTGCAAGGTTCTCTTCAGTCTCTTCTCCTGACTGCCTGCCTGTGTAGATGACAGCATCAATGGCGTAGGGAACCTCGGCATCGCACATCCAAAAGATTTTTATGCCATACTTGGTGGGAGTCTTGGCCAGTGTTGCAGAAACTTGCATCTTCCACGGAATGGCACGAGCTGCTCACCCACAGTGACACAATCCTTGGGGATGAACCCTTTCCTACAGTTGATCAGGAACATGTCCCACACATTTCGGAAGGCTGCCAAGTGGTCTGATGCCTCTCTTAGCACTCTGGTTTGCTTATCATCAAATTGCATGCATCCGTGAAGGTCTTCATATCTTCCAACAGACATGGTAGCTCTAAACAGTGGGTTATGCAATGGATCCATAAACAGTTCCCGTACTGGGACATCACCGTTCTCTCCAAACCGATGAGAAGGCTTAGACCAATAAAGGCATTTAGCTCTTCTTTAGTGACCATTTGCCACACTTTGCCTTTTGTTGACGCTGCTCTATGTCCACCTAAGTTGGTGCATTGCACGATTTCATCAATTATGTTATCACTTATGAAAAGTTCCCAGGCATCTTTAGGTGTCACCAGTAAAGACCCTGTTTCTGGCCCTTGACAGCTCTGTGAGAAAGTCCTGGTGTCACTTTGAGGTCGATATTTGCTCCAATAAGAGTCTCCTTTGCTCCATCGACTCAAGCGATCTTCACTCTCCTCCTCATCACAGGATTCCTCAGATGAGAACTCAAAGTCTGTGAGGACAGTTTCCAGACCCTCTGCCACATCTGGGACACTGCTGCTTTCTGGGCCATCACTATCAGAGACCTCCGATTCCAAATCAGGGTCAGCAATGGATTCATATTCTTCTGTTAGTGCAGCCGTCCACCTCAGCCTTTCGGTGCACCATGGACAAAACTGTAAAAATATAAACACAAGCACAAACAGTTACATTGGCATAATTCAGTTAACAAGCAAATTCAACATATTAATGGTAATTATTGATGTGAATTAAGCTTGTAGCACAAACAGTATAAAACTTACATGATTCCACCTTAAAACACACATACACACACAACTTTCTTTTTCTCTTGCACAGTATAAACCTAATCTGATCCAATACAGTACATTTCACACTAAACTTGTTTTCAGAAGATGCAACTTTTAATATAAAAAGACATCCTTTTTGTAGTCAACATTTAGGTATGAACAGTCACTGGCTGCATTCTGGGCCTGTGCTTACTTAACAAAACTAAAAGTGAAATCAGGAGGTCATAATGTGCAGTGTTGGCCTCCCTCTAGTGGAGAAATGTTAAAATAATAGCTCACTCCAACATGAAGATTCTTTCATTTACTCAAATTCAAGTCATTTCAAACCAGTATGAGTTTCTTTCTTCTGCAGAACACAACATGAAACAATTTGAGGAATATTTCAACTGCTTTTCTTCATAAAATGTAAGTCAGTGGGGTCCAGAATTGACTTTCAGTGTATGGGGGAGGAGTCGTCTTTTGGTTTCACTGAAGTCATACAGATAGAAATAAAATTATATTCAGTAAAAAAACTATATATATATATATATATATATATATATATATATATATATATATATATATAAAGAGTTCAGATACAAAAGCCTCTAAGTGCCATTTGAAATTTTCTTCTAGAATGATCATTTTTATCAAGCTTGTATATTTAAGTTCAGTAATTTCACTTAAATGGCAATGAAGATTACCTATTGAATTGTCATTTAAGTGAAATTACTGAACTTAAATATACAAGCTTGATAAAAATGATCATTCTAGAAGAAAATTTCAAATGGCACTTAGAGGCTTTTGCATCTGAACTGTTCATATATATATATATATATACACATATACATATACATACATATACTATTCAAAATTTTGAGGTCTGTAAACAAATTGTTTGTTAAATGAATACTTTTATTCAATAAGTATGCATTAAATTGATAAAAAAAGTGACGATGTTACACTTTATGATGTTACAAAAGATTTTGAATTAAATAAATGCTTTTCTTTTGGACTTTCTATTCATTAAAGAACCTGAAAATTAAGTAACACTGTTTTCCCATGAATTTCAAGCAGAACAAGAGTTGAACATAGATTTTATAATAATAATCAGAATAATTTCTGAAGAATCATGTGACACTGAAGACATGATAAATTATATTTTACCATGTATATCACGTATTATTATATCACAAAATCAGTTTTTACTATTTTGATTAAATAAATAAAGCCTTATAGAGAATATGAAATGCAAAGAAAAACATTAAAACAAATTTTACTGACCTCAAAATCTTGAATATACATAGAAATGCAGAACTTAATGAAATTACATTCGTTTCCAAACCATTACCATTCTATCAATACTTCATTCAATGAAGATTTGTTTTTACAGTGTTGATACTTTATATGATAAACAATAAGGAGTTAATTCTATACTGATTTGTCACATTTAATTCTTTTGAACTGGCTGAAACATTTCTTCCAACACAAATTGTCAGAAAGAGAATTGAGACTAAGGTCTGTAATCCCCTCATTTTTAATGCAAGCTTGCAACAGAAAGGTCACAGAAACCTGCTTTTAAAACATTAAATATATTTAATAAGCAAGAGTATGGTCTACTATAAATCACTGAACAACTTCATTAGCTGCATTCTTCTTCCAATGAGAGTGGAACAAACTCATCAATGATTCAACCCACATAAAAATAAAAATACATTAAAAGACCCACTCAAATCCAATAACGTTTAAAGCAAATTTTACACTTTACATAGGGAAATCATCTTCCTTTGAGGAAGGAATTAAAAAAAAAAATGTAGAACCTTTTGTTGTTATATGCCAACACACATTATGGACCCTCGTCAAGATGGTCTTTCATATGCAACCTGTAACTGTACCCATATTTGTATGCTTTACCACACACAGAGCACTGGAAAGGTTTCTCCTTTGAGTGGGTCCGTTTATGTTTGTTAAGTATATAAATGCGTTTAAAACCTTTCCCACACTCGGAGCACGTAAAGGGTCTCTCTCCAGTGTGATCTCTCTGGTGCACCCTTAAGTCATAGATGTCAAAAAACCTCTTCTCACACTGGTCACATGGAAAAGGCCTGTCACCGGCATGTCTACGCAAGTGTATTTTCAAATAAGAGGGCTTAGCAAACTTCATTTCGCACTGATCACAAGTGTACGGCTTCTGTCGCCTGTGAATTTTCATGTGATCCGTGAGAACATCTGACCGCTGGAACTCTTTCCCACAGGTTTCACACATAAATTGGTCTTCTTTGTGCTGTTTAATGGATGTTCTGGGTTTACCTGATTTCTCTGGATGGTGTGTGGCATTTCCCTGCATTATTAAACATTTGATTCCTTCACTTGACACATTAGAATTCATTTTCTTACTCTGCTCGGTTTGGACATCTCATTGTATGGCTTGATGCATTAGTTGCGTTGCTTTTTCCTTGTTTGTCTGTGTGTTTTTTTCTTTTGCTTGATGAACCAGTTCTTCTGTTTGGTTTATCTGGAGAAGTGTGTGAGTTTGTTGCGATTTCAAGGTCTTCATCCATCTCAACTGGGGGCATTAGGCCATCTGGTAAGACTTGCAGGCCATAGTCCAAAATCTCCTCCTTGACATGTCCAGGAGAACAAGGAAATGTTTCTAGCTCATTCACATCATCAAGCGCTGAGGAGTCATATTGATCAGGTTCCACTTTAACTTCTATTTCTGACTGAATGAAGTCTGTTTGCAATCCATTTTCACTTTTTAAGCATCCACTCACTAACTGCTGTGAGATTGCTTCTGCAGATGGCAAACTTTGCTCCATTTCAACAAAGTCTTTTGATGAACAGATTTAAAGCTCTCATTCAGCTGTAGTAATTGTTCTTGAGACTGGACATGAATCCCTCCGATGACTGAACCAGAACTACAACAAAAAATGCAGTTGTTAAGTGCTCTGTCGAACGATGAAACCGTGGTAAATAAACATTTTGTGACATCACCGCAAAAAAACAGTCATTTTTTCTATTTAGTTTTGTTTAGGTAACATATAAACAGAAATGTTGCAGTTGCAGGGTTATGGCAGTCCACTCACCAGTTATTGGCATTCAGGAAAGTTACTTTAATTGTTGTTTATTGGAAAGATAAGCCATATTTCCATTCGCTGAATCTTCTTCGGTGGCTTTAGTTACGAGTTGAGAGGTAACTACATATGTACATACCGCCACCTACAGGGCGGGTCTGACAAAAACAGTACATACATTTTAGGTTAAACAAAACCGGATTCCCATATTCAAGAACAGTTTTAAAATAATACTTTTTTTTGTTTTACAGGCTCCTGGTATGAAATTTAACTAAAAATAAATAAATAATAAATAAATACAAATAAATAAAATAAACAGCACATCCCAAAGCTCATTCTCCCGTTTGTGCACTAACAACAAAAGAATGATTTCACAGCTACTGCTGATTTTTATTTGATTCTACTTTGCCTTAAGTTGTTTATTTCATGTAAATACAGATATATGAATACATTATGATATTTGTAATGTCCAATATTTTAACTGAATTATAGGGTTACTTACGTTTCTTTCCTTGATCGAGGCCCATCTGAAAAAGCGGTTTGACCTGACTGTGATTGGAGACACACTAATAGCCTATAGGTATATATACTAGCCTATAGTATAATAGTATTATATTGTAGTATAATATAATAGTATAATAGCCAATAGTATATATACTAAATATAATTGCTTAAATCATTTAATTACCTGGGTGCCTCACAAGCCATCTATGTGACCATGCAGTCTATGCTTAACTTTAACACTGGAAAATAATTTTCATCTGAGCAATGATAATCATGAGTTCAGTGATCACTTCTAGCATGGTCCAGGCAACTGTACTGCAATTATTCTATTTTCTAACCTATACTGACTGAGTTTTAATTACAGTAAACTACAAATGGCATGATGAAATCATAATAAAATCACACAAACATTTTACAAAACATTTGAGATTGTTTTGAAAACTATAAACACTGAAATAATCCAGATATGATCAGAACAATTTTGATGATCTTACATTAGTGTAAACATGACCATAGCACAATTTCAATGAATAAATTTAAGCAGGTGAGCTTGGTTTATTTTTAACTTTGTTATATATTAAACTATAAAACACAAAACAAACACATGCTTCGTGAAGTATTAGAAAATTTCTTTAAATATAAAAAATATTTTCAGATCACAAAAAACAATTAAATTTGTGCAAAGTAAAGGAATTCAGAGAGAAATTATTTGTAATTTTGACACACAAAATCATCATTTGTTGAACTGAGCTGACTGAAACTTAACACGTCATGCAGTACATTCATGATGCTTTAAATAATTCAGTTTTCAGATTTTCCTTCCATTTCCCTTTTAAGGCACATAATCAGTTTTAATGAAAATGACTTTTGTCAATCCATCCAGCTATTCAGAACTGGAGGAGTTTTCACAGTTTAGATGAGAATGACCCAGAGGCAGGAATGTAGTGAGATATAAGACGTTCTGCTTCTCTCCAGCCACTTAGCAGCGCTCCATGCGTAGTTGAGAAGAAAGACCTGTGTGTGGCTTCTCCTGCAAATAACACCTGCAAAGGCTGCAAAAAACAAAGCGTCATTCATGTTATAAGATATTATCAATTAAGTAAACAAAGAAAATCTGGCTACAGCATATAACTGTAAGGAATGAAGTACAGATGCTTGGCTAAACATTGACAAACCTTAGAATTTGAGCCTTTCAGCGGCAACGGTTCAGCAAGGTTATCTATGTCATATCCTGAGCAACCTTTGGCCACATAGCTGTAAGATCCACAGGAATAGGGATCATGGAACCACTGAGATCTTAAAAGCTTCCTTGGTGTAATAGTTGGATTTCCTGAAAAGTGTTATAAAAGACTGTTTTATGTATAGTTATTTTCATGCTGTCACAAATTTACACAAGCATTCGATTTTATTTTTAAAGCTACACTGTGTAACTCTTTTAGTTTATTCTTAGCTAAAACACTTAGTTCTTTCAAAAATATATGTGCTCATTAATGTATATTTACTTCGTTCAAGTAATACAGTATTCTCGTGAGTGTATAATATGCCATTGAAAATACATACGAGTACAGGGTTCTAATGTTCGGTCGCCATGTTGCCCCTCCATCTTGAAAGTACATTAGCCAAAGAGGGACATACCCATTAATTCAAGCTTCGCCTTTCGCGTTTACGTTTGAGTTAACACTCATGGACGTGGTTCGAACTGGAAGCCATGTTAATCTTGGACTATATTGGCTACCGTAGGAGTTAAAACGAAATCGGAATTGAGAGGAACAGAAACTAATATTCACTGGATGGTCATATACCTTTTCACCGCTAAATGGGGTAAAAATCACACAGTGTGGCTTTAATTCAACATTTCACATGTGGTCTCAGACTTTTGGACTCAACAATATCCTATCAACTCTAAAAAATGTTTTTGTTTACCAGTAAATAAGCGAAGGACCTGTGTGACGGTGTGCAGCACTTCAAATTCAGACAGAGTTTCCATGTACTCTGATTCCCGCCCTGCAATCCATCCACAGAGCACGTATCCATATCTGCACAATGCAACATCAGAAAATCATTCATAACGGTTTAAATGGCAGTATAGAAGCAAATTCCAAGATTATGTTTACCTCTCTGTGGGCTTCAGCACAGTGAATCCAATCAATTTTCTAATCCAGGACATTTTTACGTCTGAAACAACATCAGTAAGATCGGTCTCGTCCTCCCATACGAGATAGATCAACTCACAATCTTCTTCCCAGAAAGGTTGCTCAAACTCAAGGAAGATCTTGTTATTGGTACCAAAGCCCATTCTCTGGATGGAATGCAATTTGTGCAGTGGAAGTGAAGGGCTAAAAAAGTGTTCTGGTGCTTCTTCAGGTACCCTGTAATGGAACAGCACATCAGATGAATGTGCAGAAAGTAATAAGAATTTATAAACATTATGAAACATGATTTATTTTCATTCATAATACAATGAAAATCAATATAATATAAAGAATACAACTCTATATATTAACCTATATTAAATGAAAGTTATCAATTGACAAGGAAAATAAGAGAACCAATAATCTGACTTTAAGTCACACAAAAATAAGGGCAGTACTTGTTTTTGTTCACAGTGGATTACTTTCAAAAGCAACTTAAGATTTAAACGAATAGATTATGCTATTTTAGAATATAAATGAGTGTTATATGCAACTTGTTAAAGTCCATGTAAAGTCAAAATTAAAGGGATAGTTCACTTTGAAATTAATTTTTGATATGTTTTAGCTTACCTCAAGGGCATCCAAGATGTAGGTGTCTTTGTTTCCACAGAATTTTAAATTTTTTAATTTTTCGGTCAAACCGTTGTTGTCTGTCAGTCATATAATGCAGGTATGGTGGTCCACGTCAAAGAGCATGCACAAAAAGTCAAAATTAAACATGATTTAATGACTCGTAAATGTAAGTACACATTGATGGCCTAAGACATTGAAATGAGCATAAGTGATCGCTTGCACGTCTACGTCACTCATTGTTTACACATAGATTTTGGAAGTTTTACCTTTCACTGTGAAGATCTAAACATATTTAGATATACGGGAAATCGCAATGGAAGATGATTTCGATATATCTAAATATGTTTAGTGAAAGGTAAAACTTCCGAAACTCTGTGTAAACAATGAGTGACGTAGACGTGTAAGCCATCACTTCGGTCGGAACGTTGGACATGGTTCAGTTCGGTTCAGTTGGACATCTGATGCAGATCAGTTGGACATGGCTGTTTACAAGAGGTAAAAACGATATAAATACTGTTCGTTTTCTCACACAAACCGTTCGTTTCGTGTCTTACGCCATCAATGTGGACTTACAAGTCATTAAATCATGTTTAATTTGGACTTCTCTGTGCATGCTCTTTGACGTAGACCCCCATACCTGCATTATATGACTGACAGACAACAACGGTTTGATCCGAAAAATGTCAAAATTGAAAATACTGTGGAAACAAAGACACCTACATCTTGGATGCCCTTGAGGTAAGCTAAAACATATCAAAAATGTATTTCAAAGTGAACTATCCCTTTAAGCATTACATTCTGAGTTTGTCACACCACAGAAAAATATTATTAGGCACCCAGCCAAATTTGAATGATAAAAAAAATCATCAAAATCTTGAGAAAATGAGCAGTATTCTCTGTTCTCAAACATTGGGGCATGTCTGCTTGCTGTGCTGAATATTAGGTGATGCTGCTTTCGGGACGGGGAGATGAAGGCCAAGGGGGAGATAGCCGGTTCGGCCCCATTCACCAATAACAGTGGATTACCAGTGAATCCCAGTTGTCTCCGAATGAAAGTTTATAAAAATATCCAGTGTAAAATGATCTCTACAGAGGCAGGTTATCCTGCAAATAATAATCCACAAAAATAATCCACCTTCTTGATGTGATCGTTTTTAGGATAAAGCTGAGTCGTGTTCTGGTGGAAGATTTGAACTCTGACCCCAACGCATGACGTAGGATGCATAAACTTAGGCGAGAATAGACGCCTCTTGCGTTTCAAACAAATAAGGCTGGGCAACAAACTCAAGCTCCTCCAAGTCCAACATTTCTCTTTAAATGTTCTCGTTTGTTCTCGTTGGGTCAGAGGTCACTCATCCACCTGAACTAGAACTCGTTACCGCAAGCCATTGGAGTAAATTATGGGATAATTTTATTTTAGGGGGAACTAACCCTTTAACTATGCAATTAAGCCATGCTGAAGCTGAATGTACTGTGCGCATACCCAGTGGGATGGTGACAATTACATGGTCTGCAGCAAACGTCTCTCCATTTACACATTCAATCGAAATGGGGAACAGCATTCCTTTAGTGTCTGGTCGATTGTCAGAGTAGTTCCAGTGAATGCACTTCACTGGCTTGTTGTACAAAACTATGTCATTGGGAAGTTCCTTCATCATGTGATCAATTAAACCTTCATAACCTCTAGGTGGAAAGAGTGCATGGACACATTTAGAAAACTTGAAACGATTTAAGAAATAATAGTTGCAATTGGATATTTGAGACACTTGATTCAAAAATGTACAAGAAAAGGCTCTAAGACTGATCACTCACTCTGGGAAATGCAGTCCAGTCCTGGAAGAGTCTTATACATGCCAAAGGCTCCCAAGCCAACATCATCCATTGTGTGTGTTCCACTGACACAGCACTCCAGTTTGAGCAGTGTGTTTATCATGGCCATTCTTATCGCAGTGTTACCCTGGTCCTCCTGGGCCAGCCGTTCAGCTTCTGCCTTGATAAACTCCCCAACACTCGGCAGAGGTTCTCCACCACTGTCATGGAACTGCTGGCTCCTTTCCAGTAAGTTCATGAACAACTCCACCGCTGGCCCCATCGTCTCAGGCCCCAGTTTCTGACCTGAACTGGTAAAGCAGTTGGGAGCAAACAATGGATGACCACCAACGTCAATGGCCTGGTTTTCTTCAGACATGGATTCTTTGTCAAGGAGCTGGTAGTCACATGCCAAACAAGAAACACTGGGTTTTCTTTCGAAGGGCCATGGATCCAGTTGGCCCCAATCTCTACAATGTTATGACCTTGAACAAAAGAAATAAATTTGATAAAAATAAATGTGACCTGCATAAATGGAGATTTTCTCAGGCTACATTCTAATTCTTGGCAACAAAAAATCTACTGAACTGAATACACCTATTGTGCCTCAATAGTGAAACAATGTCACATTATACACTGTAAAAAATATTTTCAAGATTTGTTATCACAATTTTTTTTCTTTTTCAAATCAACTTCAATAATTTATTTAGTTCAGATAACTTATTATTTTGACTTTCTGATGATTAAATCAATCTCCTTCATTCTATTAACTCACTTTTTCCAGTTTCAATGAACTTAAAATTTTAAGGCAGCCAGGTTACTTATTTTTTTAAGTTAAACCAACATTTTTTTTTTACATTGTATAGAGAAAGTTGTCACAATGAAACCTGCCCGTCTTTTCAGCATAATGTAAACATTAAAACAATTATAATTGAAACAACACATGAAATAAGCAAAAGCATTAAAACGTTTTTTTTATTTGTGGCCAGGAAATATTGTAGTTATTAAATATTGTCAATTTGTAAAATTTACAACACGTTTAACAACTTGCCTAAACAAACTGACATTTAAATATATATATATATATATATATATATATATATATATATATATATAGAGAGAGAGAGAGAGAGAGAGAGAGAGAGAGAGAGAGAGAGAGAGAGAGAGAGAGAGAGAAAACTTTCAGTTAAAATGTAATTTATTATGTAATTGACTCTTGCCTGAGTGTGTTCATTTCCAGTGAGGTTTTATTGGGTTTAATTATTAACGGCTATATAAAAAAATAGATTTAAAGTCAACGTCTATTTTAGAAGAACAGACGATTAAAAAAAGTTTTTTAGCCAGTTGAAAACTCGAAAGCCTTGCAGGCGATTTTGGCAGCGCAGCGGTTTTTCCGTTGAAAAAAAAATATATATTAAAAATGTATTTTTTTATAAATTTTGTTAGGTTAGCTCTGCTGGTTGAAGTCGTTGTACAGAAAGATTGTTGTGACAGGGTCGGTGTGGTATTTGTCCCTGCGCCTCATCCATTTCCTGTTCCTGTGTCCATGCAGCGTTCATTAATGTGTCCACTGTCCATCCAATCAGAGTGGAGGACGGACGGGATACATACCACACCGGCTAACTGTCACAACAACATTCTTTCTGTACAACAACATAAGCCAGCAGAGCAAACCGAACAAAAAGGATGACAAATAAATGTAGAGTATGAAACAAATTGTAACTGCGAAATCAGTTACAAGTAAACTGTGCAGCGGATATTCTGTATCATAGCAACGAAACGTCTCAACGGAAAAAACCGCTGCGCTGCCAGAGCCCAAACCGCTAGCTAGCGTTTTTAGCTCCTAAAAACGCTTTGGTGGCCTGGACACAAGGCCTACGAGACGGTAACGTTAGATGAGAGTCATCAGAGTCATTGGATGACGACAAATTACAAAAAGCTAAATGTCCTCAACAGTGATTAAAGAAAAATTATTTTCTCAAATGTTAGAACATAACTACGTTACCCAGTCTTCCCGTTCGTATTCTCCCACCGCTTCTTGCAGTCGCTTCTATGATGTGAACATTATAAAACCCGTGTTTTAGTAGTTTCTGAGCAGCACCTATTCCCGAGATGCCGCATCCAATTATAAATATTTGAGAATCACGTGCTGAACGTAGTGCCATTGCATCTGTCTGTGCAAGACTCAGTGAAATGGCTGTTCGAAAACCGCAGGACGGGAGTGTGTGTGTCTGTGTTGTGTCCCTCCCGTTCATACTTTGCACGTGACCTCTCTAGGACTGGCTGGCAGGCAAGGACGTCGATTTTATCTATGGATTAATTTAACGAAATCCAGTAAAGCCATTTTAACTTTTATTCATTTCCAGGTTATGAATTGTTGATATCAAGAATTACATTTTTGATCTCAACAATTGTATTCTTGATATAAAAATGTAGTAATTCTTGATGTCAACAATTTAATTTTTAACAAGTGAAATGTCACCATAGACTGCCATTCAAAATCAGTTGTTGATATCAAGAATTAATTTCTCACTGGTAGAAATATAATTTTTGAAATCAATAATTACATTGTTACTAATAAAAATGTGAATTCCTGATATCAATAATTAAAGTGTCACTAGTCTATTGTACAACTTATCAAGCTGTCAATTGTAAAATTAATTAGTTGTAATTTATACCCTTACAGTAAAGTACAGGAACACATAGGTTAAAAGCTGTCACACTGAAAAAAAACTATCATAGCGCGCTGTCAAAGCAGGGCCGCCTCTCGCCTATCTCCAGCAGGGGGCGTTCAACTCCGCATGGAGCAAACAGACTCGATGCATGCTATCTTCACTTTTCATGTGTGCATATATTACCAAGTTGACTTATGTACTTCTTGTTTAAGGAAGCTTTACAGTAGTGATTGATTTGTGTTCAGACTGTATATAAAATGTTCATTGTTCATTTTGTTTCATTCAACCTTGTGGAAAGCCTTCCCAGAAGAGTTAAGGGCCAACCATATCAAACCATACGGATTCAGAATGAGATCATTCAAAATTATGTCATTAAAGTTCATGTACATGTCAAGGTACATCAGTATGCAAAAAGAATACACATTTGAGCTAATAAAAATTAAACTTTGTTATTTATTTATTAAATGAGCTTTCATTTCACTTGATAAGACCCTTGTTCATTGTCTGGAATCGTTTAAAGCCCTTTGAACAGTTTGCAGTTTGTACTGAAAGTGCTTTTGGACCTTTAACCATTTGGTTCCCACTGATGTGCATTATATGGAGAAAAATGCTGGAATGTTTTCATCAAAAACCTTAATTTCTTTTCAACTGAGGAAAGAATGACGTGGATATCTTGGATGACATGGGGTGAGTAAATTATCAGCAAAAGTTTTTTTTTTCAAAAGTGAACTACTTTAACATTCAATGTACAACAAATGTCAAGTGTGCATGACAGGTTATAGCTATTATTCCAAAAGCCAGAAATATTCTTACATTGTACTCAAAAATAAAGTATATAAACATACATTTCAGTACATTTCTGTTGTTTCAAACCACATTCTTAAGTAGAAATACATTTCAAATCAATATTTACAAATCACAACTAAAATATGGTATGCGGCAAGTGACTGACTCTACAAGAGTACACAAACGCATTTTATTTTTTTATATGAGTTTATTTTTTTCTCTTTGTGCTACTTGTTCAGGAAACTGAACCACCTTAAGTAAAGTCCCTTGTCCCAGTATGTAACATGGGCACTCCAGCGCTTGTGGGAACAAGGGTCACTCAAAGAACAATGAGAAACGCTTATTGTGAACGTGAGGGAAACTACTTTTTTTTCTCAAGCAATAAAACAATGATTTGAGGCCATCAAATGAAAAACCTTGGGATTCTATTGTAATAGAATAAGTTAATTAGCATCAATTTGAAATATAATGATAATGGCAAATTGAGTTTTAATAGTAGAGTACAAAACTAACATCGACATATGTTAGCAAAACAGATGATACACAAGACCAAGTGAACAATTCCTTATATATTAGATTTATTTTAAAATGTATAAAAGGTAACATTATTACTGTACAAACATGTCAGGTGTGTATTTATTATGTAACGTCTTTTAAAATCATGGAGCATACAGTAAGTGCATCATAAAAATAACATTCTAGGTCTTTTGTAACACCTGAGAATTATGGGTACAATTCATTTCAGTTGTTAATTACTAGATTATACTTTTCATATACTAGTTATTGTGCTGATGTCTTCACCAAAAATAAAAAACCTAAAACTATCTGTGGCTCACTGCTGTTGACCGTACAATAGAGAAGATGCCTGTGTTTTAAACCATCAGCACATTTTCTCACACATAATTTGCACTATCAGAGATTCCATCTAATTTCTGCAATATCATTGACCTCAGTGCACTGTATCTGTAAAAAACAAAAGTACACTTAAGATAAAAATGAATATATTGTTGTGTTGTTGAGGGTACAAAGAATTTTGTGCTTGCTTACCTTCTTGTCAGTTTTAAAATCTCTCTCTTCCTCCTCTTTCAATTTCTTGATGAAACTGTCCAAAACGGGCATTTCAAACTTAATATACTGTGCAACCTGAAAGACAATGCATTAATACATTAACCACTGAAATATACGCAATGGATGTTCAGAATATTAACAAAAAACAGCATAGTAATCAGACATATAGTACTGTTCAAAGGTTTGGGGTTGGTAAGATTTGTTTATGCTTTTGAGATATGTTTCTTATCCTCACCAACCTTATTCACCAAGTCTGCATTTATTTGATCAAAAATAGAGTACATTAAAAACAGCAATGTTATGAAATACTATTTCAATTTAAAACAGCTGTTTTCTATTTGAATATTTAAAATATAATTTATTCTGAGATTATTGATGACAAAACTGAATTTTAAGCAGCCATTATTCCAGTCTTCAGGGTCACATGATACTTCAGAAATCATTCTATTATGCTAAAAAACGTTTCTTATTATCAATGTTGTTCTGACTAATATTTTTTTTTTTGTGGATGTCATGATTAAAAAATCTGGATTATTTGATGAATAGAAAGTTTATTTGAAATAAAGTCTTTACTGTCATTTTTAAATCAATTTAGTTAATCTTTGCTGCTGTATAAATGAATTGATTAATAAAAAAAATGAAGATACTGACCTTCAATTATTTAACACTAGTGTATGCAAGAGAATTATATGTACCATTGTTATTCCACTTGGAAAGATCCTAAAATTAGACTTGATTTCTGGAAGTGACATTGTTTACTGTATCTAAATTTGAACAACAGAATGCAGGTTTGCCAGGGAATTTATGAATTACCTATTGTGAACTTTGAAATGTACAAAATACTCACATCATATGTAATCTCTTCACCAAGGTCCTTTTCCATAATAAATATTCTGGCAATTTTTTCACATGGACCATGCAGCAGGCGAGTTACCAAAGGGTATTCTGTGTCCTTCAGTTTTGTTCTCTCTGGAAGCAAAAGATGGGGAAAAAATTATATAATCTGCACATTGTTGATGCTTGCACAAACTAAACACTGTAAACTTAGGAAGAATGACAAGCCTTACCCCTGATGCATGAACTAGGTAGAGGTCAAAATCATCTGCCTTACTTTCAACCTGTACAGAAGTATAGAATGGAGAAGTAAACAAGTAGAAAAGATCTTCATATTCAGCTGAATTAGGTAAGTACTTACCCGGAACTTATTAAGAAGCAAGTTAAGAACTTGCTGTGTTGTTAAAGTGCTGTTCACTGTACATTTGTCACTGATCCATATGATGGAGTAAAAACTGATGTCTGTAAAGAAAGGAGATCGAGTTCAGCAATAGTTAATAGGATGTTCAATCGTTCATAAATGATGTGGTACAAGATTACTGTAAAAATTTGGCAAATTAAGGTTTTAAAACATAAGATACAGATAAAATGAGCTACTATAAAGATACAATAAAAAAACATAAGATACAATAAAATGAGCTACAATAAAGATTAATAAAGTTAACAAAAGTAATAAAATTTACTATACTACTACAATACAATAAGTTTTGAAAGCAAGGTAATATAGTCTGTGGTGATGATAATAAGACAATTGCACTTCTGTTTCATGTTTTAGCAGATACGTTTGTTCACAATAAATGATAGTGTACATTAATGGTGTAAAAAACACAACATTCTGTTCACATGGTCATGCACCATATGAATTTAAATTGAAAATAGTTGCAAAGCCAAAATGAGGTGTTTGTATGCTGTGCCTTTAATTAGCATAAAGCAGTGGTTCCCAAACTGAGGTACGTACACATACCCTTGAGGTGACAGAGGGGGTAAAACAAAAAGCAAATTTTTATCTATTTAAGATCTATTTAAGACTTATTAGGGACCTATCTTGCACCCAGTGCAATTGACTTTGTACACCAACGCATGCATCATTCCTATTTTGCACAACAATTGAGCTAATTTTAACCTGTCTGTAAAACATGGTCTACCAATGCAATTAATTATAATCCTTTGTGGTTAATTGTCTAGGTACATATATAAATGCAGGTGCAGGGAACATATGATCCCTTTTTAGGAGATTTAATAAAATATACAGTTGATTTGGTCCAAACCTATTCATTTTCAATTATTAATTATTGTATACAAATTCCCAAATTGACCGAAGGATACTCTACAGGTCTGGCTGCAGTCCAATGAAGAGAAGGGATACACAGAAAGATGTTTAATGGGGGTTGCCACTCTAAAAAGTTTGGTAACCACTGGCATAAGGCAATAAAACTATTTGCAACAATTGAATTTTTTGGTTTTTGTTTTGTTTCAGAAACAATACAGCAGTGGCTGTATGGGCTTTCACATGTGTGTGTGTGTGTGTGTGTGTGTGTGTGTGTGTGTGTGTGTGTGTGTGTGTGTGTGTGTGTGTGTGTGTGTGTGTGTGTACTGTATATATATATATATATATATATATATATATATATATATATATATATATATACTATATATAAATCTCCACACCTGCAAAGGGAACAGGCCAACTTATATGACCTTCGAGGACCATTAATGAGAGTGGCAGACGACAACAGATAATAAAAGCACATGGTGCAGGCAAAGGGAAGGCCTGCACAGGAAAACACTGCCTCTCAACACCTGCATCCATCTCACAACACTGATGTACAGCATAAACACTTAGACGACAGACACTTCCCCAGCTGTGGCACTTTATGAGAGCACCAGGCCACTTGCCAGGCACAAGGCATGTTCTCTTTCAGTGAGCACTATTGCACTACTGTCCTGAGCTGGGAGCATGGGATACTTCCAACTCATCTCTGCCAAGACTGCCCTGGTGTTCTCGAAGTGACAGCTTTATAGATAATCACAGTTCAAGTTTAACTTTGCTTATTTAGAATAATAAAGTAAACTTACTTTGTGGTTGTAAAAATGGCCATTGATGGAGAAGCGGTTTCTTTTTATTCTCTGTGAATCGGCAGAGTTGTGGATTTTAGATCTTCTTTGGATATTCACAAAGCTCGCATCACTTCTGGTTCTCAGCAGTTGAGGAATGTCCTCCTCAGCAACATCCACACCTGCAGCAGAACAGCAATCAGAGACATTAATATTAAGAGGAGTCATTCAGAGATTAGATTAGTTCAGTTACAAATTATAATCTATAACAACCTTCAAAATTAAAAAGAGCATTTAAAGATTTTCCTACTTTTGAGGTCTGGATCTTTTTCATACTCACTGGGTACAGGTGTACCACTGATTTTGTTGTTGTTGGGCTCTAAAGAAAACTGATATGAAAAGCTCTGTTCACCATTTTCATTCCTGTAAAGAACAAAAATGTCTAATTGAATGATATCATGATGAACTATAAGCTTTCAATGGATATGGTACAAAAGGCTTCAAATGGAATAATGTCAATTATTCTGTTCTTTTTCAGCAGCTGTTGAAGCAAGACAATATCCAATTTTCTATTTATTTAAATGAAGTTCACAATATGTGTGGGCCTAATCACATTTTTGTTACCAATATTTGGAATAAACATTAAACCCCTTATTTGTGTGATTTTATTTTCCACTATTAAGCACTATTGATTTTACATTAACATTTGATGTTAAGCTACTTTTCATGTTAATTTTACTTTATATTGCACAATTTTCATATCTAATCTAGCCTTTCAGAAGTTGAATCACATTAAAGGTCACCACAGCTTTGTATATTATGATATTTGTAGTAACATTTCCAAGACACAGATGAATGCTGCACGTAAGCCCAATACCTGGGTGCATTTCCCGAAAGCATCGTTAGCCAAATATGGTCGTAAGTTCCATCGTTATCAGTATACAGTAGTTCAACGAGACGGTGTTTCCCAAACCATTGTTCCAACGAACATTTGCAAACAGCATCGCAAAGTTTTATGGTTGGTTTGTGCTCTCGAGCTGTGGCAAGATGCATATAGTTTCTAAATTGAATGACACATCCGTATCTTGAGCAAAATAAGCAAGCTGACATTCAGTACAACCTGTGTCTTTTATTTAGGAAAGATACAAATGTGTATATAAATATTTAAAGCACCCATTTTGAAGACTGCACATGTGCGAATGTGCTCTACTATGTAAGAACAAGCTTATGATTAAATCTGGAAAAAAGTGAAATAACTGAGAAAGATCAGAAATATTTCTGAAATGCCATGTCTGTAATTTATATCATAACATCTAGCATTAATTTAAGCTCCAACAGTTTAATTAAAATAAGTTATTACTCCACCACGTGCATGACGTCATAAACCAATGTGGTTGAACACCACTTTGCGACAATATGGTTTCGGAGAAATATTGGTTACCTAATGTTACCTCTGTTCTCTCTAGAAGAGAGAAAAGTATTGCGCAAGTTATAGCTTATGCTACGGGAAAGATTAATCTTTTTCAGATCTTGAAGCCAAAAAATTATCCTTAATATTTGTATTCATTGTATTCATAGAAATTCTGCTGGACCATGCTCACGACAAGGCCACGCCTCTAGAGGAATGAGCCCTGATGCCCAAAGGGCATTGCAGACTATTTCACACATAGGTAGCTGTGATAGCGTCCACTATGGACGGTGGAGTGAAAGCATACAGTGGGCGGCTGGGCCAGATTTTGAAAAGAACGTTGGGCAGTGAGTGTTGTGTTTTGATGCAAATAGGGTCGACTTCCACTTTGCCGAAAAAGGCGCCATATTGATTGGACAACGATGCATCGGACTATGGTAGTTAAGCAGTGAGTTATGTCATTGTACGGGAAACACACCCCTGAATAGCTGTCGTTTTAGTGCTAGAATGATCACAGGTCATCAACACCTACCGAATTACAGCTATGATAGAAAGAACATTAAATCTCAAAGAAAATAATTTATTGGATTTTAGGAAAAGTAAAAAAGCATCATATATGATTAATTCTAAGCTGACCGAGAAAGATAACAGGCAATTTAACCTATTAAAAAGCTTCCACCCATATGACCTTTGGATTGAATTAATGAAAGAAACATATTGGAGTTACGACAAAATGAAAGAAAGGAGACATCTGGGTGTGTTGTTCCACCCACCTGTTGGACTCTGAGCTCTCCGACCTCCACGCACCCGTGCAGGCATAGCGAAAGCGCTCGTTGTCATCATGCATTTGGAGTCTGATTGGCCTCTTCAGGCCCCAGGAGATGTTGAGTAAACCCTCCACGATCAGCTCACCCTCTTCCTGCAAGAATAATAATAATCATGATTAGCTCTTTTGTCAGATGGAGGAAATCCTGCTGGGCCATGCCTCAGCTCGGTTTCAAGTGTACGTGCTGAAGAGGCAGTTGCAAACCAAAGAATTTCAATTGCAGACGGTGAAGTTATGGAAAGACACATTGGGAGGAGTAGCACACGTACTAGATGTATTATTTTCGAGTGTGATTCTGAACAATGATGTGCTTACAATTCACTAATATTAACTATTAGTTCAGCGTTGAATGGAAAATGTCACAATGCTGTAATACACATTTAATCATTTCAATCTTCATTTCAATCTTCAGTGTTACATGATCCTTTAGAAAGCATTCTAATATGAGAATTCATTAGGATACATTATTATTATTATTATTATTAACAGTTGAAAATAGGAGTGCTGCTTCATATTTTTTGGAAACCATGATATATTTTTCTTTGATATACGATTATGAATTGATATATGATTCTTCTTTCATGGAAATGAAGTATGAAAGAACAGCATTGACTTAGACATTTTTTGCAACATTATAACTGTCTTTATATACATTATAAATTAACGTTAAATTAATAAAGCTATGGATTTCTTGGAAAAAAAATCACTCTCCTTTGAACAGTAGTGTACAATATAGCATCATCATGAGGTTGTGAGCTTTTCAGATTGGGAAATGATGTCAGGCTTATCAGACAAACAGAAAGGCAGAAACGTGCCACTTAAAGCACAGTCTTAATACTATCAAGGCCTTAGTCAACAAAGTAGATAAGTCTCTTCCGTTCACGTACAACAAACAATATTGTCTGACTACTGCATGTGACGGAGCTAAATATACCTCAGAGATTAAATTGGAGATTCAGGACAGCTGCTTAAAATAGCTGGTTGTAACAGATGCATGCAACAGGTTAAACCTTCTAAACATACATAAATAGAAAGCTGAGACACTATTAGCTCTACTGTATGCCATACCTTTGCTTTTAGCTAAAGGTGAATCTGAGGTGAGAAAACATACATGTGGACATTATAATTCACATCTCTGATATTATTACAAGCTGCATTTCACCTAAAAAATCCATACACTGTAAAAACCAATTAGTTCAGTTTACTATATTTTATTATGCAAACTCATTGCCTTAATTTTATTAAGTAAGCACAACTTAATTGCATCAAGTTACTCTTACTTAATCCATTTAAGTTTTGAATTAAAGTTATTTTACCATTACATTTTATTTGCTATCGTTATTGGGGAAATACAAGAGACCGAAGAAAAAAAAAGTAAAGGTAAATTAATTAAATATGTGTTGCTTCACTTCCTTTGAAATCAAATGATTGTGATTTCATGTTGCATCACTGCAATCAATTGGAAGAGAATTACAAAAATATAAATGACAAAAATATAAAAAAACTCCAAGTGCCCAACCAAAGGGAACATTAATCACAATAACGGTGAGAAAAGGGAAATCAACAAGTCAACTAAAGAATTTTGATGCTCTCCCAAAATGGTGTATTTACTATAATATTCAAGATGACTATTTCAAGATGAATAAGAAGAATGATGACTGCAAAGGTGGAAGAAGTTAGAGAAAAATCTATTAAGAATTGTCCTGCCTCAAGGTTTTTCTGAGTAACGAAGGCATAGCATGCAAACAGTACAGATTACTAGGAAATTTTAAGTAAGTGTAACAAATTATTGGACATTAAGTAAAGTTAACAAAAAAAAATCAGTAAATCACAAAACCTCAGTGTTAAAACAGACTCCATAATTTTATAGCTGGAAGAATTTATATATCAACAGCTATTTTCAATCCAAAAACCCTCGGCCAAAGTAATAATCTGTGGTGTTGGCAGCTGTTGTAATTGTGAGTGAGCGTAGTCAAGTGTCATGTAGGTGGAGGGCCGATTGCTCCCAGAGTCTCATTGTTACTGCAATGTAAACATTCAGGGCAGCTGCGGTCAGCTTCCTCTCTACTCTCTGTTCAGCACACACACACTTCCTGTCAGTCATGCAAGGTCAGAGCTTAGCTAAATTTAGCACCATTGGCCTTGGCTTATGGTCCTTAACTGCCGTGGCTGTATAAAAGGAGTTGAGCTGCCTCTAAACCAGTCCAGAACAAACCAAACACAGGCACAACCTCTCCACAACAATCACCACTCTGATGCTAGAACCTTGTCTTACAGGTAAATTTGAGAAATCTGAACTGAATGATTTATAACTAAACATTTTTTGACTGTCAAATCTCATTACGAAATACAGGCTGCATAAATAACTAACTGTTGCTCATCTCTCTCCAGGATGAAACCCAGAAGATTACTGCTGTCTGTGGCTCCTCTACCGACAATAACGGAGTCGCACGAGGACCTCTCGCAGACCCTGGATGAATATGTGAACTCCATTAAAGAATTGGCCCAGCCTGCTTGCGGCCCTTTGAGGATATCCAGGACTCAGAGGCGTAAACCCGTGGGGAAGCACACAGGCTCTTCCCGGGCTCTGCGACCCTGCCGCTTTTCGCTCGGCCTGGATGAGGTAACGCTGAGGTTCAGCAGCCAGAAGGACTGTGGCACTAAAGATCCACTGGACTGGTTGTTTGCACAGACACACTTACAGTCACATGGAGAGAATTTGCGCAGGACTGACAGCGCACCTGCTGCTTTGTGGTTACTCTAATGCGCCAAATCGTAGTGATATGCTTATGGGAGGATAACACTGAACGTTTGATGGATGAACGCGATGGAGGATTGAACTGAATTTCTTAATTTATTGTCTGAACAAACTTTTTGTACAAATGTGCTAATGTTTACATGTTTCCAAAGGCATGGTTTTCTACATTCTATGCTTTTTAAAATAAAAAATAAATAAATAAATAGAGTTGAAGAATGGTATTGTGTTCTTTGCTAAAATGTCTATCTATCTATCTATATCATGAATGCTATCTATCTATCTATCTATCTATCTATCTATCTATCTATCTATCTATCTATCTATCTATCTATCTATCTATCTATCTATCTATCTATCTATCTATCTATTATCTACCAGTCAAAAGTTTAAGATCGGTAAGATTTTTTATGTTTTTAAAAGAAGTCTCTTCTGCTCACCAAGGCTGCAATTCTTTGATTAAAAATACACAAAAAACACAGTAATATTGTGAAATATTATGACAATTTAAAAGGACTTTTTATGTTAATATGTATTAAAATGTAATTTATTCCTCTGAAAAAAAGCTGAATTTCAGCATCATTACTCCAGTCTTCAGTGTCACATGATCCTTCACAAATCACTCTAATATGATGATTTTATGCTCCAAAAACATGTATGATTATTATCCATGTTGAAAACAGTTTTTTACATTTTTATTTCAGGATTCTTTGATGAATAGAAAGTTCAAAGAACAGCATTTATTTAATTAGAATCTTTTCTAACATTATAAATGTCTTTACTGTAACTTTTGATCAATGTAACTCATCCTTGATGAATAGAAGTATTGATTTCTTATTCATTTCCCCCAAAAATAAAATACACATTTTTACTGACCCTAAACTTTTTCCATTTCAGATAAAAGCTGTTCTTTTGAACTTTCTATTCATCAAAGAATCCTGAAATAAAAATGTAAAAAACTGTTTTCAACATGGATAATAATCATACATGTTTTGGAGCATAAATTCATCATATTAGAGTGGTTTGTGAAGGATCATGTGACACTGAAGACTGGAGTAATGATGCTGAAAATTCAGCTTTTTTTCAGAGGAATAAATTACATTTTAATATATATTAACATAAAAAAATTTTTTTCATTTTAAATTGTCATAATAATTCACAATATTACTCTGTTTTTTGTGTATTTTTTATCAAAAAATTGCAGCCTTGGTGAGCAGAAGAGACTTCTTTTAAAAACATATAAAATCTTACCGATCTTAAACTTTTGACCGGTAGAGTATCTATCTATCTAGATAGGTAAGTGTGTTTAAAACTGATAAAGAAATACTAAAATGACAAATTGTCAAAATTGTGCCTCTATAATACACATAGACAATATAATATATTGAGCATGATGGTGAGACAAGGGAGCAATAAAACGCATCAATAATACTAATAGATATGTTATGGAAGTTCTAGCTTGAGAATACTTTCACCTGACAAAAAGCTTTCTGTACACCTTCATTTTCACACATATATAGCTTCCCACAGTATTATCCCTTAGCAAATTATGCAAATAAAACAAGGCCAGGGGCTAAAACACAAAACTAAATCTATTTGCGGTTAAAACCCCATCTATTGCAGTTTCAGGTCCACAAGGCAAGTTTTTTGAGATATAAGTCCAGTTATGCAGCGACCTGCAGCGACCTCTGCTGGCAGCATTTCACTTTTAATGTTACAGCATGCACTGTCTAAACATAACCAGCAGAGCGCTCAATGAACGCTCTGATTTTGACGCTGACCTGACACTGAGTGTGCACAGAGAAAACATGTTGGTAAGAAAAAAATAGGGCTGTGCAAAAATTAATTGTGATTAATCACATCCAAAATAAAAGTCTGTGTTTACATAATATATTTGTGTGTGCTGTATACAGTATAATTATTTTGTATAAATACCTATGCATGCATATATTTAAGAATTATTTGCGCTTAAATTATATATATATATATATATATATATATATATATATATATATATATATACACACACACACATACATACATCTATATTATATAAATATACATATTTTATAAATGAATAACACATTTTCTTAAATATATACATCCATGTGTGTGTATTTATATATAAAAAATAATTATATACAGCACACACAAATATATTATGTAAACACAGACTTTTATTTTGGATGCCGATTAATCGCAATTAATTTTTACAAAAAAAATTTCTAATATCATTACGTTTTTCAATTCATCATTACATTATTGTATATGTAATGCAGAAAGGAAGAATTAAGTTTAATTTGAATAGCTTCCATGTCAACTATGCAGAAAGAACATCCATATAATTTCTTTCTGATCAATGTTATTTTATAGAAATTACTCACAAAATTGTCATTTTTATTCTTGCACTTGGTCAACTTTAAAAAGAGGAATAAACAAAAATAAACAATAAAATACAAAGGAAATTCTTTCAAAGATGTGATCCACAAACCTGGCAAATTGTCAGTTGCAATGATTCGTTTTTCTGTAGTAGGCTTAGGCAATATTAACGCGTTTTTTGGAGTGGTACACCCAGATTCCTGGAAGTATCCAAAAAGGTCCCATTTTTTCAGAGCAAACGACGTGGGTGGTCGCTGGGTTCGGCTGAGTCTAATGATCTCAAATTGAAAGACTAAACAAACAACCAGAAGCATTGCGAGTGGAATGTGATCTTGCAATAAAGCATTTCTAATAACTTCTAGATGGAGACATTTTTGAACTCTAGGTTAGGTTGGTTAAAATAATGAAGACAATTTTTTATCTCAATGGCAGTTATTCGACTAGCTGTACTAACCTAGGGTGTGTTTCCCAAAACCAAAGTAACTAACTAAGTTAACAACTTTTTTGGTTAATATGCAATTTCCTATTGCAAACCAACCAAGTTGCTAACAAGTTAGCAACTATGGTTTTGGGAAACGCACCCAGTCTGTAGAAGATGTAACGTAAAAGTGGTCAGAAATGGAAAAAAGTAATATGTCATGTTTTGTTTTTTGTTTTTGTTTTTTGTCTCCAAAAATAAATTGGGCAATGGTAAATCATCTTCATTTTATATGTTGTATTTTGTCAGAATACACAGCTCATTTTGAAAGATCTTATCAACGGAGACACAGTATTCCCATAGTGCCACAGGGCTGCTACCTTGAAGGTTGCTGGTTTAAGTCCTGCAAGAAGTAAACTATCACTGGGACCAAGAGCATGACAACTCCTGCTACATTAATACTGTACCTACGATATTGGGTCATCTATAGCAGTTCTGTGACCGCGGAGAGCAAAGATTCGTTTCTCACAGGTTAAAGAGTCCTATATCCAAAATGGCTGCCGTCAGCCGAGCTGGAAATTAACTTTATAATGGTTTTGCCCAAAGTGCTGCTTAATACATGGTTTCTGATACCATCTGGGTAAATAAATTCATAAATTATGTAGATTTGTTTATTTGACCTATTTTTGAACAAATTCAGGATAACAGACCATTTTTGGCTCAATAAATGACATTTTCTTAAAATCGTCATAGAGCCTTGATATTAGGCTCCAATGAAAGCTCTGCTCATGCTGAGTTCAGTAGATGGTCAAATTACAACATACATCAGATGTCTGGGGTGGAAACAATGAAAGCAAGGAGTCATCAGATGTCTGGGGTGGAACCAAGGAAAGTAGGGAGTCAGAGGGGGAGAGGATATTTTCAACACTAATAATAATTATAAATATATCTGCGAACAGAAATGATCAGGGTTCAAGCGTTCAATGCCTTTAAGCATTATCTGTAAAAGATATTGTTTTATTTAGCAAGCATGTATCCACTTATATCATAAATGGAAAAGACCATTTACAGCCAATTTACCATAGGAAATATATGTTTTCTAAAGCTTTTTAACTGTTATAGCACCTATTACCCGATCTCCATTTATGTTTGCACACTTGTTTAGAATCATTATGTCATATGTGCTCACCTATTCTTTGTGAAGTTTTCGGGTATTCATTTCAGGATTCATTAATTGGGGATATTTAGTGAACGATTTGACAGCAGTGCTTCTAGAGGCAATGTTGTTCAGTATGAGGAGATCTATCACGAATATTGTGTTGATGTGAGAAATACCACGTGATTACTGAGGCGTAAAACTCCTTAGCACCACCTTGTGGCCCGATTTCGTTCAGAATTCTCACAGACCTCTAGGGCCATAAGTTGAACATGCCCACCAAGGTTCGCTCCGAATCGGCTTCCGTTAACCTTGTCTGAATTGGTGCTCAAATTTAATTGGCCGATGGCGGCCATATTTTTATAGATACACCAATGTCCTCATAGACAATCATGGCACCCTGGACAAAGACGGTACATGCCAATTTTCAAGTCAATCGGACTTATGGTTGGTTATTATAGGCATTATTATAGGCGTTTTTTTCCTGTTATAGCGCCACCAAGTGTCCAATCGAATTTTTTTCACATTTGAACCTATATACACATGTACCAAGTTTCGTGAAAATATCTCATTTTGTTTATTATAATTTTAATTATAGCCATTTTAGTAAAAGTGGCTCTGCCAAGGTCAAACGTTTTGGTGCCCCTTAGCGTACATAAATATAAATTTCGATTTATTCGATTATTATTGATTTTCAGACTCCAGAGAATTATTCTCCACTGGTTTGGTTCTGAATCGGGAAAAATCGGAAACTAGTTTGCAAAAGTAAGTTTTGGACAAAATCCAAAATGGCGGAAAATGTATCCAGGCAGAAATTAAGTCACGAATTCCAATGATATAAGACACTCAAGTCTATGACAAACGGTCTAGGAGTTAGGAACGATTTCCAACTTTTGATTGCTGTAGCGCCCCCCATTGGCCGATTGGGATGATATCATGTCAGTCTCTCGCAAAATCGAGACCTACCATCTGACCAAGTTTAAAGTCTAGGCCTTACGGTTTGGTCTGCACAATCAGTTTTAGAAGAAAAAATATTAAAATCCTAACAATTACAAAAGCACCATAACAAAAAGTAACAGCAAGCTTCAGAAATATGTGAGTCTCAACCAGAAACAAATAAGAGACACGCACACCCTCTCTCTCTCTAAGCACCGAACTTGATCTTCCAGCCTGCATTATGTACAAATGTGGCATATTAATGGATAAACTTCTTATACCATTTATGCTATTTAATTGCAAAAAGTGTCCTATTATATGTATAAAATGTTTTCACAATCAGTTTATGTCTGTCAGAGCATTGGAAAATCTCGTTACTTTCAGTATCGTACTGACTGAGGTTAAACTCGTTCTTAAACACAAGCAGCCTGGAGGGATTTCCCAGAGACTTAACAGATCCAACAGAGCATAACAATGTGACAGACGGTCCTGTTTGCTGACAGCCCAGACCAACCCTCCTATTCAAAATAGTAATAAGTTAACTTGTTGAGATAAAATTAGAAATAAGTAGGAGGGGGTTTTTGTGTGTTTTTTGCCATCTCGGTCGTTCACCCAAAAGCAATTGATTTTGAGATGCCATTGCTCTCAAAAGTGATGGGAAAAAATGTCACTAGAGAGAAATCAGTTGTTTTCACTGGAAATTTGAATTAAACTCAGAGGTAAAAAATCTTTTTGAACACAAAAAAGCAATGATGAATTGTTCATTGCTTTGAATAATGAAATTGTTCATTATAAAATAACATTGATCAGATCACAATCAGATCTACAACACACATTTAGAAAATAGATCCAGTGAATTTCCATTTCATACTGACTTTAAGATTTAAATCATCATCTAGCACTAACCTAAAGGGTTAATAGATTACAGCGAAGGTTTAACAGTTGTTTTTTTTAAATAAATATTTTATAATCTTTAATTCTCTACATTATGTTTTGTTTATTATTACTTGTAGCACACAAACTTTAATTAAACTTTGATTTTTTTTTAAAACAAATTACAATTAATATGGGTTATCTAACTATATTATTCATATATACAATAGGAAAATAATTCGTTTTTTTACACAGAATTACAAAATTACCCATGGTAGCCTTAGAGACAATGACATTTATTATTATTATCATAATTATGAACTGAATAACAATTGACCCTACAATAAATGTTTCAGAGTATCAACAAAATAATAATAATCATAGCCCATAATGCATGGTTGTAATGACAGTTCAATTTGGGATAGGTTCTGCATAAAAAATGCAGTCGATCATGTGTCATCTAGACCCATTTTACTGTATGTGTTTCAGCGGGTTTTAAGGCTATGGTTTGCAAAGAGTGACAATCAGCTGTTCTGAACACTCATTCCAATGTCCCACATACTAAATCCCATTCCGAGACAATGGCCTTTTGTATCACACACTCTGACGCAACTCTTCTGTAGGTAAGATTAGATCTATTAATCACCAACCAGAACACACAAAAGATTTGATCCAAAACCACAGTTATCACTTTCAGTGATGTTACATACCTCACGAGCGCGAAGCTGAAAGCTTTTTCCTTCGTGGTAGCAGTTGTACGTTTTTAGAAGGGACAAAATATCAGACCTGAAAAAGACAAAGGTGTTACACTGAAGGCTTTAATTTGGGAGGTGTGTTTTTAAAGCGTGTATCAGACGTGGAAATCTTACTTTGCAATAACTTTCTCCCCATTCAGCCTCACATAGATGGTCTTGTCAGGATTCATGGTGGTGTTCCCTCAATAGAATGACATTCAGCTATAAAAGCAAGACAATGGGAGAGAAAGGTAAACGAGAACAGGTTAATAATAGGCTATAATTAGTGATTGAGCGAATAAGGATATGAAGAGTTCAGATGCAAAAGCCTCTAAGTGCCATTTGAAATTTTCTTCTAGAATGATCATTTTTATTAAGCTTGTATATTTAAGTTCAGTAATTTCACTTAAATTGCAATGAAGATTACCTAATTGTCATTTAAGTGAAATTACTGAACTTAAATATACAAGCTTAATAAAAATGTTCATTCTAGAAGAAAATTTCAAATGGCATTTAGAGGCTTTTGCATCTGAACTCTTCATATGCCATGTGTTATGTGACTCATCATCATGATCCAAAATGAGCCATTATATGTCGTCACCATGAATCTTTTGCAGGAGGACCAAGAGAAAGAAATCACAGGAATGAGGAGAAATCACATGATCCTACAGTTTAGACAATCTAGCAGTAAGTCTTGCCTTGATCATGTTTTTAGACCCTCTGAAAGGTCACCAAGTAATACATTTTTACAGTTTTCACTGGGAAGTTTTGAATAGTCTTCACACAGCTGTTTTCTATATGAATATATGGAAAAGTTCAAAAAAGAAAGAACAAAAACACCATAAAACTATATGACAAGTGTGAATTAGTAATAGTAACTGGCTTTACACACAGACATGCCAGTTTTGAATCCGGCAAAGATGCAGATGAGATTCCACTTAAGGATAGGATAGGAATATTTTCTGTGAAAAATTATTTCAGTCTGTTCCACATATTAAACTATAATATAAGACTTTCAATATGGTGAAAGCAAATGGGTTTGGAATGACATAAGCGTGAGTAAATAATGAAAAAATTGACATTTTGTGGGTGAACTGTATTGTGATTATGTGCATGTGACCAAGATTCCTGCAGCAGTGGGTTTTTGGAAATTCCTAGCTTTCTCATTCATGTTAAAATGGCTTGAATCTGGGAGTAGCGACAAAGCAGGAGTGGCATGGGAAGTCCCTCAGAGAGAGTATAAAACGCCAGCAGGTCATTCAGCACTTACACACAGAGACACTCATCATGACACCGATAGCTTATGCTTTGCTGGCTTTCAACCTCAGTATCCTCCTAACAGGTGAGTGTATACGAACAGATGAACTACAGTAGATTACAAAACCCTCTAAAATATTAACGGAGCAGACAAATTTCTACTTAAATCTAGTTAAGTCGCATTACATCTATGCAAAACGTGACATAAAAAATGTGTTTAATTATAAATGATGTTAAAACACTCCCATTCAAAAGTCTGGTTTTGGTAGAATTTGTCAAAATGTTTTTGAACGAAGCTTATGAAGTTAAAAATATTTTCTTATACTTGAAATAACTTTCTGCTTTTCTATTTGAATATATTTCAAAATGTAATTTATTCCTGTGATGGCAAAGCTACATTTCAACAGACATTACTCCAGTATTCATTGTCACATTATCACAGATGAATTTTTTTTTCTTGCTGCTTAATATTTTTGTGAAAACCATGATTCTTTATTTTTTAGAATTCTTTAGAAAAAGAACAACTTTTTATTTGAAAAAGGAAATCTTTTGAATCAAAATAGTTGTTAAAAAATTTGATAGCAAGTATTTACTGTCACTTTTGATCAATTTAATGCTTCTTTTTTAATAAAATGTATTTACTTGAAAAATAAAAGGTTGACTGACCCTAAACTTTTGAGTTACATCACGGTTGTTTATTTTGTTAACTTTATTTTTTATTTTTTACAGTCCAAGTGGTAGATAGTCAACATGTTCCAAAGACCTGTCAGTGTCCACAGGTCAAAAACAGAGTCAATGGACCATTTTCAGACCTCAAAGTCACTCCAAAAGAACCTAACTGCTTACAAAATGAGATCATGTAAGTAGTCGGCATATTTTACTTCATAAGATTCAAAATGTATGTGCACCATTGGGTTTACATGTTCTATTATTCTCTGTACTTTTCATTAGAGTCATACGGCAGAATAACAAAAATGCTGTGTGTCTCAATCCCGAGGGACGCCAAGGAAAAGACTTCTGAAATGTTGGCAAAGGTAAGAGTGTTATCATCAAATGAGTCTGTAAACTAAAGCACAGCATATCCAAACATCACTCACTATCTCTAAATATTATGGTGGTGTGCATGTTTTAATCTGCTTGATCCATTTGTTTTTTTTTTCAGGATGCAAAGGGATGGCAAGGACAGTAAAAACTGCGTACGCAGACAAAACCAAGGGCCAAGGCAAAGAAAGAGGATGCAGGCAAAATCCAAAAAGGCCACATCTTAACCTCAAATTCTAAACAGATGGAGGCAGAAAACCTGAGATTATCAGAAGAAAATCCTGCTCAAAGCCTATGGCGCTGCTGTACTTTCATATGTACTTAACAAGCCAAGAACACGAGAAAAGGCTGAATTCAGAGGAGTGCACATGTGTACAGAGGCCAAAGGAACGGCATATAACGAAGGCATGTTACAACAGGGACAGCATTTAACCTTGACATGCTGTACAGGGATGAGCTGAGCCCTGCTATTCAAGTCATATCGGCCAGTCTGAAGACATATTTATGTTTATCATAAATACTGTACATGTATTCAGTGATTATGTAAAAAAAAGCATTTTTTACAGTTTAATATGAAATAAACATACTGAGAACTTCAATGCATTTCTTTTCTTAATTTTTCTCATGTTTGATTAGATAGGACTGAACTCTGCAATACAATTCAACAATTGGATATTAGAGTCCGAACCGATAAAGGATTTTGAAGGCAGATACCGATACAAATATTTTGGGGTTTTAAAATCCAGATATTTCGATATATTGGCCGATATTTTTTTATTTTATTTTATTTTTCGAAACGCGCAACAAAACATTAACAGATTTCCCTAACATAGTTATTTGTACACTTGGCGTCGTTGGATTTCACACACGTGTAAAAGAAAAGCTAACTTTTATGCACACAATACGTTTAATACTTTCTCTCCATGTCTAAATGTTCACTCCTCGCAAGTCTAACTTATATTTTACAATGCAGGGACTGTAACTACAGATATGCTAGTTATAAATACAGTAATCATTACTTTATTTAGGCAGAAAAACTTCATTGTGGTTTCACAGCTCATTAATGTTAACGTTAGCAGCCTTCCACTGATGAGAGATGATTAAAGCGTGTTTCGTCCGTTTTTATTTTATTTTTGAAATATTCATTTATCGGCCATTATAACTGCCGATACCGATAGTTTGGAAAATGCCTAATATCGGCCGATATTTATAAGTGTGACTCTGTCTGGTAGACAGTAGATTGTGTGTGTGTGTGTGTGTATATATATATATATATATATATATATATATATATATATATATAAAAAAAGGCCGATATATCGGTCTGGCTTATTGGATATCAAGTAATCCAAAACTATTTGAAAGCAATTTCTATATTATGGCTTTTAAACATCCAGTAATTGCTTTAAATGCATTCATAAAAGGCATGAAAATGTCTTAGAAATGAAAAGATGAAAAAGGTGTGGGAACCCTTCGGTATGAACAATTCATCCTAAAAGAATTTAGAAAAGCATTTGATTAAAACAATAGCATCCCAGACCACAAAACCAGCAGAGGTAAGTGCTCAGGTGTTGAGAAATCACTTATTTGTCTTGAAGCATTTCCTTGAAACCATGTGACTCTGATCCTGCTTAATATGGCAAAACAGGAAACGCATAAAGGAGGGAAAGTGAGGGAGAAAAGCAGGACTCTTCTGTACACACTCAAGTGCAAACACACATAAGAAAGACTCTTGTGAATAACGCAGCTTTAGTGAAATGGCTTTCAGGATTCAGCAAGGAAATATGAGCCTGCTGTTACTGCTCTCAGTCTGCTTGCACTTCATAACAGGTAGGTCTACAGTAGCGTTTAATGACTTATCAGGAGTGTTTACAGATCAGATATTGGTCATGGGGGTGATGTGGGAACACATGGCTTTATGGTTCTTAATCTGTCTTTAGAAAACAGGACTGCTGCAACATACAATCGAGAAAAATGTGAGTGCATTGAGGAGACTGGCTCGGTGCAATGGAGAAAAATCAAAGACTACACAATTATACCGAAAGATGCTTTCTGCAACAGGGTTCAAATCATGTGAGTAAACAAACATCATTCCCATGCAAATTGAGAGGGATTTGATTGTAGTGCTACTTGAGATTAATGAATCAAGCTTCCAAAAACGTATAATGATCTTTGAATTGTGTTTGTTTAAAACCTTATCCTTATTCACTTGTTTAAAACTTTTGAGGAAATCATGTCTAAACTCGGTCATTCCGATCGAGTCACACCTTCCACAGATCATTTGCTGAAATAATTTATCGCCCTTGTGTCACTGAAAACTCGCATAAATGTAGAACGCATCAAGTGTTATGTCAATGCTACTCTTCAGCAATAAAAAAAACACGTGGTGATCACTGCCTGTCTAAATAAATGCAAAATAAATTACCTCTCAAAAAAATGCCCTTGCCTCTAAAATCTATAGTAATATTCAAAGGCACTCTGTACTTACACTAGAAACGAGTTTGGAACTTTAATAATTAACATGAAATTAAATCCCTTCTGGAAGTTTTGAAATCCATTGTTAACAGTGAGTGATATACACAATATCTCATGTTGAGGCACATCGCAATATAATTTATCTGATGGGAAGCCCAAAGCCAGGCTGTGGCACAATGGATTGTGCATCATATTGGATTCGGTTAATTTCAATTTGGGCATGAGGGGGCATGATATGACAGGTAATACCATTAAAATTCTTTCTCAAGAAACTGGAAATATTATCTCTGTTGCAGCAAGATAGTAAATTGTTCTGGTATTTTGATGCCAAATGCAATAACCAAACAATTCAAATATTAAATACATTTTTGTATATTTAAGTTTAGAGTTCAACTGAAGTTCGGAAGGGTGACATGAGCAAATGACTTGAAGTATAGCTTGAAGTGGTTTGCTCACATTTGACAGCATAATGATCTCATCCACAGACTCCAGTTGTCAGATAAACAAGTTTGTCTGAAATCCAGAGTCCAAGAAAGGGAAACAACTGCAAAGTTGCTGGAAAAGGTATGTGAACAACAGCTGCCCTCTCTAAGGACGACTTTACTTTTATCTATAATGAATCCACTCATAAAAAAAATCTAAGGTAAAAATTAGACTGATTTGGAAATTCATATTAGCAATTTCAATACATTTCAACACTGACACCATGTGGCAGAAGTAAATCCTAGCACTAGTAGTATTTACTTCTGCCACAGGTGGCAGTACACAAAAATTATCATTCTATAGATTCACTAGCTACCCTCTCTACATACATTAAACATATACAAAATATATATTTACATTAATAAATGAGCATTTAATATTTTAAGTAACATGATCTTTATAGAAATATGATCAAAACACTTGTTATATATACTACAAGCCTTGCTTGCATTATACAGATTGCCGTTGCCAATGCTTTCAGGGATGGTTGAGTCAGAATAAACAGGTCTCTGGTGAATTAAGTGTTTAAGTTGCCATTAATGGAGTGCATTGATTTAGGGTTGAGAATGTGGTGTTATTGTTGTTTTTTTGTTGTTGCTTCAGCTTTTCAGGCCTCCCTAATAATTAAACTTTCACTGTTCTATTGTCCAGAATTCAATTCAACACACGGAAGAAGAAGGTCTGTCTGCCCAAGAGGAAGAGGAATGGACCAAAAAGTCCCAAGAAGCATTAACTCAACAGTTCTTAAGTTCTTTATAAAAAATGTGTTATGTATATGGAATTTGTATATATATTGTTTTTGTACTGCTCATTTCTAATAAAACCTTTCTAAAAATACATGCTATTTGTGTATTTCATTTGATAGTTAGCTATTTTGATAGCTTAGCTATATTAATACTGAAGCTATTTGACAGAATTAATTGACAAGAAAAATACAAATGACACAAATGAATAAAGTTCCTAGTTGGGGACTTTATTAATTTGTGTCATTTGTATTTTTCTGTCAATTAATTCTGTCAAATAGCTTCATATTAATATAGCTAACTATCAAAATAGCTAACTATTTCCCATGTGACTCTTTCTGGTAGACACAGTAGTGTATATATATATATATATATATATATATATATATATATATATATATATATATATATATATATATATATATATATATATATATATTTCCCATGTGACTCTTCTGGTAGACACAGTAGTGCATGTGTATATATATATATATATATATATATATATATATATATATATATATATATATATACACACACACACACTACTGTGTCTACCAGAAAGAGTCACACTTATAAAATGCATTAGGCTTATTTAAATACATGAGGTTCCTGTCTAGAGATGCTCCCCAACTCCATAAAATAATGACACTGTGAAGCCCCCCAACCAATTACTGTAAAGCAGCTGTGACTCTCATATAACGACTCTCATAGAGCATATAACGACCTTAACCACTGCTGGATTTTGGCGTGACTATTTTGCAGAAGTTGGAAAGATTGGAAAGACACAGGAAAAATGCTAAGTAGGCTGTATTTGATATGCTTCTATCATGAAAAGGAAAAATACACATATTACAAAAAATATCAAAATGCTAAATCACATCTGGTGCAAATGTAGTCTGTCAGCAGGTTCACTCAAATAGCCTAACCACTCAAGTTTGTTTTGACTGTATGACATAGCCTACCTTGCAGAGTTTCAGAGGAAGTAGCCTTCAAAAGCAGACAACAGTAGATACATAACGCTCACCTGCAAAATTATTCAAGAAAACAAATAAAATAAATCCATTTCCATTAATAATGTACTCTATCTTTTCCATTTTATTGCATATTGCCTCCTTACCATCTCATGAAACGCCGTTCCTTTGTACGAGCAGACTGAACACCAGCTGTTTTGTAAGACACGTCTTATATATTCCACTTTACTGTCACCCTGCTACTTCCTCGGGGATTATAATGATTCTACTCGTTGAGAAGACTGGCAGCTGTGTAATCCAATCATATACTCCGCTGATAACTGGAGCCAATCAGAGACGTCCGTGGGCGGGAGACTATTGCGGTTGCCCTGGGAAACGCTGGAACCGTTCACACGTTATTAGCATGTCTGTATAAGATAATTATCATCAGGAGTCTTGCGATAAACCACTTGACAATTAAACTGCAAATGAAAGGGTGCTGTTAAATTGCTTTTGGTCCACTTGTTATATTACAACTTTATTAATGCTTTTCAAATTTAAAGCTTTAATTAAGATAAAATGTGTGACTTAACATGCTTGTAAATGCAACACTAGATAGTTTCTTTCAGTCTCATAACTGGAGAACATGAGCTTCCTGTTTTTAGCTCAGTCTAGGAAAAATATGACTGAAAGGTCGGATAAACATTTGAGGAAGTATATGCTTCAAGCTGCCAAGAGACTTCCTCCATGGGGGAGGCTGGATTTGTTTTAAAAGGGAAATAATTGTATTAACAGGCATGCAAAAAGGAAATTCTATTTATGAATTTTACATGTTTAAAATTGCAAACCCAGAATCCTACTCAGATAGGCTACTCAAAATATTTCAGTGAGTAAATATGTATCGCCACCCCCTTTTTTAGCACTGCACTTCTTCTGACTTCTGCACTTCTTCTGTTTGTATTTCCACAGCATGAAGGTACGGTCTTATGGATTTCTGAACCAAAGGGGTAATCCATCGGCCCGAAGTTGAAGCCTCGCGGAGCTGCCATCTTGTAGCAGAACTTCACTTGCGTTAGCATTTCCATTGACTCCCATTCATTTTGGCATCACTTTAACAGCGAAGAACTTTACATCTGAGGCGTTTGAAGACCCCATTTGTCCTTTATTTATTTCTAAAGAAACATGACAATGTATAAAATGCTCCATTACCTTGTAGCTTATGTTATGGCCCTGTAGAAGCAGTTTTTTTGTAAAAGTAGGCTAACGATTGCGTCATAACCATGCGACTCTCTGTCGCACAGTAGAGAGATTACTGTATGGACAGGAGGAGAAGCTCGCGGGCAATTGGGGAAACATGGAGGCAAAATGACAAAATAATTAATCAGAATACCTAGCAAAAGTGTCTCCTGCTCCTAGCTCATGGACAGCTCCTACTCACACTCTCTGCCTGCTTCTAAGGGGCCATACCATAAGCTACAAGGTAATGGAGCATTTTTATCCATTGTCGTGTTACTTTAGAAATAAATAATGGACAAATGGGGTCTTCAGACGCCTCAGATTTAAAGTTATTCGCTGTCAAAGTGACGCTGAAAATAAATGGGAGTCAATGGAAATGCTAACGCAAGTGAAGTTCTGCTACAAGATGGCAGCTCTCGCGAGGCTTCAACTTCCGGTCGATGGATTACCCCCTTGGTCTCAATGGAGTTCCAATGAGATGGCTCTGTCCACTTCTTATACTGTCTATGTTCTGAACGAACCACTAGTTTTAAAATCCTCCAGGTTTACTGACATTTATTTTGACGTCAGCTTGAAACATTACAATGCTCATGGTCACCAGCTAATAACTAGACATGAGAAATATATGTGGCTAACACAAAAACAGAAGTCAAAACACAAAATTCTAAAGAAGGATGCATAAGGTATATAGTGTCTCTCGGATCTCAGCTGTGGTTAATAAAGACAAGAGTAAACTTAAGATATAGAATTCTCAATTTGGGGTAAATTGTCACCATTTACTCACCCATATATGTCTTTATATGTCTTTTCATGACCATATGTATGACTTTCTTGTGTAATAACAAAAGCAAGATTTATTGAAGAACAGTGTAACCAAACCATTTTGGTGACTATATGACTTCCATTGAAAGGATAAAAAAGACCTTATATTTTGTTCCACAGAAGAAGGAATGACATGAGGGTGAGTAAATGATGACAGCATTTTGTAATTTTGGGTGAATTATCCCATTTAATCTAGATTGTTGCAAGAATATAAATGATCTTAGATCTGTGTTGTGTTTGGACTTTATTTCATTTGAATTGTCTCAAATATAGAAAAGACACTATGCTAAATATAAAATGGAAATTATGACTCTAGGCTAGACACTGGACACATTTAAGTTCCCAGAGAACACTAACTGTACTTCTGCTATTCATCTGTGCGTAGGCAAATGGTATTAATCAGGGTCCAAGTTCACTAAAGGGAACATAAATCATCCTAATAGTGACTTCGCCCAAAACATCTATTTAAAACAGCTTTGATAATGCTAAGAGCTAAAATCTCTGAATTTAAATAACAGTTATCCTATTTGAATGCCCCCTTTTAGTTGTCACATTTACATAATTGCATCATTAAACCACAAGGGCTTATGGGTATTTCCCAGCTTTAATTTTGTATTTGATCATTTGCAGTTATCAAGGGTGACCTTTAAGCCAAAGAAGATAAGGAAGTATTTATTATGGGTTTATTTGGGAGTGTAATTCTTGTAATTCTAAAGCATCATTGCCTGACCCATTGATGCTCATAGATTTTTCACTTCAGTTGTTTTGAACAATGTCTGCTCTGCGACTATAGCTAATATTGCCAGTAAAATGTTGAAGCTATTCGATTAACTAACACAGTTAGAAGCACTGACACAAGTGCAATGCATTTAATGTTTAATCGAATATTTTTTGCAGCATATGCTATGTTACTCAAGTATTCAGGATTTTGAAGACATCCATACAGGTTAATGGAGAGGAATTACGCCTAGGGGGGTTGCTGTCCTGTCTTTAGACTGAAAACCCTCTTGTCTGGGTCAGTATGATGAATTGCATCTCTTAATTGTATTGACGTATGGAGAAATGGGTACAGAAGATCCAAGCTTAAGGTTATAGACTGGAATAAAAGGCAGCTCTTTGACTGACAGTGTTTAAATGTTATGTAGGGAGCTCGCTTTAAGAACTATGTTAACAATTGTAAGCATGTTTATATATATATATATATATATATATATATATAGTATATATATATATATATATATATATATAATCTGTTCCAGGTATGATTTCCTCATGTGTGGTTGGTCAGGGTAAAATTGCAAGCACAATAAATCTTACAAGAATATAATATTGGCTACTTTGCCACAGACTGGAGTGAGACCATAGACGTCTCTCGAGCTGTCACAATCTTTTCTGGAGCTTTGTGACATGACAAATCGTTGTAGCACCTCAGTTCCAGCCATTCATCTCTTTCTGCTTGTTACAACACAAAATAAACATGAATGAACAGCATAAAAAGTAATGTTGAAAGAGTACATTACAACTTACTGAAACGGAAATATGTGTTGTCACATGCAATCGTTTAGTCAGTGTTTCAGTTGTACCTTAAGAAAATTAATTTAATGCCCCAAAACTCGTAAGTCAGCATGAACAATTAACTTAGATAGGAGCATTTTGCTAAATATATGCACTAAACTGCATATTCATTGTGTTTTTACTTAACCTGTTCTTGAATGTTTGAATAAATTGGTTTTATGACAGCCACAATTTAAAACTGCAGTCCGTAGCTTTTTTGGGGTTAAAAATGATCAAAAATACATATTTGAGAAAATACATAACCAGTCAGTGTTCAAGGCTATCTGCTTGCCATAGCTTGATTCAAAGCGGTGGGCTTGTAATAATGTTTTTCATTCCAGTGGTACTGGTGGATTTCCGCGGAAGATTCGAGCACGTATTTGCTTCACTCACGTCACATCTGCACACAGAAGAGTCTCGACTAGTAGGCTATATTGAGTCATTACGTCACATCTGTATACATAAAGAAGAGTCTCGACTAGTAGGCTATATTGTGTCATTACGTCACATCTGTATACATAAAGAAGAGTCTCGACTAGTAGGCTATATTGAGACATTACGTCACATCTGTATACATAAAGAAGAGTCTCGACTAGCTAGGCTATATTGAGACATTACGTCACATCTGTATACATAAAGAAAGAGTCTCGGCTAGTAGGCTATATTGAGTGTGAGGATGTTGGAGGTGGAGATTTACAGCCTTTTCTCACTGCACTTGATATCATTAAACTTATCAATTTGATGGCGGATCACGACAATTCCCAGTGACAACAGATTCACCCAGTTGTAAAATGCAAAAGACTTCGTTCAGACTTCAAAAAAAAGACTGCAACCGGACCCATGCAAAAACATGGATACAAATCGGAATGACATTACATGTAGTCACGCAATGCTGACGATTGTGAACATTAACAAGTTGAGAACAAGGTATAATTTGAACGGTTTTGAGTGATGATAAGCTATTTTTAGATTAAATCAGCGCAATTTACTTCAATGTCACAACCAGAACAAAAGTGGATGTTTCTTACTAGTTCACATGACATTTTCTGGTGAAAATTATTATGTTGGTCATACTTCCAAAAAGAATAATCTGATTGCCAGTATCAACACTGGTGCGGTGACTGACAGCTGCACACTCTCCTCAAACATTGTGTTCATCCATGCTGTGCTGTGTCGTGTTGAACTATAATTCGCGTAAAGTTGAGAATTCCGCGAATGACTGCAATTGCAGATTTCGGCAGAGATGGAGACAAAGAGGAAAAAATGCAGACTGAAGCTTTAAATATTAAAATGAAATAATGATTAGAAACATAATTTTAGCATTATAAATGAATTGTAACGT
Organism: Hybognathus amarus; assembly: GCA_030378365.1. Classification (NCBI taxonomy): domain Eukaryota; kingdom Metazoa; phylum Chordata; class Actinopteri; order Cypriniformes; family Leuciscidae; genus Hybognathus; species Hybognathus amarus. The sequence continues at coordinate 101,381 of JAQIUQ010003539.1, forward strand.
TATTATAAAAAACTTCCTTGTGTGTAATTTACATGTAAATAGCCTACAAATTAATTAATTTTAACCTTTCGTATAATGATGTACCAACTGTTCCCTGTATAGTTTACAATATTGATTTAAAGATATTTTCCTTATACTCTAAAGAGGTATTTGTATTAACTTTTCACATAGCATGTCATGCCTACACTGATTTATAACACCACATCACTCACATTTACAGTGTAATCATTGGTGCTTTATCTGACATGGTCTCCTCTGGCTCCACCTCATGGTATTCTTCCATTTCAGTATCACTACATCTGAGACTCTCAATGAAGTGCACATTTCTTTTGTCTGTTTGTCTTTTCTTGCGTTGGGCATTCTTCACTGACTGAGCCCTGTCTGTGGGGCCATGCAGTCGGCTATTGCTTGGAAAAAAAGATGCTCTTTTGCCGGAGATGACGTGGAAGAAAGAGACGTGTTCAGTGTCTCCTCTGTCTGGGACACAGACTGAAGACAGAGCCGGGTCACAATACGATGCACTGGTCTCTTTAGGCAGATCTGCCTTTTTCTTTTTGCTCAGATGAAGTTAAAGAATCCAGTCACTACCAGCATAACTCCTGTAAAGTATGGGCAAGGTTTCTTAATTCATGTTAACCTGTATGCTAGTGTGTTCCTACTTGGTCAGTATTCACTTTTAGCAGATATTTACATATTTAAATTGTTTTGATTTACAGTAATGCTTATCATTTGGTGAAATATATAATTATTTATATATATTATGTTTATTAAATAATATAATATATATATATATATTATTTATGTAATAAATTGAAAGCACCTGGTATCACAGCGTGCCATGCAAGCACTGGATGCAGGAAACACATCACAGACATCATTGTGTAGTATAGAAATTTCTGAAAACCTCCAACTTTGGCCATCTTCTTCCAAAGAATGAAAACCTTCCATGTGGGTGGACAACTGCAAGCAAGAAAAACAGATATGAGTAAATGCATTGATTAAAATCACACAAGCAGTACTATTCATATAATCTGATTGTACGTACGGAAGGCACATTTCCAACAGAGCGTCAATGAAATAGGCAACTTCAAAAAGCATGATCACCAGCGAGGAAAGCCTGTGGGAATATAAATAGGAGAATTGCAGTGGTTTACAAAGTTCCTAACTTTTTGTTAAGAAGAAAGTACGTTTAAACAGTTCAAAGGGTACCAAAACATACTTTAAAGTCCATTTGAAATCATACTCGATTAATATTTTGGTGAGCGATTTAAATGTAATGGCCATTTCTCACAATGCAATCAGTTCCTGGAGAATTAAATCAAGTCCCACCTCACATGTTTTCTTATTGAGAATCCTGAATCACACCTCAATAAAGTAAAACGGACTGTGAATATATCCAAATTCATGTTTTAATCACTGTTCTTTTTCATGCATTTTATCCAGAGTAAGATATTTATCATTCAGTAGATATTTGATTACACATTTTCGGGCTGTTTGTGATATTCTGGTGTTCATGCATGTGAACAACTGCTTAATCCCTATGGAAATATCTCCCTGTTGTTCATCCAGAACCTCTCTGGTTCTGGCTGTGAGCCCAGAAAGATCAGATCATCTGGGACAAGAGGCCCATTTGCCTCCATCTGTGTGCTAATTCTCAAGAGGCGCTTCTGTATTGCCAGCTTAGAAATGGAATGACAGTGGCCTTCAATGACCATGTCTCTTATAGACTTCATGCGCCAGAAAAACAAGCACATAGACATCTTTAGAATTTAAAATATAAGTCAATTTCATTATTTATTTATTTATTTATTCATTATTACTTATTTATTCATAATTTGTGCATTATTGGCTGGTGAGGGGGTGTTTGGGATAGTGTGTGATGTGTGTGTGTTTGTATTTATGTGTTTGAAATATCGTTTATATTTGACTCTGTATCTTCTTGTTTTGTTTGTCATTTTTGTAAAGGACCCCTCTCGAAAATGAGATGGTAGGCTACATCTCAAGGGGCCATCCTTTGAAATAAAGAAATAAAGAATTTTGTGTGTGAGCTTCCGTTTTTGCGTAGCCCTGCATATTTAAATGGCATCGCTGTCGAAAGCAATTAGCTGGTGAAGTGGATTTACTAGGGGTGTAATGATACACTTATGTCAGGTTTCGATACATATATCAGAATACTGAACTCACCATACCATATTATTGCGATACTCCAAGGCATATGTCATGTGCTGAACACAAAAGAAGATATTTTAAAGAATGTGGCTAACTAGACATTCTGGGTCCCCATTGGCTTCCATAGAACTATATGCACTCACCTAAAGGATTATTAGGAACACCAACTCATTTTCCCATTAATGCAATTATCTAATCAACAAATCACATGGTAGTTGCTTAAGTGCATTTAGGGGTGTTGTCCTTGTCAAGACAATCTCCTGAACTCCAAACTGAATGTCAGAATGGGAAAGAAAAGGTGATTTAAGCAATTTTGAGCATGTCGTGGTTGTTTGTGCCAGATGTGCCCTGAGTATTTCACAATCTGCTCAGTTACTGGGATTTTCATGCACAACAATTTCTAGCGTTTACAACGAATGGTGTGAAAGGGAAAAACATCCAGTATGCGGCAGTCCTGTGGGCAAAAATGCCTTGTTGATGGAAGAGGTCAGGGGAGAATGGGCCGACTGATTCAAGCTGATAGAAGAGGAACTTTGACTGAAATAACCACTCGTTACAACCGAGGTATGCAGCAAAGCATTTGTGAAGCCACAACACGCACAACCTCTAGGCGGATCGGCTACAACAGCAGAAGACCCCACTGGGTACCACTCATCTCCACTACAAATAGGAAAAAGAGGCGACAATTTTCAAGAGCTCACCAAAATTGGACAGACTGAAATGTTGTTAAATGTTGCCTGGTCTATGAGTCTTGATTTCTGTTGAGACATTCAGATGGTAGAGTCAGAATTTGGCGTAAACAGAATGAGAACATGGATCCATCATGCCTTGTTACCACTGTGCAGGCTGCTGGTGGTGGTGTAATGGTGTGTGGGATGTTTCTTGGCACACTTTAGGCCCCTTAGTGCCAATGGGGCATTGTTTAAATACCACGGCCTAACCTGAACATTGTTTCTGACCATATCCATACCTTTATGGCCAACATGTACCTATCCTCTGATGACTACTTCCAGCAGGATAATGCACCATGTCACAAAGCTCAAATCATTAAAAAATTGGTTCACTGTACTAAAATGGCCCCCACAGTCACCAGATATCAACCCAATAGAGCATCTTTGGGATGTGGTGGAATGGGAGCTTCGTGCCCTGGATGTGCATCCCACAAATCTCCATTAACTGCAAGATGCTATCCTATCAGTATGGGGCAACATTTCTAAAGAATGCTTTTAGCACCTTGTTGAATCAATGCCACGTAGAATTAAGGCAGATTCTGAATGCAAAGGGGGTAAAACACAGTATTAGTGTGGTGTTCCTAATAATCCTTTTGGTGAGTGTGTACTATGGAAGTCACAGGAAGACGTGTCTCAGAGAACTTTTATATGAATAACAATGTATACCTTCCACAGCAGCTTATTATACTCACAGGAGGTAGATGGCCAAGCTGTTGAACTCCCCCTGTCTCTGAGTCTCTACACCCACTGCACAAAGCACTGACAACACAGACACACACACACATTCAACTTAACCTGTAGAAATCATAATCAATTAACTATGAATTTTGCCTCAAAAACTCCTAATTTACTGCTTATTAATAGTTGGTACGGCAGTTATTGAAGTTGTTAAGTTTAGATATAAGGGAGGATTAAGGGATGTAGATTACGGTCATGCAGAATAAGGCATTAATATATGCTTTAGGTACTGTATAAGTACAAATAGCAGATATAGTATGTTAGTAATATGCAAGGTAATAAGCAACTAGTTAACAGTGAGAATTGGTGTTATCATAAAAAAATGTATTTTTCAAACTCTGAATTTAAATAGCAGGCAAAATCTTTGGACTTTTCACAGAAATGGAATGCAATTTTTATTGTGGCCACTAGATGTTGTCATACACCACTGCTGGGCAAATAAACCCAAATAAAACCCCTGGCTTTGGAAACAAATGTACAAATCAAAAATAAAGAACAATACACGTGTTATTAGATATGTGTGAGAATTTTACAGGTCTCTGTGCAATGCAAAAACATTTTGAAACATCATCAGATTTGTGAATGAAATAAGTAAAAAGTATTTTTCTTGTAATACTAAAAAATTTGTAAATAAACAGTATTATTACAATGTAATTCATAACACTAGCTTGTTTATTCATATTACACCTTAAAAAGATATGCAATAACAAGCAAAAACATTTTAAGAGCCAAGTCAAGTCACCTTTAGTTTATAGAGTGCTTTTTACAGCTTTACAGTGATAACAGGAACATAGTGCAACAAAGTTTGTTTATAGAAGAAAATTGCGTCACAGTCCAGCTTAAGTAAGTTCAGAGATTGTTCGTTTTTGTTGTAAAAAAGGTTATTAATTTTGTTAATTTATATAGCTGTTCTGGAGAAAACCTTGATGTCATCATCCAGCTCAGTTCAGTTATCATATAATGGTGTTGTTGCAGGCAGATCAATAATATTGTTGAATATTAAATTAAATGACCCCAACTAGGCAAGTCAAAAGCCAAAGACGAAAAAAGCGACAGTGGCAAGGAACCAAAACTCCATCAGGTGAAAAAAAAATTAAGGAATATGACGTGTATCCATTACTTAGTCCCATTAATATTATTTCATAAAAATAAAACCCCTGTTGGTATTCATTGAATGTAACTGTTGGACTTTTGGATTCTCAGTCATAAATCATCCCTCATGATTTTTTTCATTCTTTGTATTTTTTTTTTTTACACTTTTACCCTCTATTTCAGCTTAAATAGGCCATTTCCTAAACACTGAGCTGGTTATTTTGGGTAATGAGCACAAAATGTACATTTCAGAATTCCAAACGCTCAATCATGGCACAGGTAAAAAAGAAAATGCACAATGTAACATTTTTTTATAAATTATTATTATTTAAAGGTAATGTATAGCACTTTCAGTGAAACAATGGCCAACAAAAGAACAGAAAAGACAGTCCTACCTACAGCAGTCGAGATGCCAAGAACTTGGCAGGCACATTCCACTATAACCCACAAGGCTGAGATCTTCATGGCTGAAATAAAAACTTGTTTTACTTTAGAACATTTGTTGATAGTCAACGTTCTCTTATGATGGTAAACTTATTAGTTAAAAGAAAGTACAGAACTTTGTGTTAAGATGCCAGCGCCACTGCAGCCCCATGGTCAGTAATCTCCTCGCCTGAGCTTGAGGTTGCCTGTGTGTTCACCCTAATCAGCCTAACAGGAAAAAAAAACTAAAACCCAAACACAACACTGCTTCTTCCTGCTAAATTCCACCTCTGCTCAAGGTGAGTGGACCAAACAATGAAACAGTTTACAGTTAAACATTACCTGACTAGGTACTTAGAAAATAAATAAGGCATGTTCCCTGAGAGAGACACACACACACGTATGCAAGTACACACTTATGTACACAAGCCTGTTGCAGGACCCTCACAGTGACCTTCATGAGGAGGTATTCCACCCATCTTTTTACAGCTGCTGAGGGACACATTCAAATTAAATTACCTTCATCCAATCAGCCAATTAATCAAACATGTCCTTGCCCAAGGTCAGATGTGTTTTTACAAAGAAAATGTACATGGAGTCTCAAACGTCTGCTTGATAAGACCTGTCCGGAACTGATGATTAATGGTGGAGAATGCAGCGGTACTTTCATAGCCCAATCCTGACACAAGACAGATGTTAATCATCTCTCCAGCAGAGGCACTGAACAGACACCATCTCTTCCAGTCTTTAGTTACCTGTGTCAAAGGTTAGACTTCTCCAAGTCATAACAGATCACAATTGATTAGAACCACAGCATGGCGCATGACGGCATGGCACAGTGTAATTAAATCGGATCACACATGACTACAGTTTTGCTAGGATTTCAAACCATATATGTATCTTTGACATTATACGACACAGCACTTCATTATTTTGGTAAAATATATTGACCATACTTCATATTTTAATAAAACTGGACAGAATAATAACGCCAGTGTGAAAAAGAAAATTTTTTTAGTTAAATACTATGAATAATAATGAATTATAAGAAGAATAATAAAGTATTTTCAAAATATTTTATTATCCAATAATAATAGGCCTATTATTATTATTACTATAAAACAGTACAATTATTTTTTTAAACTAATATTATTTAGTTTTTATTACATTATTATAATTAATTATATGTGATATTTTTTTTCTATTAACAGTACAATATGACCAATTTGTGACTTAAAATAAATACGGTAAAAAAACAAAATATGGGCAAAATGTATATATTTTTTTGTGCAAACAAAGCACTTGCTTTGCTTCATAAAATTCAGGTAAAACCACTTGAGTCACATGGATTACTTTTATGATGCCTCTCTGAGGCTTGAAAGTGGTAGTTAGCTGTCAATGGAGGGACTGAAATCTCTCAGATTTTAATAAAAAGATCTTCATTTGTGTACGGAAGATGAAATTCTTACAGGTTTGGAATGAAACGAGTGAGTAATTAATGACAGAATTAAAATTTTTGGGTAAACTAACCCTAAGAAGGTTGTGAACAGCTAAATGTACCATGTCCTAATGTGCATATCACATATGACAGCTGTTACAACATAACACAATTGTACAAAAATTCATGGTCAGTCAAAGAGACAATCAAAATCATAACTTCCTCTGGCTCTGTAGCAGAGTCGCCGAGGTTAAATACCTTGTTGGCCAGCTCATCCTTTAGGAAAATATATCCTGAATGTTCATAAATAAGCAGAAAATTCAGGGGATATGGGAGTAACTGGGAGAATATTACAGATGTGAACTGTAAATCCTTAAGGTTTATGTGGCCTGGACATTCAAGGGACAAAGAGAGGGTCTCCGAAACCAACAGATGGACTGACTTCAGTTCTCAGTAACAGAGGCCCTGAAGAAGACAACATTATGGACTATACATCCTACTGTCCAGAGTGAAATAGCCTATCTTGGCAAACACTTGGAGGGTTCTGCTCTAATTTACAACTCTGATATCCAAGTTGACTCCTGCTAAGAGGAAAAATGTAAATCCCCTAACATTAGAACAAGGCTACCTTTGTCTTCTGCCTGGGTCAACTGTTTTCCAGATTACTGTAGCATAATTTGATTCCAGGTATGTGCATTTTTGTGCTATGTTCTTTAGTCACACTGTGAATTCAAAAACCACTAAAAACAAGTTTAAGAGCATGATCAAACCTTTTAAACCAACCATTATTACAACAAACATAATACTAGAATGTGCCATGTACAGTGTAGATTTTCCTTATATCAAAATACAACACTATATTGGAAAAAGTTTTGGGACGTCTGTCTTTACATGAACATGAACTTTAATGACATGCCGTAGGATTTAATATGGGGTTGGTCCACCCTTTGCAGCTACAACAGCTTCAACTCTTGTTGGAAGGCTTTCCATAAGGTTTAGGAGTGCTTTTATGGCAAATTTTTGCGGAAAATTTTCTGCTCTAATTCATCCCAAAGGTGTTTTATCCTGTTGAGGTCAGGACTCTGTGCAGGCCAGTCAAGTTCCCCACACCAAACTTGCTCATCCATGTCTTTATGGACCTGGCTTTGAGCACTGGTGCGCAGTCATCTTGGAACAAGAAGGGGCCATCCCCAAACTGTTCCCACATAGTTAGGAGCATGAATGCAATGAGGTTAGACGGTCAACTGCCGCCACACACAATAGAACAAAACATTAAATAAAATACATTTACATTTATTCATTTAGTTGATGCTTTTATCCAAAGCCATTTACAATTGCTATATATATCAGAGGTCGCACGCATCTGGAGAAACTAGGGGTTAAGTGTCTTGCTCAAGGACATATTGTTGTCTCGCAGAGGATTCAAACCCGGGTCTCTCCCAACCCGGGTCTCTACCCACTGCTCCATGACCACCCCAAATTGTCCAGACCTGGCCTCTCTCCCTTTTGCCTCCGTGAGAGATACCAGACCGGTGCATCGCGCAGGTGTCGCTCTTTAGAAATCACGCCACTGGACTCGTGCCATTCTCCCATGGCCTCTGGCCTCGTCCTGCTCGCCACAATGCAATTGTCCAAAATGTCTTGGTATGCAGAAACATTAAGAGTTCCTTTCACTGGAACTAAGGGGCCAAGCACAACCCTTGAAAAACAACCCCACACCATAATTCCACCTAACTTTACACTTGGCACAATGTAGTCAGGCAATCGTTTTCCTGGCAGCCGCCGAACCCAGACTCGTCCATCGGATTCCCAGATAGAGATGCATGATTCATTACTCCAGAGAACTCGCCTCCACAACTCTAGAGTCCAGTGGCGGCGTGCTTTACACCACTGCATCCCACACTTTGCATTGTACTTGGTGATGTAAGGCTTGGATGAAGCTGCTCGCCAATGGAAACCCACTCCAGGAAGCTCTCTGATGCACTATTCTTGAGCATAGACTGTAAAAAAATATGGACAAAGCGCCTGTGACAGCACCCATAGACTTTCCGAAGAACAGTTTTTAGGCTGTTTATGGGGGGTATGGGCTAGCCTGACTTCGTCATACTCATATTCTTAATGAGAATATGAGTCTGAGACCGTTCCATTAAGCTTTGATTATGAGGCGTGTTCAGTAACCGAACCAGGAAAAAACAACAACTCTGCACTCAATTGGATAGTCGGTAGACCTACAACCAATTAGAGCAATCGCAGACCAGTAAGTCAACTCCTTTGCATAGTACAGTTTTCAACTTCAGAAATTACTTATTTTAGAAGTTAAATAACGAGTGTTGCTTCTTTTACTTACTTCTCCATGAGTGCAGACCAAAGGAGAAACCACATCGACCACAGGCTTTTCATTACATCCCATCTTCTTAGTGACCATCAGAGCCAGCTGATAAGTTACACTTTTCCGAATCATGTGGGAAGGATGGCAAAATATCTTTCCGATCGACAAATGCCTTGGTTGCAGTTCTCTGTTTGTCTATTAAATTAATGCGCTGTCGATTTATTTTACAACAGACGCGACAGCGGAATCTATACATCTCAATTCTCCAGCTGCAGTCATCTCTGAGGGAAACCAGTTAAGCGCTCGTTGATAACATGATGATTACTTGCAGATCAATCTGTCCATCATCGTATAAAGCCCGCCCTGGCAATTTGATTGGTCCGATGACTTCTGAACCGATCATAATTACTCCTCAATGAATCGAGTCCAGACCGAACTTCCCGTCCAAAAAAATGTTGTGGGCGGAGTTCGGGCTGGCATCCAGGCTAGGTATGGGCGGCACCATATTAGAAAATCCTGAGAAATACAAATGTTCAGAAATGATACAGAGGTGGTATGATCTGTGTCAGATCATAGCCGAGATGTCAAATTTATCAGCTGTCAATCAAAGTTAACTGCCCTTATTTGTCATACATTTTATATCTAAATATGATCTAAACTAACGAGTTAGAAAAAAATTCACCCCCTCACAGTTGTCAGGCACTCGGAACCTATTGAAAAAAAACAATAAAAGTCCATGGGACCAAACTGTGAACATATGAATTTATGCTGTGAAAACAGACATTTTAACATGAGGTCTATGGATATTTGCTCCCTTTTGGGACCGGCCTTTAGCGGATTTTAGATTTTGGGGATTTTTTTATCATCTGCCTCAGGAAAGTCCAATAAGTTAGGATAGACGTCAGAATAGACTGAATGATCTGTGCTGAGTTGTGGGAGTAGTTTGAAAACTAGATTAGTTTAGAAATGTTAGTCTCTGTAATTTTGAAAAGCCCAAACCTCAGTTTGTTCAATACAATGTTGATTTTGTAAAGACAACATAATTGTCTCCTTCCAATGAATTTATTGTGACATTTGTTTGTTGCTTTGGATAAATGTGTCTGCTAAATGAATAGATGCAAAAGTAAATACTGTGTATACACTTCGTGCATCCCTAGTTATGAATCTTTTTGTGCTACATACATCTTCTGAGCTCAGAGCAAATCATAGTTGTTATTCATGGAAAATAAAACGAATGCATGCAAAAGTAAGTGAGATAGCTTTGCAAGTACCCACAAATTGTCATAGCATAACAAGACAGCTTCAGTGACTATGATAAGCAGCACAAGAGAAACGGTCTACATTTTATGAACTGAAGAAAAAAAAAACATCTGTATTGTGACATACATCCAAGTGAAATGGGTTATTAAAAAAATGTAGGACAGGTATTTGGTCTGTTGATTGGATGGAGGCAGATCTGAATGTGAGCTAGAGGAAGTTTGTTTCACTGGAGGATCAAGTTGTGACATTTTGATTAAAATTAGAAGGTCAAAAAATGTATTTGAAGGTAATGTTATTTGAAGGCGTCCTTGTTGCAGTGTAATTATACATTTATAGGAGTAGTTCACTTTTAAAAAATCTTTTGCTGATAATTTACTTACCCTCATGTCATCCAAGATGTCCATGTCATTCTTTCTTCAGTCGAAAAGAAATTAAGGTTTTTGCATGAAAACATTCCAGGATTTTCTCCATATAATGGACTTCATTGGGAACCAAACGGTTCAAGGTCCAAATGAGAGATTCAGTCCAGATTCAAAGGGCTTTAAACGACACCAGACGATGAATAAGGGTCTTATAGGACCCTTCGAGTCATGACTCAAAAAAAGATTTGTTCATTTTGATGAACGAGTTTGAATAGGAGAGTCACGAACGCTCATCACAGAACAGAGCAAGGCGAAGCATTTGTGCTTATAAAAATGTAACTTTTTTATTTATTTTTTAAATGACCAATCGTTTCGCTATAAGACCCTTATTCATTGTCTGGTGTCGTTTAAAGTCCTTTGAAGTTGCACTGAAACTCTCATTTGGACCGTTTGGTTCCCATTGAAGTCCATTATTTGGTGAAAATCCTGCAATGTTTTCTTCAAAAACCTTTATTTCTTTTCGACTGAAGAAAGAAAGACATGGACATCTTGGATGACATGGGGGTGAGTAAATTATCAGCAAAAGTGAACTACTCCTTTAAGTACAGATTAATATTAATTAACATCATGTACCTAATAGGGTTAGGGTAGGATTAGAGTTTGGTTGAGAGCTAGTTGCATGTAATTATGCATAATTTACTGTTATTACTATAGTAAGTAGGCCTACATGTAACATAACAACACTATAAATTAAAGTGTTACTGTTTAATAAAATGCATTTTAGACTATATATAGGATACATTTTCAATTCATGCTGACTTTAACAACAGAAGATGTTATGACAACGAGAATATGACAACAACAATACAACATATAAATATAAATTACTTGTTCCTATAAACATAACAACCAGAACCCAGAGCATAAATACTTGACATTTAGGCTTGGGTTTGGTCTGGTATCTATTTATTGCTGTAATATGTCTGGGCTCTTTCTGCAAAGACCTATCCTAATTATTTTAGTCAGAGCTGACTCACACTAAAGACAGACTGGTTGCTGGTTAATGCTGCGGAGTCAAAGTGACCCCTGAATTCATGCACTCAAAACATTCACGTTCATCACATTTATGGGCCTTGAAATGATTTTTACTCATTTGTCCCATGCATACATAAACACATGATGGGTGTGAATGACTCCCACAGGGAATGATATATGAAATTTGATGGCCTTTTGAGGCATGTGCACTTGATATATTGCTTTACCTCAACAAGAAAGAAAAAAATCTTATCTTTAGGGAAGTACAAACATCACATATGACACAGAGCCATTTATCTTCCTAGCACACAGATGACAGACTTCTTCAGTGGCAAATCAACAGCAAATCATTTGACAGTGACAATGGTGTTAATGAGTTTGATATGGTGTCATGGTATGGTAAGCAGCCATAACATAACTTTTCATCAGACAGACCAATGTGTAATTGTGTTGTTAAGCATATGTGAGGGATCGCTGTTGGAATTTCCCAACCCACTGTTGAAATAACATGAGGTCAGAACATTGTGTTTTGCAAGCGGTTTAATCGTGATTTGTTGAAATTAAGTTAAAATATGATATTTAGATATAAAAATTATGATTTGTAAGTTATAGGAGAAAATGCAGCTAAGTGTAGATGACCCATATTGTTTAATGTGTGTTTCTGGACTCCCCCTCTTTTCCCATTCTATAATGAAGATCTCTGCCATGGATCTGTTATTCATCACGGCCTACTGGGGTACATTTAATCTTGATTACAATGGCAATTTTATCTTGCTTTATAAACATCTCATGAGATGTATTCTTGTTCAACATCAAACTTCTCTGCATTCAGAAAGACCTTTGCTTTTTTGGTGCAAAACGAAGTGAAGAAAATTATCTCTTTTTTTAGGTTTTGTACTTTAAGTAAATAATATCAAGATGAATGATCACTAAAATACTGCAGCATTTTTTCTATTTTGTACTATACACAACCCAGCCTGCACAAAGAATATCTGTGTGCATATTCTGTGTATAAACTTACAGACATTAAACTTTTGAATATACAGAATGTATGTATTTCATAGTTGATTTTTAATGTTTGTGAAAGAGGTCTCTTATGCTCACTCAAGTTTTTTGTTTAATCAAAAATAAAACGAATAAAAACAGCATTAGTGTGAAATATTTAAAAGATTTAAAATAACTGTTTTCTATTTTAATATATTTTAAAATGTAATTTATTCCTTTGATAGCAAGAATTTTCAGCAGCCGTTACTTCAGTCTTAAGCATCACACAATTCCTCTAAATTATTTATTATTATCAATATTGAAAACAGTTGTGCTACTGAATATTTTTGTTAACACCATGATAAATATTTTTTTTCAAGATTCTGATGAATATAAAGTTTGAAGTAACAGCATTTATTTAAAAAAATGTATCTGAAAGTTTTGAACATATAAACATATAAACATATATATATATATATATATATATATATATATATATATATATATATATATACACACACACATATGTGTGTATATGAAGAGTTCAGATGCAAAAGCCCTCAAATGCCATTTGAAATTTTCTTCTAAATTATCATTTTCATCAAGCTTGTTTATTAAAGTTCAGTAATTTCACTTAAATGGCAATGAAGATTACCTATTGATTGTCATTTAAGTGAAATTACTGAACTTACAAATACAAGCTTGATAAAAAATGGTCATTTTAGAAGAAAATTTCAAATGACATTTAGAGGCTTTTGCATCTGAACTCTTCATATATACATCAGGGCTGTCAAATGATAAATCACGATTAATCAAGGCTGCACTGTGTATAGTTATTTTGTATATATATATAAAATACACACACATGCATGTATATTTAAGAAAAAATATTTATATATAAAATATTTATATTTATATATACTATAAATTATATATAAATCTATATACAGTGTATACTGTAAATGAAAATATTTTTTTACATACAAACATGTGTGTGTATTTATATATATAAAATAATTATACACAGTGCACCCACATATATTATGTAAACACAAACTTTTATTTTGGATGCGATTAATGACGATTAATAATCCTGACAGCCCTGATATATATATATATATATATATATATATATATATATATATATATATATATATATATATATATATATATATATATATATGTATGTATATGTATATATATACACATACACACAGTCAAAAGTTTAAGGTTGGTAAGATTTTTATGTTTTTAAAAGAAGTCTCTTAATGCTCACCAAGGCTGCAGTTTTTTGATAAAAAATACACAAAAAACACAGAAATATTGTGAAATATTATGACAATTTAAAATGACCTTTTTTATGTTAATATATATTAAAATGTAATTTATTCCTCTGAAATAATTTCAGCATCATTACTCCAGTCTTCAGTGTCACATGATCCTTCACAAATCACTGTAATATGATGATTTCATGCTCCAAAACATGTATGATTGTGATTTATGATGTTGAAAACAGTTTTTTACATTTTTATTTCAGGATTCTTTGATGAATAGAAAGTTCAAAGAACAGCATTTATTTAATTAGAATCTTTTCTAACATTATAAATGTCTTTACTGTAACTTTTCATCAATGTAACTCATCCTTGATGAATAGAAGTATTGATTTCTTATTTATTTCCCATTTCAGATAAAAGCTGTTCTTTTGAACTTTAAAAGAATAATCATACATGTTTTTGGAGCATAAAATCATCATATTATAGTGACATATCAGCTTTTTTTCAGAGGAATAAATTACATTTTAACATATATTAACATAAAAAAGGTCATTTAAAATTGTCATAATATTTCACAATATTACTGTGTTTTTTGTGTATTTTTTATCAAAAAAATTGCAGCCTTGGTGAGCAGAAGAGACTTCTTTTAAAAACATAAAAAATCTTACCGACCTTAAACTTTTGACCGGTAGTGTATGTGTGTATAAACAGCTATGGAAAAAATTAAGTAGACCACTGCCAAATCAGCAGTTGCTCTGGATTTATTATTTATAATATAAATAATAAATCCAGAGCAACTGCTGATTTGGCAGTGGTCTCTTAATTTTTTCCATAGCTGTATATATACAATATATATATATATATATATATATATATATATATATATATATATATATATATATATATATATATATGATGAGAGAGACTTTTTACAAGAAATAAGCATTGTAGTCACAAAATATTTGCTTAGTCATCTCTAAAACTAACATTAATTTGTTCAAGAAGATCACGTTCCTTGAAACCTGATCTGAAACTATAGTTTCATTAAGATGTACCTTCATACAAAAACACTGCATTTGGTTCAAATTGCCAACATGTGATATTGTGACCTATAAATCTAAAACCATCAAAGATTTTTGCTTTGAGACACTGACACATGATTAGTAAGGCATTTAACATGGATTTAACAAAGTTGACAAAATTGCAACACTGACACTATGTGGTTGCAGAAGAAACTGCATTTATTGAATTAGGCCTACATGCACACAAAAAAAAAATAATAATAAAAGCTTTGTAATAGTGTGCTACATTCAGACTTGACTGGTTTAGTTACAGGAATATTTTTTTTGAATATGTATCTATTAAAAAATGCTGAGAGGATGCAGGAATGGGTCTCCCTGACCTTCGCGTTCGGAGGGAGATGATAAATGAGGTCAAAGGAGCGTTGGCATCGGCTGTTGACATGAGGAGCATCAACAGTGTCTGTCTGTGAAGCTTCATGCTGAAGGGAGCAGAGGAACTCCAGCAGTGAGTGTTAAGTCAAAACCACCACCACAAACATTCCTCCTTGTTATAGTCTAGCTGTGATCTTCTCCCAAACACAGCTCGATCATACTAAGATGGCATGATCATGATCCCGGACTAAAGAACCCATTTCATCTCTTCCATTTCCCAGCCAACAGGATCACAGAGTAAATTACCCATGAGTCCCTCTAGGTACAGAGGGATTTGGATGGATCTCGGATGGCTTATCTGATGAGTCAGTTCAGTGGAAAAGAGAATTAATTCCTCTTACGCATTAGTAAAAAAGAAAGTAATCTTATTACTTGAAACTGAAGTCATAGTTCATGCTGTTATGCAAATCTTGAAACGAAATAAAAACATCTGTTCTGCATCTTCCTGAATTATATCCTGCTATATATTTTGATACTAAAAGTGTGAGAAAAATAACTTGATTAATGTGAGTGTAATAATAAATAATTATTTCCTTCATATCTTAAGTGCATACAACTTAACTAAACAGGGGGAGGGGTTATTCACAATTAAAAAATAGAGAAGTCATATCTTAAGTGCACTTATGATATTAATAAAATGTGTTTAACACATAACATAATTACTAAACGTTGGATAGCAAAGCACCCCTTTGAAGCAAAGTGTCTCAGGTGTATCAAGACAACTAGATTGTCCCTGTGTTTGAAACCCCTTCATTTGCACTCGGGGTGATCCTCATGCAGCTTTAGTGAGTAACTGGCCTGAGCCCCTCTCATTATTTCTGATTGCCCCGTTCTTTGTCCCTCTGAGCAGCGCCCCATAAAACTCAATGAGTGGAGATAGAGCCTGACAACCATGGTGTTTTTGTGGGGCCCTCGCTGCACTTCAGCTGGATTAGAAAAAGCCGCAAGCGGACGACTGCAGAGCCTGCCCTGGTGATGAGTATGTCCTTGTGAAGGACACACAAGACTAATATCCCACAGCTGGGATCCATTAGATCACCTAATAAAACAAATTGGAGGTTTTATCTGCACTTTCGACAAGAGCAGACATTGCATATCTACGGTAGTGAATAAATCTCTGTTATACTTCAAACTATCACATTCAGAGCTTCTTGGGATTATAACAATCCATGGGTCGACATAGGGTGCACTACACACACGTGCATTTCTCAACTGATTTACTCCAGTTTAAAGGAGTGCAGCATCCCCTTCTCAACATCCCTGTAGGTTGAGTTGAAGGACACCAGACTAGAGGAATTTTTCAAAGCATTTGACATCTGAAACGTTCCCTGTCCGTATTAACAAGGGGGGCTCCTGCAACTTCTGACTTTGTGGTTATTTTTTTTTTATCTGATTTTGTAGAACGCAGGAAATCATAACAGTTCTTGCGCAAGATGGTAAGCTCATCATTATGTCAGTCAGGGCTTTGCTTTAAAATGAAGACATCTGTTCTTCTGATAAATGGAATATAAAAAATGAAATCAAATAAAGGCAAGCACTATGAAAGTCATCTTAAAGCAATAACATTTTTAATTTTGTACACTGATGACTGCAGAAATGGAATACTTATTAACAACCTTCACTGCACTTTAATGTGTATATACACTACCGGTCAAAAGTTTAAGATCGGTAAGATTTTTTATGTTTTAAAAAGAAGTCTCTTCTGCTCACCAAGGCTGCAATTTTTTGATAAAAAATACACAAAAAACACAGTAATATTGTGAAATATTATGACAATTTAAAATGACTTTTTTATGTTAATATGTATTAAAATGTAATTTATTCCTCTGAAAAAAAGCTGAATTTTCAGCATCATTACTCCAGTCTTCAGTGTCACATGATCCTTCACAAATCACTCTAATATGATGATTTTATGCTCCAAAAACATGTATGATTATTATCCATGTTGAAAACAGTTTTTTACATTTTTATTTCAGGATTCTTTGATGAATAGAAAGTTCAAAGAACAGCATTTATTTAAAGAGACTACATGCGTTTTCCTGAAATTTAAACTCCCGACTGACACCTGTGGCCCAAAAACAGAACTGCTCTTCCTTTCAGCTCGTAGCGCGCTCGTACGTGCACGTCATCCGCTACATGGAGGTCAACATTATGTTTACACAGGTAAGAACAGTCAAATACATATATTGTTTGAGATAAGTGTTCTGCTTGCCGACTCGAGTGTAGGCTACTTGCTGACTAGCGGTGGTGGCAGAGTGATCTGAAACGTTTAACATGAACGCGACTGACGTCACATCCGCAGACAGCGCGGGAAAAGTCCGACCCGACAGAAAATAGGAAAAATAGGATACAGGCTTATAGGTGCACCCACTGTGAGCGGACAAGGTGTCAGTATGCTCATCAGGAAATGTTTGAGTCATAAATGGTAAAATAAAAAGGCTATTGTTATGTTTATTTTGGGGAAAAAGCTGCATATAGCCTCTTTAATTAGAATCTTTTCTAACATTATAAATGTCTTTACTGTAACTTTTGATCAATGTAACTCATCCTTGATGAATAGAAGTATTGATTTCTTATTTATTTCCCCCAAAAATAAAATACTAATTCTTACTGACCCCAAACTTTTTAAAGGGTAGTGTTTAATGTAACAAAAGCTTTCCATTTCAGATAAAAGCTGTTCTTTTGAACTTTCTATTCATCAAAGAATCCAGAAATAGAAATAAAAACTGTTTTCAACATGGATAATAATCATCATTTAAGGGTAACTAAACCCTAAACCTAGCCTGGATTCCAGCCCGAACTCTGCCCACAACATTTTTTGGTCAGGAAGTTCGGTCTGGACTCGATTCATTGAGGAGAAATTATGATCAGACAAAAAATGAACGGGCCAATCAAATTGCCCGGGGCGGGCTTCGATGATGGACAGATGATCTGCAGGGACGTAATCATTACGTTATCAACGAGCGCTTAACTGGTCTCTCTCAGAGATGACTGCAGCTGGAGAATTGAGATGTAATAGATTCCGCTGTTGCGTCTGTTGTAAAATAAATCGACAGCGCATTCATTTTAATAGTCAAACAGAAAACTGCAATCAAGGCATTTGTCGATCAGAAAGATATCTTTGCCGTCCTTCCTACATGATTCGGGAAAAGTGTAACTTATCAGCTGGCTCCGATGGTCGATGGGACGTTATGAAAAGCCTGTGGTCGTTGTGGTTTCTCCTTTGGTCACTCATAAAGTACCAAGTAAAAGAAGCAACACTCGTCGTTATTTTACTTGTAAAATAAGTAAGTTAGTTACTTAACTAACACATGAGCTATGCAAAGTATTTGACTTACTGCGTTGCTCTGATTGGTTGTAGGTCTACTGACTTTCCAATTGAGTGCAGGGTTTGTTTTTTCCTGGTTCGGTTAAGACACGCCTCACACCGTGTCCTGAACTACACGCGACGTCGACGCCGCGACACGCGATAAAAGGTATCTTTTCCATGTTAATCAGAGTTTTTGTCCTAACCAGACGCGACGCTAACGCGTGAAGTTTCTAATTTAGAAACAGTTCCTATTTCTGCGACGTCGCGGCTGACAGAATGAATAAATTACACTGTTTATGATCTACACATTATTTATTTTTAGTTAAAAATAGGTCATTGTGCCACAAGATAACGGATAATTTACCTCAGATTGTGAAAGCAGATAATATAGCGTTCAAAATGAATTATATGCAAACATACAACTGTACTTCATCACAAAATTAGTCAATGAGTATATTTTGTTAATGTTCTGATTTTTAATAATGTTATTTCTTGATTTGATTATGTCCTTACCCATTTCCAATGCGACTGCGGGCCAACAGTGCGCTTTCACAGAGAGACTCTGCTTACACCATAGCTCACACGCTGTTCTGAATATGTGGCATCTCACAGTCGCGTCGCGTCTAGTGTGGACAGACACACTTGCTGTCGCTGGAATTTGATCGCGTCGCGTGTAGTTAGGATGCGGTGTCATAATCAAAGCCCTATGGAGCGGTATCAGACTCATATTCTCACTAGAATATGAGTATGACGAAGTCAGGCTACCCTAAACCAACTTTTTTTTAGTCAATGATCTGTAAGAATGGGGCTTTTTTAATGCTGATCGTTGATTCGAGTAACTTTTTTGACCTTTGGGTATAAAGTGTTTTATTTCTACAATATATGGTGTAAAAACGTCTTAGTGCTGCCCTCTCCAGATTGAACGGTGGCTACTGCAGTTGAATTTCCCTATTGGATGTTTGCGGTTCTTCGTGACGTACGCAGGTTTCAGCTCACCACGTCCTTGGTACGAGCTACCACTCCGTCTCCCTCGGCAGTTTAAAAATCATCTTTTTTTCGTCCAAACGCAGTTTGAGCCAGCGGCTGGAGTTGATATGGCCCTGAGTCCACAGACAATTCACCCGCCTCCACCTCAGGTGAAGGTGGGGAGAAAAGTCCTCGACTTCAAATGACCGCTCTGTTGCAAAGCTACTTGCGTCACTCCAGTCGCTCTCCATTTTAGAGTCTGACAGCAGCTGTCACTGCGGGTCTCAGGTGCACACCCCCCACCCCGCTCAGCCCCGCCCTCGGCTCGTCCGTCCATCTCCGCAGGGGTCTGCCCATTTTTTCAGCATTTTTCAAATATCGCCAGTGGGTGGAGTCAGGCTCTGACCAGGGGTTTAGTTACCCTTTAAGGAAATACTTTAGATATTTAGAAAATATTTTCAAAAATTCAGGTATTTTTGAATCAAACATTTTTTTCCAATTGTTACAACGATAAAATAATTCGAAAAATTTGGAAATAGCCTTTAAACTAGTGGTCTCAGACATTTTAAATTAATCATTTCCAGAATCTAAAAGCTGTAATGAACACCATAGTATGATTTTACAAGTTTTATAATGTTTTTTTAAAAAGTCTTCTCTTGGTAGAAAATGGATATATTTCACGAAAGTAATTTATACCTGGCCAGCTAGGAAAACCATGTGTGTCAAAGGAGTAGCATCAATCTCCCACAAAAAGGAAATGGAGGGGAGATTCTAGCCGTGAGGTGAACAAATAGCTTTTAAGAGCCCATACATCTTTCCTCTCACTGTGGTCGTTTTTCTTGAGAACAATTTTGTGGAATGCAATATTTCACTATAGGAGTCATAAGTTACTCTGTAATACACTACCTACCAAATTTAGTAAATAATACGTATGATTTTCTTAAAAAATAGGAAATAATTCCACAATTTCAAATGAGAAACAGCGCTGAATTAGTATGATGGAGATGTACAGAATTATCCAAATCCATCAGAAATGGTCTCTATAGACCTCCGCTTCTGTTTGAAGGTGTTTGTGTAGAGAAAAAACATTGCCTCATGTTCCCGCAAGAGAAGAACCGTAAAGTAAAGTAAAAATAAATGACCTCCTAGACTACTGTGTTTGTTTAGTAATGACTAATGGGGTTTCACTAAATGAACACACTGGAGCAAATCCCGCTTTACTTGTATAATAGTTTTTGTATAAGAGTATTTCTGAAGAACGTAATAAAAGACATATTGAAGAGAAATATTGAAACATGTCAGCAACATTCCATCAGACTGGATGACTTTAACAAGTGGATTTTATTGAGATGTTGCATATTTATATTCCATTGCACCTCGTCTTGCCCCAGTCACATTAGAGATAGTGGTGATAAATGAGTCAATTAGCTGTGGGCGGATTTCTGGAGTCTTGGATTAAAAGAGAGTCATGGAAGACTGTAATGAGCCAGGCTTCTGTCATTGGACTGATTTGTCAGGGAGATTAATGAGTGTAAATGAGCAGCTTTTTGTGTGGAAGTGTGTAATACAGCTGAACAGTTTAATTGCCATCAACTACAGCTATCAGACAAAAGAGCTGCTTCCACAAACAGATGCAATGATTAATCTGCATTTATTAAAGGATGTAATTTGCAGGTAAAAGCGTATTTTTGTTTATCCGAAAGCTACACTGCCCCCTTTTGGAGACTTTCAGAAAGGTGACGCTCTCCGGAGAGCAGCATGATACAGTATTGCGATGTAGTGTATTTCAAGCTCAGCACAAAGTTGATTAGGACCCATGTGTATAACATCTCTTAAACCATAATTCACCTGCGAGGTTGCCAAATCCCTGTCATGACAATTATAGCCATCATCTGAAATCATGTAACCAACTGTTGCACCAGTATTGCATCTTTATGTCTCATAACGACCACTGCACATAAAGAGAAAATACTCCCGTAACCCACACGACCTTGAAGCTGCTATACCAATAAAGTCAGAATGTAAGGAGCCTCCCGGCCAGTGGATTTGGATATGTTGTGAATTTGATGGATCATGTATGAGCCAGACTGGAGCCTGCTAAAGTCAATGGCAGCTGGCAGTTACTAACACAGTTGTTCTGCCAGTGTGGCTGTCTTTAGAGTCAGAACATTTCTGAATATAGCCCGGTGAATTCGGTCATGGCTCAGTGGTGGTCCAGGATTCAGATTCTATGAAGCAATTAATCAGGATTTGAAAGGCAATTTACCAGACTCTCTAATTTCAACTGCTTGGCCTTAAACAATGTATTCGTTTATTTTCTTCCTGTAGATCTAGTGTGACTTTGCTCAAAGACAGTTTAATGGCCTGTAAACAGGATGCATTGTACTTGTAGCATAAGTGCTTTACAGTATGTCAGAAACACCTATGCTAATAAAATAAAAAGTTAGTTAGTTACAGTATGAAACCACAGCATCTAGAGTTTACGAAAAGTGATGAGGCTTGTGTGAGACTTAAGTGGGATCACGCCACTCTTGTCAGGACATTCAAACATGCTATAGCCAAACATTTAACTCAAACCAGCTGCTATACTCTCTAAACTTATATTCTATAGAAAAGCATTTGCTATGTTTTTTTAAAAGCCGAGAAAAAAACAAATACTGGCTATGAATCAGTAATGAAGCAATAAAGGAACAGTCAAAGCCTAAAGCATGAGCCATGAAAAATAAAGAATTCACTTTGACTTTGGTGATAAAACACAACTTGCACTCAATGCACTGACAGTTAAAACTTGTGTAATGTGATCAAACCAGGAATGATATAGTTTTACCAGACTAAATTTAAATTTGATAATATTAAATACTAAGCCTAAGTATATGGCTAACTGTCTAAGTGACAAAATCTAAAGTACAGACAGCGATAACCAGAGGTTTACCTACCAGAGGTTAACTCTTAACTCATAACGGTTCCTGCTCTCCATGACGAGATTATCTAATAAGATTTGATATTTAAAATGAGTTTTCTTGGATAGCTTTGCACCAAATTTGAATAAAGTCTCACATGAGGGAATATATTTAGTGGAGCACAGCTGAATTAAATGTCACACAGAAGTAGTAGCCTATTTATAGAGGTCTTTACTTTATAGTCTTCCATGAATTTGTAATATAGAACAAATGTTTCAGAGCTTTTAAGTACTTGTTTTTTTTCCATGTCCTAATATTTTTAGTTCTGAGTCTAAGGACATTTACAGGGTGATGCTCTACAAATGTTTTAGTTCTGTCATGAGGCAGATGGAAGAAGTCACTGCATGCGCATTACATTAAACATGACAGGAATCCATTATGTGTCTATAATATATGATGCTTAATTAACCATAGCCATAAAACCTCTATCGTTCATCAGTAAGGACTTTCTGGATAAACATGTGTGAGTGCAACACTGAGGTTTGCTGAATTGCTATTCCTCTCCTTCCCATTATTTCTGTTATATTTATATTATAGGGCTGTCAAATGACTAATCGTGATTAATCGCATTCAAAACAAAAGTTTGTGTTTACATAATATATGTGGGTGCACTGTGTATAACTATTTTTGTGTATATATATATATATATATATATATATATACACACACACCAGAATGTATATTTAAGAAAAAAAATTATTCATACCTATATAAAAAATGTATATATAATATAAATTATATATAAATCTATATACAGAATATACATGAAAATATTTCTTAAATATATACAAGCATGTGTGTGTTTTGTGTATATATATATATATATATATATATATATATATATATATATATATATAAATCATTATACACAGTGCACCCACACATATCATGTAAACACTTTTATTTTGGATGCGATTAATCGTTTGACAGCCCTATTATATGATATGATATATATGATATGATATGATATGATATTATATTATATTTCTGTCCTGTTTTACAAAAGACTTTTCTTTTTCTTTTTTCATTTAATGTGTGAATACCATGACAAAGACTTGTAAAGTCATCATTCTTAAGTGCTGTATTGTTTCTGGGAAAAACAAAAAGTGACATGACCTGAAGGCCAAGTATGGTAACCCATACCCGGAATTTGTCCTCTGCATTAAACCCATCCAAGTTAGTGCACACACATTAGGAGAAACACACATTCCGAAGGTCTAGGTTCATCCCAAAGGTGAACGCAAACCTCGAAGGTCTACAGTATAACCCTGTGTGCTACGAACATTGATGTCCTTGGCATAAAATATAATCAGGCTCACAATCAAAACAGGAAACTGAATATAAATGACTTGACAACAGCGGTGAGTGGCTTCCTCTGGAGTACATTTTTATGACCTTGACAAGGCAGTCAACATTTGCTTATGACGGGGTATTTTCACAGAATTAGGTTGCTTAGACCCATTCTCCAGAAAGCAGAACATTACTTACAGATTTTTGATTTCATGCCCAAAATTTAAATCAAAACAAACAAAAAAACAAAACAAAAACGACTTTCTGGCATCTAAAACCCAATTAAACTTAGCCAAGCAAACATGGGGGGATTACTAAGGAGACCCCTGAGATTATTTTTAGGCATTGAAATCGAATGTGTTTTTTGGAAGGCACGCCGAGCACACCATAAACAATATTTTGAAATTGTTGTTTGATTAGCAAATACTCATATGACTTCTGAGTGTTGTAATGTTTAGCTCGAGTCTTAGATGGCCTTATTAACCACCAAGTATTTGCACTTTGATGGAACATAAATAATTCCTTTTCTTTCATTTTATGTGGAATTTTAAATTATTGAACTTACTGTACTGGTGAACCTATAATATCCCACAGGCCGATACACTGACAGAGCCAACAGCTACAGTACTCGTGTTTTCACAGACGGAGGACTGAACTGGCCAAAAAAGAACTCCCACCTGCAATATAAGTTTGAATACACAGACTTAAAC
Source organism: Hybognathus amarus (assembly GCA_030378365.1). NCBI lineage: Eukaryota > Metazoa > Chordata > Actinopteri > Cypriniformes > Leuciscidae > Hybognathus > Hybognathus amarus. The sequence continues at coordinate 125,906 of JAQIUQ010003539.1, forward strand.
ACTGACAGAATAAATGGATGGGAAGCCAAGAGAAACAAACAGACAAGAAGAAGCGTATGGAGCCAAGGCAGTAATGTGGCCATCCGCAGCTCATCTCTCACACTCCCGCAGAGCCCAGCTGAGCAGAATGACAAACACAAGCCTACAAAGATGAGCCACTGGGGCATTAAACCCTATTATTACACATGGTATAGATAAACATTGACCATGTTCTCCTGTTATTTCAATGTCAAAGTAAAGGTTTATTCCTGCAGCCTATAGACGCGGTTTTAATGTTACCACAGGAGCCTGGTGTCTTCCCACAGAGGAACAGAAGTCCTGCAAGGCTGTGTGGTCATGTCAGCAAAGCTTTGATTAAGATTAAATGGTGTTTTCAGGTGATAATTTGTATGTATTAATTAAAACCAGATGAATTTTAAGACACAGTCTACAGCTGTGAGTGTTTTAAATCATACCTGAGCTGCCACATCATACTTAAAAGATCATAGTATCTATTTGAATTAGGGCTGTGAAATGATTAATCGTGATTAATCGCATCCAAAATAAAAGTTTGTGTTTACATCATATATGACTGTGTAGAGTGTATAATTATTTTGTATATTTAAATACACACATCTGCATGTATCTATTTAAGAAATATTTGCATGTAAATACTTTATATATATTTATACAAAATTAATCTTATACATAAATATAAACATTTGATATATTAATGACATATTTTTCTTAAATATATACATGCATATGTGTGTATTTATATAAACACAATATACACACTACACACACATATATGATGTAAACACAAACTTTTATTTTGGATGCGATTAATCGCGATTAATCATTTCACAGCCCTAATTTGAATATAAAAGCTCAACGAATATCAAATGTACAGTAGAGTCTAGAAATGCATGCAATTTTTTTGTGTGTCCACAACCCAATTAGTAACAGTAACTACTCAAAATGTGTTGAGTCATTACATGACTATAAAAAGGTTTGTAAATGGAATTTAACAAAGCAGACATTTCCATATTAAGTCTCCTTGACAAATGTTCTCCATCTGTCTTATCCGGGATGTCTGCTGACACATTTTTGCACTTCTCAGACAAATCCGACATTGCATGAAGTTTTGTCTCTTGCGTGGGAAAACTGCCCTCTTTTCAGCCATGAATTCTGCTGGACTGTGATAATGTTAGCCTGTCACAATCAGCCTGTCACACGCTATGAGTGTAAAACCAAAAATGAGGCTTCACGCTTACAACATTAAAACATTAAAACTTTGGATTGACAAACCACACTACCCTATTTCCTGCCAATACTGGATGCATGATTTGGACTACTTTGCTTCATAACTGTAAAGACAGTTTAAAGACAGCTCTAATGTGTAAGAAGCAAGGTAAAATCACTTTCAGAAATGTTGCCAACGGGCACGTGTTTCAATGAGCCTGGGTTGTTTATATCTGAAAGATATGCTCCATTTATAGCCTAGCTTAAAATACAATTTTAGTCCAAAGCGGTTGTATTTAAATGCAGTACAGGATTTATTTACTAGAATAAATTCTAGGTTTTCCAAAACATTCGTTTTAAGATGCACAAAACAAAAATGTGGGATTTTTGCTGATATTTCAGAAAAGACCCTTTCTATCTGTGCTGGAGTGCTCACCTTACCAATGCACCATGAGGCCCCTGACCTGTGTCCTGGCCCTATGGCCCCTCAACCCCTTTGAATAATGGCCAGGGATCCCTGGAGGATGTGAGATCACAGCCTGCAGGATGTTAGTCATTAAAAAAGACCCAGTTCTCCACTCGGGGAACAGGCATAATTGTTTTTCTCTCACCCAGTTTAAGGAAGGCACAGCTGGTCCATGCAGATACATAATAATTTATGGTTTTATGAATGCTGATTGCAGTTTGGAATCTTTATAGCTCTCATTAGTATTTCAAGTTGTGTAGTCCTGTTCAAGAATGTAAATTAACGTAATTCAGTTCACAATCAATCAAACTATCAACTGAATATTATACATCTTTAAACTGTATTCATCTATCTATCTATCTATCTATCTATCTATCTATCTATCTATCTATCTATCTATCTATCTATCATCTATCATCTATCTATCTATCTATCTATCTATCTATCTATCTATCTATCTATCTATCTATCATATCTATCTATCTATCTATCTATCTATCTATCTATCTATCTATCTATCTATCTATCTATCTATCTATGCCTAAATTTGCTTGACGGCTTGAAGGTGGAATACCTACGATTTTTCCATCAAAATATCTATAATAATATATAAGTGTTATATATTTAGTTAAGATGATAACTTACAAAATTCCAAATGTTTCAAACAATGTTTAAATCACGAAAAAATTGAGATTTTAACCAAGGAAATGGGGCGTGTGAGCAGGGGTGAGCTGGAAGTCACCAGTCAATCGTGTCATATTCGCGTTATCTCTGGTTTCCGCTCGTACTACGTGTAGTCCTGGACAAATGTGGAAGTTGTAGTTGTGCGTTTGCGTCTATCAAGCAACAAACGTCAGCTTGTTTCGCGCATTTGTTATGGAATGGTGCACAATTATTCTTTTCAATTATTCTCGGAATGTGAACTGTTGGCTGTAAAGGGGGTCGCACATCGGACTGAGAAGAGCCGCGCCACGTCTAGGACAACTCCAGTATCGCACACCGGACGCGCACTCTCATCAGTATATGGCCAGCAATATTGTTATGTTTAATGACATGAAAGGAAGATGATGTCTGTTCTATGTTATGATTGTACTGTACAATTAAATACAATCATTGCTGAGTCTGCAGTCTGAAAACTTTACCTCAGAGCGTCCGTTAACTGAATGAATTGAGAATCTCACCTGAAAAATCTAATAACATCAGTAATTGTCATTCAAGCAGCTGATTTCTGTAAATGAATGCAAAACTAAATGTATACTGCAGCATAGGGCGAAGTCAGGATCCATTAGCAACGATTTGACTTCAAACCCTCTCCACCATAGCTTCGTCCAGTGACTCGTACAGTGACATCTGTGATAACTAATTTACTTTTAAACCTGACTTTTCTTGCGGCTATTTCAGTTTAATGAAAAACAAGCATGTCATTAAAATGCAACATTTATAGAAATCGAACTTTACCTCATCCATGACAACTAATTTTAGATTCCCGTCTGACTGATTTATCCACGGTGGAGTTGAAAACAACAGTTCCCATCATTCCGCGTTCCTCCACGTCATCATCAAGCAAAGCCGTTGTTGTTGTTTTGAATGTAGCGCCCTCTAGCGGCATACAATCTTAGGTATTGCAGCTTTAAAACAATGCACTCAAAAGGATTTTTCTATTTTCAATTTCTTAAGACAAAATAATATATATTGGTAACTGACCAACATGAAAATTATCTCCTGAATATGGTCTATATAAATGGTTAGTGCACAAAAACACCACTTCAATCCTTGTTATCCACAATAATCCTCTAGTACAAACGAGTGAACCACAACACATGAGAAAGATGACAGTTCCGCCCATTAATGAGGTTTATTTATCCATGTGGTTTTTATATGACTATAAAACAGCCAGCAGCCCTGCTCATCCCACCCTGATGTGATGAAGTGTTCAACCGCTTCCCATGGTGCCTGTTTCAAAGCCACACTGTCTCGACTCTGAAACGTTATATAGGCTATATATTCTACAACGGGCCCCTAAATTCTGCTTATAAACCACTGAGTGACATCTATACTTGAAATGACAAGATATTCGATCACTTTTGTGTGAAGAATTAGAAAACATAGAATGATCTGGCAAATGAAGTACACACTGGCATACTCCTCAGGGAGATAAAGTAAATGAATGTTGTCAAGGATGCTTTGTTGTAAAAACCCAAAACAAAACAAAACCTTAGATTAGCCATTCAGTGATGAGATGAACCCTCAGGATTTGGTTCACTGACTGACAAGACACAAAGCAGTAGTGGTGTTAAAAGCTTGTCTCGTCCTCTGAGCAGTAAAACGATCAGATTTTGACAGATCCACTCTGAGCCAAAGACAGGAGAATGTTAACATCTCTCAGTCTCTTAGCATTCCTTTCCCCTTTAAATGTGGTTTAATGGCTGACCCCGCTGACTGCTCCGGCTGCCAGAGTTTACGGAGGAAATTGAAGCCTCGCTGTGGTTCACAAACAGAGGCTTCTCTCTGTGACACCAACAGTTAGGGATCTCCTTTTTCAAGCCGTGGTTGAGTCCAAACACCTCTCCAATTGCCTGGTAAACTCACTCAGACAGCCAATACTGCAAACCACAACATCTTGGAAACATTGAACGTTCCTTTTGGATGTTCGGTGTTGTGTTTAGGTTGAAAACTTTTCACATTAGTCATTCTTCTTCTTTTTCCAGCAGTTTAAAAATACATTTTTAAAAGCATCTAACAGGTGATGGACGAAAAGTTTTCTGTGCAACGATTACATGCACTAAAAATTATTTTGTCTTGTTTTACAGTAAATGTGCGGTAAAAATATTGTTGGTTTCAACTTAACCCTTGTGCATCCTTATGGACATTTTTGTCCTTTTCAGTTTAGTTTTTTTGATCACTTTGCCTGTGTTAAAGCTAACTGCAGAAAAATTGGCACAGGTGTGTATTTTTATTGGAATTTGACTGTTTCACCGTCATTTTCTTAAAAAAAATATATTTTTTGCATTAGGTACAAAAAATACTCCCTCTCAGCACCTTTTGGACAAAAATGTCCCCATTGAAACCCATTTATATGGCCATTTTTAATCCCCGGTTCTATAAAACTATATAAATTATGCAATCTTTTTTAAGAGGCTTTCATTCTGTTGGCAAGGCTTCAAAATTTTATTTTTATCAGATGGTGCCATTTTTTTTTCGGTTTGGCCTAACAAATATCACTTTATTCCTGTTTTATGCTTCGGCATATTATAGAGCCAACTGGAGAAATTATGCAACGATATTTGTGTGGGTGTGTTGGTATGGATGTCAGAGTATGGTCTATGGTTAGTATGTGTGTGTAAATACGTGTGTGTGTGTGCGCATGCTGTGTGTTTGTAATACAGAGAGAGAAAAACTGCAAATAACAAATTCAATTACTGTGAGCACCTGGTTTTGCTGGCACCCAATAGGGAAAATATGTTACTACGCCCAAACAAACTGTTACCGAAAGCTCATTTTTTGTGATATCATACTCAAATTTGGAACACAACCTATTTAGATTTATCGGCTTTGATTTTATTGCCGTTTTGAGTTCAACCTGATTTATAAAATATATATTTTATATAAAATAATTTTTATAAATAATTTTCTATTAATATAACTTTTTTGGGGATTTACTTATTATTTTTTTACTTCAGCAATAATCTTTTTTTAATTGATGCACAAGGGTTAAAACTTAACCACATTAATTACCTATGGAAAAAAATTCTGGTGTATATATGTAATATTTATTGTATTTGATAGACTAGAATATATACTAAATTTATAAATTTGCAAATATACATTAAGTTTGCTTTAACTATTATTTAAGCATAAATTATGTTTAAACAAAACAAAATATAAAACTTTTTTTCCAATGGGATTTGAAAAAAACAGAAAAATAACCCTAATTTTAATTTATTTTTACAATCATATTCTTAAAAAATAGACAAAAGAGAGACAGAGCGCGTGCGTGTGTGTGTGAGAGAGAGAAAACACATGAACAACAGTTTTTTTCTGAAGAGGTAAAATGTTCCTCCATAATTTACCACATTTAAACGTTCATTGGTTTTCATTTACATTGCCTACTTGTACAAACACTCATAACATATTCCATCATACTCCTGCCAGCTGCACAAATATGAATTGGTGGACCTTTAGGGAATATGAATTTCATTTCATGCAGAGTCCTAGCATCAGCCATGGGTCAGAGGTCTTAACCTAGCCAAACGGTCGCTTTCAAGTCTCTAAAAGCAAAGAAGCGCTTTCTCAACTACTTCTGGTAAATTTTGGTTCTCGGAGGAAATACATGGAAAAGGAATGTTTTTCTTGGATTTGAATTAGTAAGTTGTAAATCACTCAAAGAGTTACACTACAGTTGTTTTTAGGTTAAGTGATAACAGTAAAGTTTATTCAGTGCGTTGTCTCAGCAGTTGTTTATATAACTGTTTGTGAAATCATATCACTTGCCAGAATCAACAGACAAATATAACCACTAAATCAATTGTTCATAAAACTGAGTTACTTATAGAGTTCACGTTAGTGCAGCATCTTTAAGCACATGTGATACGTTTTAAAAATGTGTGAGACAAAGAACAATATGATCAAATCTAAAGGTTAAAACCACACATAAAACATCAGCCAATGACAGTTTTTTGTGTATTTTCAGTAGCATTCTACAGAGAAGCAAAACGTGTGCTACGAATCCAGTATACACTTCAGACCATTAAAGGAGTGTTAAACAGATCCTAATTCACGTACTGAACGTGATGAAAACAAGCTCTCTCCTCTATCTGTACTCATCTCCTTAAAGGCTTGCATCATTAGCTGTGTTTATGAAGGTGTACGGAAAAACGCAGTCTTACCAAAGCACTTGTCTGTTGCCTGTCACCAGGTGGAAAGTTTATCTGAGATACATCTGGAGATAGAGCTCAAGCTGTCATTGTGCCCCAAACACATGTCATTCTACAGCCTCTCGGCCACAGCTTGGTCATGAGCGCGAGAACATGGCTATAGCCTAGTGAGCTTTCCACAGCAGGCAAGCACACAGCCACATAGACACTCAGCTGCTGCTCATAAAGTCCTAAGTAACCTGTTCTTTTAAAATTACTCACACTACGCAAAAAAAACCAAAGAACAAGATCCCAAACCAAGATCTAAAATGATAAACAATGGTTTGGTTGAAATGTGAAAACTATGATTCATCAATGATTTTGTTGGAAAATTAAAATATGTTTAAATGAATGTTTGTAGGTACTGTGCAATACTACTGTAAAAAACATGTTAATTGGTTAACTGTAAGTTACCCTACAATACTGTAAAAAATATCTGTGATTTTAACGGTAAAATACCAACCCGATTTCACGGAAATTCGTACGAATTTTAAGAGGTGGCTAATTCGTAACAATTCATACGACCTCACTCGTACAAATTAGTATGATTTTGCTAAATCGTACATATTTTACGAATTGGCCAATTCGTATGAATTAGTACGAATGACCTACCCCTAACCCCGCCCCTAAACTTAACCATCACGTGGGTTTAGACAAATCGATACGAATTTGTACGCGTGAGGTCATACGAATTAGTACGAATTAGCCACTTTTTAATCACTCGTATCGAATTCGCACGAATTGGTCGTGAGATAGGGTAGTAAAATACTGTAAAAATGCTACAGTGCAAAACTGTTAATTGGTAAACAGAAAGTTTCCGTACTATACACGGTAAATAACTGTGAAATAATTTAACAGTAAAATACCGTTAAATTTACAGTTTTTGAAAGCGAAAAAGAACAAATCATCGTATAATTTACAGTGAAAAAACGTAAATTGACATTCCCTCAATTCCCTGTGTGACACTTCACATTTTATGTATTTTTGTTGAAATAACTATGGTTCCTCATAGTTTTATTGTTTTATTCTAATCAGTTATGTACATTAGGGTTTTATGTTACATTTAATGTTGTTAAATTCATGTTTATTGCATTTTGTTTAATTTTATGTGTGTTACCATGATGGTGCTTAATGTTTGTGTGAATGACATTGTGCAGCTTCTTTAAATAAGTATTGCTTTATACAAGTATTCACTTGTAATGAGCTGTGATTGCTCATGTAACTCTCATCACTGCTGTGATGATTGCTGGTTGTCAGTGTATTAAAATGGTCTAAAACAGATATCAATACGTCAAAAAGTTGGTAAATCCACATTTTATCAGAAAATAAAGATACGGTTTATTACTGTAAATTTTAAGTTAAGTCCTTAACGTATTTTTAAACGGTAAAGTTCTGGCAACCACAGCTGCCAGGTTTTTAATAACAACATATTAATAAAAATAAGTTAACAATAATAAATAATACCCATAATAGCATGTTTAAACTTAGTAAATATATATGTAAAAAAACAAATAGGGCTGTCCAGTGATTAATCGATTAATCGCATCCAAAATAAAAGTTTGTGGTTACACAATATATATGGGTGCACTGTGTATAATTATGTTATAAATACACACACATGCATGTATATTTAAGATAAAAATATTATTTATATATAAAATATTAATTAATTAATATAAATTATATATAAATCTATATACAGTATATACATGAAAAAAATTCTTAAATATATACAAGCATGTCTGTGTAATTATATATATAAAATAATTATACACAGTTCACCCACATATGTGATGTTAACACAAACTTTTATTTTGGATGCGATTAATCGTGATTAATCATTAGACAGCCCTAATATATACATTTATTCTTTTTAGAAGAAGATGGTTTTGAGTCTCAGATGAGGTTACTCAATATCAAGCTGTCCATCATCACTTGCGGTTTATATTACAGGCTACTGTACAGGCTAGAAATGACACTGCTGTTGCTGTTTTTACCATACCCTGTTGGATCACAGAACTGAATCCATAATCTACATAAACATTGCGGTAATGCTTCCTTTTACAGTCATGTTACCCATGTACATACTATGTACTGGGTAATAACTAGGTACTAACCCTGAACCCACCCCTAAACCTAACCATAACCCATGTACTTACCTTATATTAGCCAGTACTTTCTAGGTAAGTACACTTTCTAAGTAGTGTACTGTAAAAGGAAGCGGTACCAACATTGCTCACTCTAACTGAAATTTGCATGACAAAAAAAGTTGTTTTTTTTAATTTAGAACTGGACCTTTGTTTAATTTTTTTGCACAAGGGCCCTGCATACTGCATAGTGGAGAATTTTCAGGGACTGTGATCCTATAACGTTTATGCATGCTGTTTATGTGTTGATGGGATTCAAGTCAGTACAGCTGAAAACCAGGCCCGCTTTTCAAAGGTAGACCTGCAACTGAAAACAGCGTATTATTTCAGAAGTACTTGACCATTATAATGTGCTTTAATGGAAACGATTCAGAAGTAAATTGAATCTAAAGATCTGTGTGAAATAAAAGCATCAGGGGCGTGTAAGAAATACAAAAGGAAGAAAAGGCGACGGCTTATTTTACATTCACCCGAAGCAGCCCAAAAACGCACATCCAGCCTACTGCTACAATGGACGCTTTTGTGACGCAAGTCAGGGGTTAACAGAATTCTGTCAGCATCCGCAGACGACCCTCTCGATGCAGTGAAGGGCTCTCCCTGCATTTCAGTCCTGTGTTCTTTATTCAGACCTAACAAGCAGGACTCTTTTTGTGTGCGGCAGGCCAACACCAACACCCTTTTCAACAAAACTCTCGCCAGCCAGACACATTTCTACAGCTTTCTAAGCCATCAAAGAGTTAATAGAATTAAAATGAACTCAAAAAAGAAGAGTCTGATTCAAATTCAAACTCTTCAAAATAACAGAATCATCAGAGAGAAGTGGATTTGGGAAAATCTCACTGTGGCTTTGTCCTACTTTTTGTTAGGTTTATACAACATTAGTACAAATCAAACTTTGGTTTATTTTTATTACACTGCTCTTTTTAGCATGTTGGCTTTTTCAATACTGTAGAAATACAACATATGATGTATATATGTGTAAGTAAGGGTTTTTGCTGAGGCCAGTGGTCTTTCTCATTGAAAAGGAAGGCCTTTGTCAACACCCTCTGCTTGCCAACTGCCACTATAATCCTTTCAAGACATGGGAACACTGACGGGATTTTTAAGTTGCTTCTAAAGCAAGAGGGGGACTGATTGCAATGGAACTGTGAAGCTCTTTGTAGACGGTTTTGCTCTACATGCTTCATTGGTGGCAAGAGCTGTTAAAAAGCTCTTCTCAGTCACTGTGAACATCTGCAATATTTCAATATTATTTATTTGCTGGCTTTTTATAAAAATACTAAAAATAATTTTATAAAAATATAAAAATAAATAAATGAATAGCTTATTTTATAACGGTAGGCTATATAAAACCAATTAGAAAATTAAATTTAAATTAATTACAGATGACATTTATTAAATTGTATAAATACAACTTTTTTAAATTAAATTATGTTTCAATATTATTTATTTGCTGGCTTGTTTTTAAAGAGTAGGTGTACTGAACATCGCATATGATATTTCACTATTATGTTTGTTCCAATAAAAAGTGGAATAAAAATATATAAATATTAATATGTTTTTATATATAAATATATATATATATATATATATATATATATATATATATAAATATATAAATATATATATATATAAATATATAAATATATATATATAATATATAATATATATATATATATAATATATAAATATATATATATATATATATATATATATATATATGTATATATATATATATATATGTGTATATATATATATATATATATATATATATATATATATATATATATATATATATATATATATATATATATATATATATATATATATATATAAATATATAAATTTATAAATAAATATATATATATATATATATATATATATATATATATATATATATATATATATATATATATATATATATATATACACACATATATACATATATATATATATATATATATATATATATATATATATATATATATATATATATATACCGAGCAAACAAATTTAGGTTCTGGGAACGTTAGTAAAGGGCACTTAATGTAAAGGGAACATTCCTGGAACATTCTCCTTACGTTATAAAAATGGAACCTAAAAATAACCTTCATGGAACTTTCCTATAACGTTCTTGTTTGGTTCGCCAAAAACAAATAAACAAATAAACTAACAAACAAAATCCAATCAACATTTTTTAGGCCTTTCTGTTGTAAGACAGTTGAAATATTCCATGTATGTGTCAGCTATCCGGACTTGGTGTGTGGTGAAGTTATTTCTCTGCTTCATGGTCCTGTTTGTGTAGCCTGTGGTGGGTTTACGACCTCTGGACCGGAAAGGTTGCTGAGCTCGGGTCCATGTGGCCGTGTAATGATGGGTAACTTAGAAAGTTCACTTATTTATGGTTCCCTCTCCTCTTTCCTATGATGGCCACATCAAAGAGCACCTGCAGGAGAGGCAAATTGGTGTTAAGTGGAGGACCTCCTGTGGATGCCTGCCCTCTCCATCATGATAAGAACATGCAGAAATCTGGATAGGATTTTATGGAGACCTGCCACACAGGAGCAGGAAAGTCTCAGCTCATGCCAGAACACTGATTCACCTCGAACTGCACTCATGTCCAGCACATACAGCTGGACACCCTACAGATACGCCTCCAGGAAGAGCCCTTGCTTGTGCCCTAAACTTGTAATTAGAAGAATTAAAGGCCTTTCCCTCCTCTAAACCCTGAATACAGATAAGAGCAGATAAGCTTCAGTGTTGAGCAGTGTAGAAATTCATGCTACAGTTCAACTTGTATATCATTATTATATTTATTATATTATATTATATTATATTATATTATATTATATTATATTATATTATATTATATTATATTATATTATATTATATTATATTATATTATATTATATTATATTATATTATATTATATTATACTATATTATATTATATTATATTATATTGTGTTGTATTGTGTGTATGTATGTGTATATAAACTGCTAAAATGATATATCTATACACACACTGACATTATATCTAAACTATTATATACATATACACCTTATATATAACTAAAATATAAAAATAAATAAATGAATATAGCTTATTTTTAGGGCTGTCAAACGATTAATCGTGATTAATCGCATCCAAAATAAAAGTTTGTGTTTACATAATATGTGTGTATATAATATAAAATATATAAATACACACATATGCATGTATATTTAGGAAAAAATATATTATTTATATATAAAATATTTATATTTATATATAATATAAATTATATATAAATCTATAAAAGTATATACATGAAAATATGTCTTAAATATATACAAGCTTGTGTGTGTATTTATATATATATATATATATATATATATATATATATATATATATATATATATATATATATATATATATATATATATATAAATAAATAATGATACACAATTCACCCACATATATTATGTAAACACAAACTTTTATTTTGGATGTGATTAATCGCGATTAATCGTTTGACAGCCCTACTTATTTATTAATGGTAGGCTATATAAAACCAATTAGAAAATTAAATCTAAATTAATTACACATGACATTTATTAAACTGTATAAATAAAACCTTTTTAATTAAATTATGTATCATTGGTTCTGTACATGTATTAACTCATCTCACCTAATCTGTTATTTTTTATTAAGGACAAGAATTGAGTTAATGAGGTTCTGATTGAATTTTTGCCTGCAAGTGATCTGTTACCTTGGTTATTTTCAAAGGAGTCTGTTTCGCAGGAAACCCAATTTTACTTGGTAATTTTAGATACAAAAATGCCACTGCAGAGCATGTCATGCGAGTAAATCCAGAACATTTGGCAAATTCATGCCTTAATTTTCTACAGCAAAATTGGTGATCTGCTGATAAAGTGTACAATAACACGAGCGCCTGAAACCTGAGCGTGTTCACGTCAGCAAGATAATCACACACTTTTACTGCCTCTCTCTCGAGGCTGAGAATATATGCTGGGTGGCTGATAGTCCCTCATGCATCTTTCCAAGCCACCCAGAATAAAGAGTCCTCAAAGAAAGAAGAAAAGAAATGACTGCGGAGTTAATTGAGAACAGAGCGCGGCCGGAGCGGCTAATCAAACACAGCTTTGGCAACAACCTTCGCTCAGCTGAGCCCAAACCACTCTCTCTCTCTCTTTTAGTCCTTTCATTGACTCAGCCAGGGTTCACCCCATCTTAAACCTGGCCAGGCATCTGTTGAGTAACATAACCAGAGAAAATTGCATAGACTGTGGAGAAACAAGCAGTGCAACAACCTCAAGCCCATTACAGTTTATGTACTATTACCATCAACAAACACCTGTGTCCTGTACGAGAACCACAAAAACCTGAGGGGGCATTCACTCACAATTACAGATTATGTAAACAACGGTCACCGAAAGTCACAAGGCAAAACCCAATGAATCATAATAGCCATTAAGAAGCAAAGGCAATTAAGGTAACACAAAGGTCAAGCAACTGTTGAGGTCCCCATACTATAATTTAACAACTGCTCTATGTCAAAATGTTCACCAGAAAGTGTTTTACCTTTACATACTTAATCAATTCAGCATAAGCAAAGTGAATTCAGCAGGACTTAGTTTACTTAGCGAGAATCATAAGCGTTTTAGTTACTCATTAAGTAATTTTCCCACTTCTAATGATGGTTTTGTTTTTAAACATGTTTCCATTGAGGTCATTATGTGCAAAGAAAACAGAGAACAGCTTCTTGCTCGCCATGACTGACAGCTAATGCCTGGACGGACGCTGGAGCATCTGCAAGCCCTCTTAAACGCACCTATACCGTTCGAATCTTTGAAATCAAGACGAAAATGTTGTAAAGTGTGAACAGATGTCGATTTATGGTGCAGACGGGGCTTGTAAATAAAGTTGAAGTGTCAGCTCTGAGAAAGAAGTTTGATGGACAGCAGCATGTCTTTAGTGATGGCCACTGTGGTGTGCTCTATACGAGAGTCTTTTACCTCTTCACTTACGACTTTGCGCTGACACATGCTGTTTCCATTCACAGAATAAACAAGAACTCTCTGTGGCATTAGTCACGGTGTTTTACCAACAGATGACCGAATTCATTAAAGTTTCTCGCCTGAGGAGCTGTGAGATGGCATCATTGCTTGTTTGAACTATTTCAATTGCTATTGGAACCCAGTATTCCAATATTTGCTGAAAAAAGACCAAATGAAGAAAAATATGTTGCAGAATACGTAAATCTTTGAATATGCATTTCAAAACTTTTTTTTCAGTCAAAAAATTGTTTATTTTAGTTCCATACAGTTCCCAGCAAACCATTTTGTAATGGAGTAGACTAAAACTGATTTTTTCATCATTTACTCACCCTCATGTCTTCTGTGGAACACAAAAGATTGCAAAATGTCTTCATCATTTTGAAGAGATGTTTCAACCATTTTGTCCATACAATATAAGTCAATACAACATCCCATTGACTTTTACTGTATGAGCAAAAAATAAAGATAATTAAATAAAACAGACATCATCAAAAACATCATTTTGTTTGTTCTACAGAAGAAAAAAGGACATAAAGGAGCGTGAGTAAGTGATGATAAATGGATTCCAAAACAAAGTATCCCGTTCAGACAGTCTATAAATACTCTAATAAGAGTTAGGTGACATGGTGCAAAGTTATACTTAGTTCACTTTAGACATTGCACTATTGAAATAAAGTGGTACCATTATATCATATCTAAAATATCCAATAAACAGATCACCAATATGACACATAAGTATGGGAAGGAATCATAAGTAGATCCCATTAATCGTGCAGAATCCGTTTATAGTAAGTGGAAAACTTGTTTATACCATTTATGTAAATATTGGCCGATTAAAAGAGATTCTGCAAAATTAATCTGGTCCACTGCATTGTTTTTAAATAACACAGCCTATAAACAACTGTTATTTAAAGAATTAACATGCATATTGAACATTATTTATCATTAACTAAATATAATGTTAAATTAATATCAATTATTATAATACAAAATAATACATTGAATTGATTTCTTCTGAGATTTGGTACAGTTCTAAAAATCAAAGAATTTGTTATTCATGTTAGCATAAGAGAAACTGAAAAAAGATCTAAATATTAATAAACTAAATATGCAGCCCATAACATGTATTTATTGATAAATTGTGCCAGATGAGGAAGTTGACTTGCTGATTGATATATATCAAAATCTCTTGGACATCATTTCTAAAAGTGAGCCAGAGAGCTGAAGAGGAAACATGTGATCGCAAAGTAAACATTTACATTTACATTTATTCATTTAGCGGACATGTTTATCAAAAGCGACTTACAAGTGAAGAATGCTACAAAGACATAATATGGATCCTCTTAGAGAGCAGCCACTCCATAAAGACATTTTTGTCATTTTCCAGCTCTTTGTGGCTCAGGGATCCATGAAGAAAGACACTTAAGGACTAGCCGCAGTATAGCGGCAGCATGTCTGGGCCGTACTTCACCTAGCCACTCCGTTGCCTCTCTGTAGTGCCACTGCCTCAATCTACCAGCCAGCAGCTTTAAAGAAGTCACAGACTGATCCGTGATCCTGAAACATCCTTACAAGTAACTCATGTGACCTGCTTTCAAACAAATAAAAGAGCTGTCTAGTCGTAACCTTTTTTCCTGCTCTTAGAAGTCAGAGGATTTTAAGCAAGAGATGTTCTTGTTCACTCCGCTGCCTGAGGCACATGTTGGGCTTTGTGGTTTTAAGTTTCAGTGACAAAATAAACTTGTCTACACTGTCTGAGCAGGATAATATTTATGAACGACTAAGACTATAGTTTGTGTTCTTTGCCTCATTGCTGTTTCTATTTCTTGATGTCATAGTGCAACATTTGTCTGTGCCTGAAATCTCATTGCAAATTACTTATCAATACCATGCTTGAAACTATTTAGATTGTTTTCTGCATTTTTATTATTACTGGCAAACATAGAAGTTTGCTGTTCACTCAAAATGTCAGGCTATCAGGCCATGCCTCTGTCCTGTTCTTAACCCCTGCAAGCAAGCCTGTGCATTCCACTGTTTGATTTAGAGGAAATTAGGAATCTGGTCTCATATAACAGGATGCATCGGTTCATGACTGCAGAGGACAGGCTTTCAATGCAAGGGGGCAATCAATGTACTCTCTGCAAGCGGGACCTCTAGGTTTGGTGCTGTTGATTGATGTGTGCAAAATATCCTCTGCCCTGATCTACTCCCACAGAATGCTCTCACACCCCACTGAGTGTCCATAACCTGCTGACTATCTCTGTCATCACCCTGACAAAATCCAGCTTTCACACACTGTAAAACAGGAATGCTACATAAACAAATGGCAATTCAAATCATCTCAATATTTTAATGCTAGTAAATGCTTTTTGTAAACTTATATAATAGGCCATATATTTAATAATCATCTAATGTGTTGAAAAATAAATAAAGAGTTAGTTCACCCAAAAATTCTGTCATTATTTACTCACCCTCATGTCGTTCCAACCCCGTAAGACCTTCGTTCATCTTTCGGAACGCAAATTAAGATATTTTTGATAAAATCTAAGAGCTGGATTATTCCTCCATAGTCTGTAGGCTTCTCTGAGGAATTGAAACTCGCCGGCCTTGAAAAGTTATTAAAGACATCGTAAAATAGTCCAAGTGACTACAGTGGCTCAATCTTAAGTTTATCAAATGATGAGAACACTTTTTATGCGGAAAAAAAAACAACAATAATTCGACTTTAAAGGGATAGTTCACTTTGAAATAAATGTTTCAAGCGCATGCGCTGACTCGAAGCGCCCTGCTCTCAGATCAGTTGGACGTGGATATGGTTACACGAGGTAAAAAAAGATATAAATACTGTTCGTTTTCTCACAGAAACCACTCGTTTCGTGTTTTAGGGCATCAATGTGTACTTACATTTACGAGTCATTAAATAATGTTTAATTTTGACTGCTCTTTCAGGTGGACCCCCTGCACCTCCAGTGTATGACTGACAGACAACAACGATTTTACCTAAAATTATCAAAATTGAAGATACTGTGGAAACAAAGACACCTACATCTTGGATGCCCTGGAGGTAAGCTAAAACATATCAACAATTAATTTCAAAGTGAACTATCCCTTTAACAAAAACGACTTTATTTCAACTATTCATTTACTTCTCTCTCGCCTTGAGTCAGGTTACTAGTTTAACAGCATATGATCTGTTGTTGTTCGTCACACGAATCACACACATGACCAGCGTCAGCCAATAGTGAGCCCACGTGTGACGTAGCTCTGCGCTATCACACTACGTTAACTGACTAGAGGCCCATAGAGAAGGAAGTGAATAGTTGAAATAAAGTAGTTATTTTTGTTGTTTTTGCACACAAAAATTGTTATCGTTGTTTGATAAACTTAAGATTGAGCCACTGTAGTCACTTGGACTATTTTAACGATGTCTTTAATAACTTTTCGAGGCCGGCAAGTTTTAATTCCTCAAGAAGCCTATGGACTAGTATGGAGTGATCCAGCTCTCAGATTTCATCAAAAATATCTTAATTTGCGTTCCGAAGATGAATGAAGGTCTTACAGGGTTGGAACAACATGAGGGTGAGTAAATACTGACAGAATTTTCATTTTTGGGTGAACTAACCCTTTAACAATAGTTGTCAACTATGAAAGATGACTCCTGTGCCTGCTTTAGCTTCTTTGTAGGCCAGGTGGCAGGTTCTCAGACAGCTCTGAACAGTTCTGCCAAAATTCAGGCTTTTACGGGAATCCTAATTCTGCACCAGCCCTCAGTGTTGAGCAACCACTTACAACAAATAAAGACCTTGGACATAGGGATGAGGGGAAAGTGAAAGCAACATTCTAAAGTCTCAAAAAATTCCAAAACAAAGAAAGAATATTCCCACTACCATTCAAAAGTCATCTATCAATCAATATCTATTCCTCCATCAGAAGTGACAGTAAAGACTTTTACATTGTTAAAAAAGAAACTACTTAATATAATGGTGCAAACATCAAAACATTCTTATATACTGTATAAAAAAATACTGTATGCAAATCAGACTTTTGCCACATTTGATGTATACACCTGACATACATCCAGTGTAGACTGATCATTTTAAAATAATAAATCTAATCCACTAATAATTAAACAGTATTTTGCTTCCTTAATGTATATGAATTGAATAAATATAATCCTAAATTAAAATACTAAATGTTTACATTTGACTTCTGAGAGCTGTTCTACATGAAGAGGCCACCAATCAGAATTCAGGTTCTCCAGTTCTTCCCATGGGTTACTGATGTCGAGAACTATTGGACCACTGCATTGTCTTTATCATCAAGTGAAGAATTGATGCTTTCTGTGTGTCATCAGTGAAAGGCTGTCACTCTTTTTCGTATGGTTCTGCTCCATCTGTTGATTGGCCCAACTGGTGGTCAAAGCAGGAAAAAGTTTGTGACACAACAGAGGAGGTAAAGGAGCAGGCACAAAGGCACAGCCGGCTGGTCCCTTGCCACTTTAGACCCACAATGAACCAGCAGAAGTGCCCCCCGCTGGGCTCGATACCTCAATGGCTCCCTCACCCCAGGATGAGTCGAGCATGTGAGCCCTAATGTGAAACTTTAAAGCCTCACTCTCATAATGTGTTCAGACAATTCGTTTTCAACATGTTCTCACATGCTTCTTATGATGTTGACTAAATACTATTAAAAAAAGAATTTAAAAAATATATACATATACACTATATGCATGTGTGTGTGTTGTAATGAATAATGACTAACATAGCCTATCTAATAAAAACAACGGTCACACTTAAGATCAGGGTTCAATTCTCACTTTCACATATAAATTACATGACGATGCGTGTCATAGAGACGCATTTACATGTGAAAACAGGCTGATCAACTATAACTTTTGCCTCAATAAACTCCTAATTACTGCTTATTAGATAGTAAGGTATTGGGTAGGATTAAAAGAGAACTCTGGCGCAAAATGAATCTTTGGTCTATAAAACTTGGTACCTTGTCAACCATTCTCTGAGATTTGTTTTCATGATAATCAAATGTAAAGAGTTTTTATCTCTAAAACTGTTTAGCGTATAATGCTAGTATATGGGGGCATATAATACGTAAAAAGAAATCGCTAGTTAATAACCACTAACAAGGCTCAAAATAGCCCCACACTAACAGAGTAACATAATGAAGGTCCCTGCATGCAAAACAAAGCATTGAGAACTTTGTAAGTGTACAGACCATTTAATAAGAAGATATTTTATAAAGACAGTCCACTTCGTGTATACAGGCAGGAGAAAACAGTCTCGACAAGTCAAACCACGAACGCTGTTCATACAGTTCAGAAGTTCGCTGAACTTCATACAGTTCAGCTCACTTGGCACATCATTCGTGGTTCGACTTATCAAGACTGTTTTCCAAAGATGGCTCCTGCTGTGTATACACAAAGTGGACTCTTAAAGTATCTTCTTATTAAACGGTCTGTACACTTACAAAGTTCTCAATGCTTCGTTTTGCATGTAGGGACCCTCATTATGTTACTGTGTTAGTGTGGGGCTATTTTGAGCCTTGTTAGTGGTATAAACTAGTGATTTCTTTTTACTTATTTTATGCCCCCATATCTTAGCGTTATACACTAAACAGTTTTTTAGAGATTAAACTCTTTACATTTGATTATCACAAAAACTAATCTCAGAGAATGGTTAACTAGGTACCAAAGTTTCAATTAGACCAAAGGTTCATTTTGTGCCAGAGTTCTCCTTTAAGGGATGTAGAATATGATCATGCAAAATAAGGCATTATTATGTGCTTATGTACTAGACAGCCAATATTCTAGTAATATGCATGCTAATAAGAGACTAGTTAATGGTGAGAATTGGGCCCTAAATTAAAGCGATCCCAAAATAACACCAATATGACATAGTAAAAGCTGAAGCTGGAGTGGAGGAAGCTGAAGGAATCAATCTAGTAGTTTCACACAAAAGTAAAACATTTTTACCAAAATCATACCAAGAGGGATTCTGCAAAGATACTTAATCTGGTCCACCAAAGAAATGTGAGAATGTCATGCTACTTTGGTCTGTTTGATGCTGCAGTGCCGTCTTACTGTGTCCGATTGTATCGTATTGAAGATTTATGATTCAGCCAGGCATCTGAGTGTGGTTGAACAGTTGTGAACGATTATGGTGAACAGTAAATCTCAGTGCCGCGCTCATGCTTCAGGGGAATGGAGCAGGTTTGTCATGTTTTTTAGCAAAGTGTAGCAAATGCATTGCACAGTGAGGGTAAACTGAGATCAGCTAACAGACTGAACCCATAGCCATCTCAACAGATTGCCTTGTGAAAAAATGACCACCACACATGTAGCCTGCAGTTTTAGATCATCCTTCTCACTTTCTGATAAATATTCCTGTGATTGGTGTTGGGTTTATGTTGCGCCCTTTAAACTAGTGTTCTTGGATAACTAATAGCTTCTCTAAACCTTAGCTTACCTTCCTGAATTGTGTAATACGTTTACATAATAAAGCTGGCAATGCATCAGAACCTTCTGGATGAATCTCCATGTACAGATCATAGAGGACCATTTGTCCCTGACAATTCTGTACTAACAGGATATGGTAGTTCGAGAAAAATGGCAGGGACATTACTTGCAGATTGAGCAACGCTTGAGAACAATGTTTACTGGCATTAGCGTGAGAGCCCTGCATGTTTTGATTAGCTTTCTTGCTTAAACCACAAGCTTGTTAGAGCAAAGACAGAATGTTAACAATGGAGATCACATCATCGAGCCAAAAGGCTTTACGTAAACCTAAATTATCCAATTGATATTTTGGAGATTCAAATAAATCCACCGTTCTAAGGGAGGAGTGTTGCTTCTAACACATTTCATTATTTAAAATTATGAATCCTGTCGGCTTTACACATTGGCCTCAAATTCAAAGACTGTTTCAACATGAAATTCTCTAGTGGTATTTCTCATTGATGTGACAACAATAGACTGCCTCCTTTAAAGGAATAGTTTGCCCAAAAATAAATTATCTGTTATCATTTAGTCACCTTCATGTCATTCTAAACCAATATGAGTTTTTCTTCCATGGAACACAAAAGGTAATTTATTTTTTAAAGAATATCCCCACCATCCTATTCAATATAATGTAAGCAAGACCCCAAGACTAAGCTTTTAACCTCAAAAATGAAACGTGTGAAAATCAGACAATGTAAAATACACTAACATTGAAAAGTTTGGGGTAAGGTTTAATTTTTAATAACTACTTCCAGCATTACATTGATCAAAAGTGACATTGTTATCTAATTCAAATAAATGCTGTTCTTTCTATTCATCAAAGATGAAAAAGGTTTCTACAAAAAAGAGTAAAAATACAAGTTTGGAACATCATGAGGGTGAGTAGATGACAGAATTTAAATGTTTAAAATATAAATTTTCTCTTCAGCATAAACCATTCCTTTCAGCATATTTCTGAAAAGTGATTTAAACACAGAATAACAACACAAAACAACCACACTTTCAGGCAACAAGTTTAGTGTGAGCACTGTGATTTCTTAAACGTGTGGTAAACACACAGGCAAAATTTTTTTACGCCTGGGAGAAACAGACCTTTTCACATGGGATGACACCAAAGAAATTTTTTCGGTGAATCACAAACCGCAGCCAAGAAACAATATCTCTCTACATTAACCGTTAATGATGGGAAAGAGACCGCCGCTCACATGAAGGTTTAAAATGTCTGCTGTTCAGCCATTATTTTGTGACTGTGTGTGACATAGAGGTCCTCTCAAACCTCCATAGTCATTTTTGTGGTAGCGGTTAAACTTAAAACGCTACATGCAAGATCCTAGACGGTATGTTGTGTCCTATGGGACAGTGTTTCCCGCTCTACACCCTTGCTAGATGCACATGTTGCCTAGATTACATCCCGATTACAGCTATTGAACAAAAGATATGGCATAAGGTCTTAAAGTCTAACAGTCTTTGCAATAAAACAAAATTCACGTGGGATGAATTCATTGATTTCATCCTCTTGGTGTAAATTCTGACTAAAGAGTGATTGCTTGCAGAAATGAATATTCCTTTAAGTGATCCCTACTGGAAGATTGTCAGCTCAAACACTGGCTGTGAGATAAGTAAATATGTGTGAAACATCTGCTCTATCTGCTTTCAGATCTCTCCGTTTGCTCTCATTCCCCTCGATCAGCTAATTTGATTCCTCCCAACTCATCTTCATCAACTGTAGTTGCCATAGAGCCAACAACAAAGACAAGCGTAATAGGATTTTTCCCTCTTAGCACAAAGAGCAATAGCAGATGTTGTGCACACAGTCCCACACTAACGCTTAAACAACTATTCATAGCCGTAAGACGATAAAAAAACATAAAGGGATCAACCTAATTCTATTTAAGGACAAATTAAGCAAGGATTAGAATCTTATTTTTTGAAAAACTGCTCTTATGTGATTCCTGTTGCAGGCTATGAGCAATCTTCTTGTTTAATTACCAGCTATCAGCGTTTTGGGTCGTCTGAGTCTCACTCGGAGCTGCGGCCAGCCCCCTCATTTCCATCTAAGCCTAACTGTCAGAGATCTGTGCGAGGTGTACAGGACAAACAGTGCAGAGGCATCCTGCCGAGAATCCATTCACGAGACTGCCCTGTGACTCATTACCAACATAAAGGAAGAAAATCATGGGGTACATTTACAATCTGTCTCCTATAAATGGAAGACCGGGGTCAGTTGTCACATGGAGATGCTGTCACAAGGGTATTATCTCAGTGACTATGAGGTTTTAAAAAAATATAAAGTTGTTTTGTGTCATTTCATACCCCTTACTAGAGCCCGACTGATAAAGGATTTTGAAGGCCAATACCGATACAAATATTTATTGGCTTTAAAATCTGATAATGCGATATATCGGCCAATTTTTTTTTTTTTTTTTTTTTTAGAAACGCACACCAAAAACATTAACATTAGTTATTTGTAGTCATTTATGAGTTTTAACTAAAATAATATGATAATGCATTTTAAAACGAAAACTTGTTTCTTTTATTGTCACAACAGAACAGAGCAACATCAAAATATATTAAAGTTCTGATAAATAAAATAATAATTAGTCCCTACATTGCCTTATAGTTAAAGCGTTTTTTGTCAATTTTTATTTTATTTTTGAAATATTCATTTATCGGCCATATAACTGCCGATACCGATAGTTTGGAAAACGCCTAATATCGGCCGATAATATCGGCCTGCCGATAAATTCGGTCTGGCTCTACCCCTTACATACTTAAATCTGAACAATTTCTCCAATGTCATCACATTTTGGCAAAAAAAAACAAAAAAACAAGTGAACTAAATTTCAGGGGAAAGACAGTTATATAACAAAGATGGATTTGTAACCAAAAAGAGAACTGCATTTTCAAAACAAGGGCATTTTTCATAAATGTCAAGTCAGACATTTTTGTTACATTTTCATTTAGTTAAGTTGACAAATGTTGTAATTTGTATAAAGTATTAAAAAAATCTATTTTCTTGGTCAAAACAATGGTTTATGATTTTGATGCCTTTGACATTTTTATGTTTCAAGAATTTTATGAATTTTTCATTTTTGTTTTACTATTTAAATTTATCTTAAATGTCTATTTTACTGTAGGCTTTAAATATAATTGCCTGTTTAAGCTTTTTCTAAGATATTTTTAAAATTTACCTACACAGAAACTATCTTCCAAAAATGTGAGAAATATTCATATAAATGTTTAAAAAAAACGGTTTGCAATGTAAAAAGTGTAACAATTGCCCGTAGATCAGAGGGCTCTTCAATGGCTCCAACCCTTATCAAACACACCTAAACTAGCTTTCAGGTGTTCAAAGTATAACAGGTACATGTGTTGGAGCAGGGTTAAAACAGAAGGATAAAAGGTAGCCCTCTAGGAACAGGGTTGGATACCCCTCCCCTCGATCTATCAGAAAGTCTACAGTGGACAAAAAATTTGATGATGGGTTCAAAAATCATAGTACTCTTTCAAGAGGTTTGATTTTTTTGGACAGTCGTGACTGATTTTGATTCCTAACCCCCAATCACTCTTTGGGCTCCACAGCAAAAATGACTGCACACTGTTCCATGTGTGTCCAAGGTTTGCTACTCACTGCTCCTAAACTGTGTGCACTAACTTGGCTGGGTTAAATACAAAGAAAATAAAAAAGTTAATTTGAGTATGGGTCCTATACAAAGAACTTGCCAGATTGGCAAATTGCACAGCAAAACAACATGGTGTAAATAAAAGCATTTACAAATGAATATCGTTTAGGCAAAACATTTCAATGAAGCATGATTGAAACAATACCCAAGCCGTCAAATATGGTTAAACACAATATTGACATAGATATGGTCGCCCTGATGGCTGGTATGTCTGGGTGGGACTCCATCACTCCGCAGGCGGATGGGGGGCATGGAGTCTGCAGGGCTAGATTTAGAGCCTTCTCGTGTCAGTGATAACACTTCTGGCTTCCCCTGTTGGCTGCATGTTTACTTAACTCAGGGGTGCTCCACAGCAAGAGCCCCAACCCTCCATGCGGGGGGCAACTGGGACGGCACAAGATCTGAGGATGACCTGACACCTCTTGTAAATGGAACGTCCTTCATTACAGTCAAATGATAATCGAAAGGGTTAATGAGCTTTAATCCAAAACTACTTAATGAATATTCCTATTCTGAGGCTTTGAAATGCTCTATGTGAGTAATGAGGTTCTAACAGTTTAAGATGATCTTTTTTTAACAAATTAATTCTTAAAGATACAATGGATGTTAAATGTCACATTCAGTTCATTCTGCAGACCCACTTCAGTACAATCACTTCATTCCTCATGAGATCTGCATCGTAAAAACACCGTATGCAAACTAAACCAGCAAATTACCATCGCAAAGCAAATCCATCTGCTATAATTCAAAAACACACCGCTGGTCTATAAACCAAAGAACTAAATGCACCAATGTTTTAAACTTCTTTGACAGCTTCCTTAAAATATGTATAAATGAATATGTGTGCATGAAATTCTGAGAATGCAATATTTTTGAGTGGACTAGTTAAAGATTACACTGGATGTTATGGCCCAAACTGTTTACGAGACAATTTGGATTCATTTACATGTAATAAAAGCATTCAAATAGAATACAGGTGGAAAAAAGGTTGAATATGTTGTTAAAAAAAAAATTAGATTAGGAAAAGAAAAAGTAAGCTAATTCATAATCACAACACGCTTTGTTTTCTTTTGATCTTCCCTCAGATGTTGCCCAAGAGTTTAGATACTGAGATATAAATACAGGGCTGCAGATGTGATGAGGCTTTTGGATCGAAGTGAAAAAGATAAAACTTTCTACTTCCATCTCTTGTTATCCACTGGCCAACTGGGAATGTGCCTGCAGAATCTCAGGGTCGGTGTGAACTCTCCCACCGGTGGCACCTTGTAAAATGACATCTGCATTCACCTCCGGGCTTTTGAAGAAAGGAAAGCCGAGCACTCAAAAGACTTTAAAGGCATTAAAAAGTTTGTTTAAACACACAGTAACGAAAACTTAGAATGACTGCAAGATAATAGAGACAAACATTTAAAAGCTATAAAAAAATGTCCAATGATGTTTTTCCTCAAATGGATCTCAAATCCTTTCCACATTTACTCAAACGATAAGCTAAAAGGTCAAAACATTGAAGCAGAAAGGCACAAAAATAGTCAGTCTGGCATCCAATCGTAACTGCCACATCACTTATTAAAGTAATTGAGTGAGAGTGATTAAGTGCGTGCCAACACTTGTAGCACTTGTGCACTGGCACACACGGGCCACTGAGCAGAAGATTTGACCCGGTGAGCTGAGTCCTATTACACAAGACCTCATCCCTCTCTGGAGCTTCGTTATGGGACAAAAGTCTAGCACAGCACAGCTATATCCCTGGAAACTGAGAACACATCTGTGTCCTGTTATAAACACTTATACACCCCCCTCCCCATCCACGTCACCCCACTCTGATTTAACTGGAAGGCTTGGTGGAAGATTCTGGCCCAATATAAAACTAATTGTTTGCTCCCACTTTCTCTATTTCCTCTTAAAAGTAAGATGGAACAATAACACTGATTTATTTATTTTAATTACATTTTGCATCACTATTTGATTGCTTCGCCAATGCAAGGGATGCAACTTATCAATTTCCAAAACCGTCATTATGAACATAACATGTGAATCTGTATTCATGCAAATTGGGCTATTTCAGTCTATAGAACTTAAAAGTTTACCGTGACTAAAAGCAAACAGATGCAGACCTTTGGATTCGCTGTGAATAATTTGGTGGTTTCTGTGGCTGAATTTGGGAAAATAAAGAAATGCGCATAATGAATGTAAATAGATAAAGACTTGAGAATTGTAAAGTTCAAAGACATCACCAATCATGGATGTTATTTAAAAATATGTTAAGAAATACAATGCATACAAATGACTTAAATTCTAGCCGTCTGTGGTGAATGTTTTTAGATTATGATTTTTTTTTGGGGGGGGGCAAAAATGTCTAGACAGTGTAACTATGCAGAAGCTGTAAAAGTCTATTAAAAGCTCAAATTTTTTAAAAGGTTTGTCATAATTAGTTTAAATGGCTTATTGTTATTTAAAAATAAGCAGTAAAGCAATACTGTTTTAAATAATATTAAATAAAAGAAAATAACACTTTAAAAAATACGGGGTTATTTTAACCCAATTTTGGGTCAAATACGGACAAAATCCAGCTGTTGGGTTAAATTTATAAATTGCATTTTTTAATCCAACAATTGGGTTTGTCCATATTTGACCCAAAATTGGGTTAAAACAACCCAGCATTTTTTAGAGTGTATATAAATCTAACTCAATCTGTAAAAAGATTTTTGTTAAATCAAAATGTGCTGACAATATTATAAATGTTTTTACATTTCTAAGAACTTGGCATGTTTTGAACTATATTTTTTATAAACGTATGCTCACATCTTGGCCCAAAGTTTTTGTATTCACAAACTCCAAATATTAAATAAATCATGAATAAAAAAAAATCTGTTCCATAGAAAAAGTAAGTAGGCTAGTTTAATTTGGTGCCAGAATAGAGGATATCTGTAGTGCCAAAAGCTGACAAATCATCGTAGGAACACCCACTTTCTCCTTTTGAAGGCAGGGGGGTCAGAGAGGGTGTCTGGACTAGAGGCTGTGCGCAAATTAAACTCCGAGACGCAGTTGCTGCTGTCACAGTTGCTCCTGGATTCTACATTGTCCGGATCTCTTCTTCACAGTGCAAACATGGATCTGAAAGTGATCGTAGTATTCGCTCTGATGGCGGTCGTCATTCATGCACCGGTTTCAAATGGTGAGTTATTGTTCAATAGGCTACTTTGCAAATATTTACATTATTTTTGCATTGTGCATAAAGCTTAGATGCATGTTTGGCACACTATTTTGCGACTATGCAATTCCGTTCATAAAAACAGTCGATGCAACTATTGCAAAGTTAAACATATTTACAGTTTTTACGGTTTATAACGTGCACATTTGTAAGAAACGACGCGTATTTCAATGCATTTACATTTACAGAGTGAATTAAATGTAAAACGTGTTTTATTATTATTAGGCTGTCAAGCATTTTTTTTAAATAATCAGAAAAAACCCAACGTAAGTTATTTTTGATATTTTAAACTTCATAAACGCACGTGATTTTTTCCAAATATTTTAAGTAACAGACTTTGCGCACGCGGACGGGAGAGCAGAGAGGCTCTGGCACGGCGTTGATTAATGTGTGTATTTGTCGCCCTCTTTGTTTTCTCTTAATTACTCACAAATTAGAGGATAAAACAGCACCGCAGAGATAGCGCCAGTCTTTACTTCAATCGAGCCAGTGCGCGCGGCTCTAACGCTGGTTTGCGCATTTACATCACAATGAAAATAGATTACTAGAGATGTCATTAGCATTTTACAAGTGGACGAACTTAGATAGGGCTTCGTTAAGTCGCAGGTAATTTACACCTCTGGACTCTTGTGAGTGGGCAATGTCCGTTAAAGGATTTGCGTACGTGCGCCGTGCCGTCTTCACTTACAATGTAAAGCTGCTCGAGCTGTTAAGTCTCTGCTTCCTTGAACGAGTAACAGGTCTGAGCCAAATGGAACAATAATCCCAGCGCTGCCATACAAATCACTGGCTTTAATGTGCAAGAACGTGAAGGCTATTAAAACAGCGTCCAAGTATTTGCGTGCATGCGCGTTACAATTCAAACAGCCTAAGCAATGCCCACTTTAATGATTTTTTTAATGAACTTTTCACCATGAGTGCACTAAACATTTATAATCAAATATATTCACTTGAAGTTCTTTATAAATGCACCTAAAAATGTCACTTACCCTATAATATTATATTTTAAAAGCATATTAATTCATAGAGTGCATAACATTCAATATCATAGCCCTGTAATATAGGCCTAATATAAATATGCACTGCTAAAAATATAAAATGAATCTTTTAGTTTTCATAGAAAAGCCAATACATGCACCCTCAGTCTGAAAATTGTGCTGGTTATTATTAGAGTGTTGCAATAGTGAATTGGAGGCTAGAGCATGATTACATAACGGATTTAGAAAATTAAACCAAAGTTTCGTTTTTAGTCAAGGATGCCTTTTTCTTTTACGAAGCACATCTGTGGTGTGAGCTCAGGATTGAAACGCAGGGCAGAAAGTGATTTGTATTTGTTTGCTTTCTCATCAAACATAATTATTCATCATGATTTCATCCAACGCTCACATGCACCGAATTACAAGAATTGTAGCAACAGCTGAATTGAGTTTCTCATTCCTTATTCTCTTAATTTTCTCCAGCCAAGCCCATCAGCCTGGTAGAGAGATGCTGGTGCCGTTCCACAGTCAACACTGTCCCACAAAGAAGCATTCGCGAGCTCAAGTTCCTCCACACACCCAACTGCCCCTTCCAAGTCATGTGAGTATCTACTCTAAACTCTCTCTTTCCTACTCGCTCAGCAGCTCTGCATGACCCAGAAACACATCACTTCACCCCATCAATCTCTAAATACTGAAGGGATGCTGAATGGGCCAGGAATTGGCCTCCCCTGTCTGGCATTATACCGTTAGACAGAGCTCTCACAATTGCACACATCCAGGGGGAAATGCAATAGAAGGGGGTAAGACCTTTAAGCATGGATGCATTTGTATTTTGTACAGGAAAACAGCATCATAGGGGTCCGAAAGAGTTCCTCTTCAAGCTCTTTCTCACACATGTAAAGGGCTTGAATGATGTGCTTAGTCACACACCAGTAGCCTTTGACGCTGATGAGAACTATCCTCCCTGTGTGTTTTCACCTCTGTTGAGTGAAGTGTTCAAAATAGCTGCTTTATTTGGATTTTTAACAAAGATTAATGGCAGTGGCTTGTCAAACTCCATTACAAATGTCACTTATTTTCCATACCATAAATGCTCACCAAGGCGTGAAACACAGTGTCAAAGGGTCAGCGAGATAATAACAGCTGGTTAAACTCAAAAAATCACAAGCCGACAAACGATTGCCACAAAAGCCATAGGCAAAACCCTGGAGAGCAGATCAGAACCTGAATCCCAAAGCTCAAGAGCCCTTGATACTTCAAATCTGCATTGATGAGTGATGCTGGTAACACTATCTACCAGTGTTTGCTGTTGGCCTTGGCTTGCTGTGAGGTAATTACTACCTGCTGTTCACAGTCCAGACCCTCTCAACTCCTGCTGACTAGATCGAGATACACCAACAAATGCCGGGCCCTGATAAGCTGCAGTTACTTCAAAAGAGTGAGCTAACCAAATTAGAGGGATCTGTGAATTGAAGATAAGAACTGATTACTTTAATGATACCGATATGTTGATAGTGGACACATACTTTAAAGCTAATCTTGTCTCAGATGAATGTTCTTATCCTCATCAACTTTAAAGTATTTACATTATGTAGTAAGAAGAGTAATATCCGCACACTGAGTTTACAGCTCCAAAAACATGTATTAATAAACTGGTGCCCAGTGAAGACGGTCAAAATATTGCACTGTTACTTCTGTGATTGTCATTTTTTTTGTCCTGCATCTGAACCCAAATAAGGTTTGGGATGTGCACACCTTTTTCTTACTTTATATTATGTAGTGCGGTGGCTCCTTAAGGAATGCATTACTCACAGGATTATGAGAACAACTCACATGTACGAAGTTCAGCAGACCGTTTGTGTGAGTGTGTGCGTCACATTCAAATCATCACATGAACTATAATGTATGCCAGAAACCCCGGGTTTAAAGAACTTTTCATAGTAAGAATTTATAGTATCAACACGCCTCCAAAGAAGACAAACATGTATACAAAACATTTTTTTTCAAAACATTTGAACTAAAACAAGATGCTAATAATAGTAATTATTACTATAATTAGCCTATTACATTCATCCATATCGATTTTCGAAAAAGATTAATTTATTTATTTAATAAATTAATTTCAATTATTAATACAAACACAATATTATACTTAACATTGTAAAATAAGGTCTCATTTGTTAACATTAGTTAATGTATTAACTAATATGAACAAACCAATGCAATACATTTGTCACTGTAAAAAAATATATTCATGATTTGTAATTACAACATTTTTTCTTTTGTCAAATCAACTTAAATAATTTATGTGGTTCAGATAACATAATATTTTGAGTTTCAGATGATTCTCATTGTACTAACTCAATTTTTCTATTTCAATAAACTTAAAATTAAGGCAACCAGGTTACTTAATTTTTTAAGTTAAACTTTTTACAGTGTGTATGTGTTCATCTTTGTTAACCTAGGTCACTAAAAATGCAGCTGTTAATTGTTTGTTCAAGTTAAATCACAGTGCATTAATTAATGTTAAACAAATTCGACTTTTGATTTGAATAATGTAGGCTATTAGTTAATTAATGTTGAAATTAACATTAACAAGGATTAATAAATGCTGTAGAAGCACAGTTTATTATTAGTTCAGGTTAACTAACTAATGTTAACTAATGACATCTTATTGTAAAGTGTTACCAAAAAATACTGGTTGTTAAAATTAAAGAATGGTATTTTAACCTGATTCACTTTACATTGGAAAGAGTTTAATGATTTGTTTTTGTCAGTTGTAGACAATTGAAACCAAATGGTTCACCTGTGATGACAAGACACCTATAGTCTAATCTTTTTGCTGAGAGCTACAAGGAAGATTGTGATAACAATCTGACAATCTGTTAAGACCTGTTGGGAAATAGGGAATGCAGATGCAGGAAAAGAATACCTAGGGTGATGAGGAGTGCAGTGTAATATCACTTACTAGAGAGAGGAGTGACTGAGAACCAACTGCTTGGCTGAGCTTGAATGCACAACTGTTCTGCTATTGTATGGCTGATGCTGACTATGGGGTTTCTATTGTATTGCATTCAAAATCTGCTCACAATGGGCTCTTGGAGCTTTATACTTAGCAATGATTGCTTGCTTATACTGCAATTTGAATGTGTAAAAAGTTCAAATTTCAGCACCGTGATTCAGAAAACATATAATGAAAACTTACACTTTTCACCTGCAGTGCCAAACTGAAGAGCAACAAGGAAGTGTGCATTAACCCAGAGACCAAGTGGCTGCAACAGTACCTGAAGAACGCCCTGAACAAGTAAGAAAACCTTCTTGACAAACAAGAGCTGAGAAATGGGAGAATCAGTAGAGGAAGGGCCACAATGTTTAATTATATATTCACAAATGCAATAGAAATAGCCTTGCAGAGTCAATTACAATTAACCAAATTAGACTTT
The DNA here is from genome assembly GCA_030378365.1 of Hybognathus amarus. Lineage (NCBI taxonomy): Eukaryota > Metazoa > Chordata > Actinopteri > Cypriniformes > Leuciscidae > Hybognathus > Hybognathus amarus. The sequence goes on from JAQIUQ010003539.1 coordinate 157,547, forward strand.
TAGACTAATTTAAATTAGACAAAATGATGTATCGCATCAAATATCAAAGCCTCAGTGTAATAGTTTATGTAGTAGTCTCTATTGACCAAAAGTCACCCGCACTTTAAAATACTGGTCTTTCTTGTTTCTCACAAATGCTCACAAAAGCCATTCCCGGTTTGTTTCTCAGATTTCTTTTGAATGTTTTTGTCAAGTTATAGTGCTCTGAAATATTTATCTGAAGTTGATGTGCAAGATTTAGCAGCTACTGCCGAGCTAATGAAAAACATGTCCAGGCTTTTGCGGCCTTGCCTTAATAGTTCCTCCGCTGATTGTTATCGTGAATGTCCAAACAGAGTAAAACAAGCTTTTGTTGCACTGAATTCATGAGAAGAAAGATATTTCCCACATCTGATCATGAGCTTAATGTATTAGATCATGGGACTGGTTGCCATCATCTTTCATTTCACTGCTAGCTGGTATATTGAATTTGAGAGGGGGTGGGTGAATATAAAGCTTATGGAAGTATGGCAAACCAGTAGGCGCTGCCCTCATCTGATGTGTTTCTAACTCTTAAACAAAAAGCATTGTCTAAAGGGGTAGAAAAGTGTGAACTGTCCGGTCTGCACAACAAAACATTCGTAGCTAGAGATGAACGATGGCTCCTTGAGGCTGAACACCCATGAATGGTCTCTGGACGCTAATGAGCACATACTGTGCGGTCTTTAGTACAGCTCAATAAGTGAAAAAGGAAGTTGTACATCTGCAGGTAGTGAGGGAGGTTTCTGCCGTCTGCAACACCTCTGATCAATGAGCTACAAAACAGCTCAGACATTACGGTCATGTGACTTACTTTAAAAAAGTCATTTAAAAAAAGTTGAGATGCTTTAAACCTAATATTTTGAGTACTTGAAGCCTTCTTTATAGGCCAAACTTGACAATTCTACTTAACTTTTTTTTCAATTATGGGCATTGGGTTTCCTCACTTTTTTAAGTTAAGTAAATAAACCATGTGTAATTGAAAAAATTAAGTTATGTGGAATTCACATACCGGTAACTTACATTTTTCAATCACATGATGTTTATTTACTTAATCATTTTAAGGCAACAGGTTTCCTCACTTTAAGTTAAGTCAAAGGATCACTTTTTACAGTGATATAGTAGTTACAAGATTCACTTCAGCTTGAAATTAGAGAATTTTCAATAGGCACTGAAAAAAATATTGTTGGTTTAACTTAAAAAAATAAGTAAACTGGTTGCCTTAAAATTTTAAGTTGATTGAACTGGAAAAAGTGAGTTAATACAATGAAGGAGATTGATTTAATCACCAGAAACTCAAAATAATAAGTTATCTGAACTAAATAAATTATTTAAGTTGATTTGACAAAAGAAAAAATGTTGCGATAACAGATCTTGAAAATCTTTTTTTACAGTGTGGCAGCTTCAGCCCAATTAAAACTAACAGCATGCAGTTACTTATAGAAAGTGCCTATAAAAAGTGCAGACATGTCTGTTACATTCTTGCCAGAAGCATAGGTTTATTGTTTTAATCACTGTGGAGATAAAGGCTATTTAAAAATGTCCTGCTACTATTCACGAGTCAGTTCAAATCAATGTAATCAAATAAGTTCAATGATTGCATGTGACTTGACATATTGTAACATTTTGAGTCTCTTCATTTCAGAATGAAAAAGGCCCAACAACAGTCGAACTAAGAAGTCTGCCAGATGACCCGGGAATCTGACAGCCCACCGTCACAGATATGTACCATATAGTCCTCTGGCATGCTTGCTGACCCAGCACTTAACCAGCCAAATATGCATCCCCAGTAAATGACTCAGCAAAAGACCACCAGTCCATCATCACCACCCATGTAGTCTCCTCTGTTAGCGCCAAGTGCAATTATATATGTATGACTGTGGGTTTTTTTTAACGTATGATATGTATATACAATGTTTTTTTATATCGTCTTAAAAACAGTAAAGAGATATTTTTGGAGTCGTGTTTGCTCCTTTGTTTGTTGTGTTATGTTGGGTTAGGCAGAACAGCATTGAGATAATGAGGTATTTTGGAGCAAACATTCAAAACTCTGAATATTTTAATCTTAGATGCAAAACAATATGTGACTTCACATTAGAAGGAATGAAGTTCTAAAAATTCATATGCATGCAAGTTCTTTAACAAAAAAAGAAGGGCATTGATTTTTACCTTGATATTTGTTATATATTTACATAGTTCAAAATTTAGATATCTGTAGCAGCATAAACTGCTTGTAAACATTATATGGCATATACAGAAACTGGAAGGCATTCGTGGGCCAACAGAGCAACACATTCTCATCCCAATTCGTCATATAACTGACGTTTTGGGACGTTTTCTGACCATTTGCCAATATACGACGTTTTAGGGCCCCCTTAAACGTCGGTAGATGACGATCCCGGGTCGTCATACAACTGACGCTGTACCTTTAACGTCAGTTAGGTGACGAGTTGGGTTTAGGGTTAGGTTTAGGTCTGGGGTAGAGTTAGGATCCCATAACGTCATCTACCGACGTTTAAGGGGGCCCTAAAAAGTCGTATATTGACGAATTGTCCCAAAACGTCAGTTATATGACAAATTGGGATGAGACTGCGTTGAATAGAGAGTCTTTTGCAATGTTCTGTTGGTACAAAAACCTATTTTGTTAATTGACCAATCTGAGTGTGCGTAAGAGACTCAGCATCACAACAGTAACTGCTAAATGTTGCTTCATGCTCAGCAGAATTATGAAATTTGTGACAGTTTTGCTTCAAAACATCATCAATTAACAAAGAAAAAGAGGTGGAGAATTTACAGCCAAGAACAGAAAAATGTAAGGCATGACCTTTTAAAAAAGCAGTGTTAGAGGAACATCTGAGGTAGACCTTGAGACAGAACTAATTGACATAATTACTACCTATATATAGATATATAACAATGCACTTTATAATCCCTTGTGACATTTATGGGAAAAAAAATCTGATTGATGATGTCCACTACATAATGAATAGTTCAAGAGCCTAAAGTATTCTGTGTTTAGACATAGTTATGACTGTATTGCCAAATTTATTAAACATTTGTATCTTCAGCATCAGATTTTATTATTTTGAGTGGGTTTGTTTTTAAATATTTTGTGGATTATTTCACATCTACGTTTAGGAAACAGTCAGATTATTCATTTAAACTCTAACAATAGCTGAATAACTGACATACATCCCACTTTTCATGTAAATACATTTTTAAAAATCTAGCTAGTGTGATTTGTGATTTGATATCTGACTTTTGAAATAGAGGCACAAAAATATTTCAAAATCTCAAAATCCTATCAGACATTAGGGATGCACCGATTTTGGCCGATTTACCAATAACCCTTTGTATTTAAAAGCTGGAACCGATATATTGGCCGATCAATTTTTTGATAATTCTTTAGAGCCTGATTGAAAAAACAAAAGTCTTACCATTAAAAGTCATGACCAAAGCACACAATTATGTTCTCATTAGAATTTTATGTAGCCTATGACAGACTTTGCGCTGCACTTAACCTTATTTTCGATGACGATAACATTATACAGATATGGTGGTCGATATCGTGCATCCCCAATTTTGAACACCTAAAGCTCCCGTTTCTCTTGGTTAACTGTTTGGTCTAGGAAAACACATAACGAGGACACACATCCAGCAAAGTATGTCAATGCCTTGTGCCTCTCCAAAGAAAATGAGTGTATGGAATTTGTCTGTTACTACTGCCAGTTTCATAATGTTGAGCTGTTAAAAGCACCAGGCCTCATTTACAAACACAACCCCGGGGCACAAAATCTATAAGGAAACATAATGCCTACTCTGTGCTTCCACTGGAGCCTGTGTGCTGGGCAAAGGGTTAGAGCCCCCCGCTAGACAGCTGCATTCCTATTAATATGGAGGGGACTGATATCTTGCAAAAATATCATGTACTTCTTTGAAAAAAGATATTTCAGAATGTGGTTACTTTTTTCTTCTAAAAAAACATGCCCCAATGTAGTGATGCCATTAAATGAAAATTTCATGGAAGCTTTTTCATAAACATTCCATCAAATTGTCTCTATTTTCAACACTGTATAGTTAACTGTAGCATATACTATCCTTCCATTCCTTTTTCCCACTTAATGTGAAGATTACTTCTATGTATATGGCAGCTTATGATAGCATAAAGCACATCTGTTGTTATTTCTTTTGTGAGTCTGTACATTGGTTTGAGTTAGTCCCTAAGTGTTTATTTTTAAATAAATCATTATAAAGAATTCTGTATGATGTTTTACTAATGCATGCATATATGAACATCAGTCATGTCACCTGTGATTTGGTTCACACCAAGAGAAAAGGGTCAACCTGCCACCTATACGTCTCCAACCATTAGAATCTAGATGTTAAATGAGGAAAGGGGAAATTAAGATTTCAAATGGGGGTCAAGAATTGCAGGCAGACTCAAAAAATCACACCTTGATTTCACACAGCTCTTATAAATAATCCTGGGAGCACTTTTTAGATTTACATTAGACACTGACCGACTTTTTTTTTACTTGTCCATACATCCAACGAGTTTTAGTGTGAAATAAAATATTTGCCTTGTATATTTTATAAGCTGTCATATTCAATTTCCCTTAAAAATAGAAAAAGAAACCCAATAAAACCCTTACTCTCAGAATAAATAATCTCTTACACAGCAGGGAAAATGCAGTCATATTACAGCTTCATATAGCTGTCAAAATCAAATATTCGCAATATGGGCAAAATAAATTAATAATATTGCCAGTCATATAATCTGGTACAGAGCTGTTATGAAACATGTATGCTCTGAAAGGTGCAAAAGAGATTAAATCACATTTATATTAAATATACTGGTTCAAAACAGAAATTGAACTGTTGATCCTAGCATGCTATTAAAGTACATACATCTTGTACTACATAGGCCTTACATTATGTCATTTGCATAAAATATATAGCTCATTTAAGGTCAGATTTGTTTAATATGTCTAATGCCTTCTAAACAGATACTTTGAGATAAATATATAGACATATACAATAGATATATACAATAATTTCAAAAAGACAAATAGGATGCAAAACTAAACATATGCACAATGTGATGTAAAAACTGTAGAATAATAAATTACTAAAAATGACAAGCGATGCAAATTGTTCAAGCAAGTGAAAGATATTTAACATAATACAGAATGTAAAAAAAAAATTCTTATCCTTTTAACAACTAAAAGCTTTAGAATTAAATGGACAATTAGAAGTTTTAGTTCAACGCAACTTCTGACACCAATTTCACCAAAGCCAAAGGGAGCCACTTAAAGGCTAATTTGATGCTTCTAAGGCCCCGTCCACACTACTGCGTTTCGTTTAAAAACAGAGAATTAAAACGAATACGATCTCCGTCCACACCAGCGTTTTATGCGTATTAGAATTGATCTCCGTCCACATTGAAATGACTGAAACGCGGACCACGTGACCATTCACCAACACAGGGCATGCGCGTGTCGGTGTAAATGGTGGCTGACGAATCAGGGAAGGACATATCATGATGACTGATGACACCCAATCATATCCGAGCGTGAGCCTCTGCGTCAGCGTTTCTAAAGTCCTCCTTTTTGTCCTGTCTTCACTAAAACGCCCTCCGGAGATTCAAAACGTAAAACGGAACTGCTGCATTTTCTAAACTTCTCCGTTTTAGGTCTTTTTTCAGGGAAGATGCAAACGTAGCAAAAGGTTTCTGTTTTAAACGAAAACGCAGTAGTGTGGACGGGCCTAAAAGGTCATAGTCGAAGTCTCTAGAGATTAGCTGATAGATTCAGCAATAATTCTTTGAATTAAAGGAAAAGTTTTAAATTGAATACAGGAACTCAAGTTAGCCCAAGCAAGTCCGAGTAAGAATAATAGACCAAGCTATTTTGAACAAGCATAAAAATTAGGACACTTGGGCTACATTTATACTGCCGGATGCCCAGTTCCATTTGTTGACAATCAGCTTACATCTTTTAAATGTGATTCATATGTGAAATCTGCATTTACACTATTCACTTGGCAAAACAACCCAAGGTAGACGTACTAACCTGGAAAAGCTTAGGCTGAAAAGGAAGCAAAAACGTTGCGATTTGCAATGGAACGCAGAAGAAATGATAATACAAGACTTTGCTTTGCCCACCATCTTTAAAAGTCAGCAAAATATTAAGTTGAGTCTTCGTCTCCCATTGAGCCATTGAAAAAATGAATGTGATCACGGTTGGTGTCCACCTGAGTTGACTTCATTCGGCAGAATCGAACACAGTGGCTCAATGAAATGACTAAATTGTATAACATACAATCTGTCCACTAACATGGTAAATGCACATCCAGATTCATATCAGATTTATTTCCAAATATGAATGAGGACTGAAACTGATCTAGAGTATTGGAATCCATGAGATTTTTTCCATAAGTTCACTGTTAGATTTTTTATTTTTTAGTACAATAAACTTGGATGTTTAAGTCATTTGAACTTACCGGTACATTACATTAAACTGACTTAAAAAAGTGTTTAATCTTGTATAACTTATAAAAAAAAACTATTTTGATGAGTTAAAGCAACATTGTAATAACTTACATAATCATAAAACATTTTACAGTGTTCGTTTCACATATTGGGTCACTTGATCCATGTAATGTAAATGCGATCTTACAGTTAAAATTGCTAAAATTGACTTCTTGATGAAATCACATGCAAAATTGCATAGAAATCCTTCACAGAAGCCAAAAGATGATTAAACCAACAGAAAAGCCATTACGTGTTCATTAATTCCTAAAACTTGAAAACCCATGTATAGTGAAAGTGATTTATTTAAGATTATTGATCAAGATGTCATTGTGTGGTGAACATATTTATGTCAGATCTACAGTCTAAAGTTATTGTGCAAATCTGTTTACAGATGTTCTCTGTTAAAAATTTTACAGCCTATCATTAACTACATGGAATGAGTTATAGTATTCAAAGAGGAAGCTACAAAGATAACATCAACCAGATCAGTGGTTTGTGTGTTGCTGTGAAGACAGATAAGATGAATTGAATTATGAGTGTTTAACTACACCGCAGGGGGTAAAGAATGTATTTCAAAAGGTGATAAAAATATTGGTAAAGAAAACATACATATATATGTATATGTATATGTATATATATATACAGTACTGTGCAGAAGTCTCAGGTACACTAGTATTTTTGCCTCAAAGAAATGGTTTTAAGCCAGTTATTCATTTATTTTGTTGTAGTGTCTCAGTAGGAAACATCAGTTTACTTTTCCAGACATTAATTGTGCCATTAATTGTGATAATCCAGTGAAATTTTTGAATGCACAAGGATTCTGACAACAACCAATGCTCCACACGGAGGTCACGATCTCACCATCATCGAGTGCATCTGAAATTATATGAAGAAACAGAGACTAAGAACAGAAGAACTGCGGCAACGTTTCCAAAGAACCTGCAAAACTAAAAACTATGTGCAATACCTGGACAAAAGCTGTTTTAAACGTAAAGAGTACTAAACACCTATTGATTTGATTTAGTTAACTGTTAAAAGTTAATAACAGTTAATAATAGTTAACTAATAAAAGTGAATTGATAAATAAAATCTATTTATGATTGACATTATTTTTGAAAACATTCTCATTTACAGCAGTTTTACACAAGTGTGAACCTCCGTGTGGAGCATTGGTTGTTGTCAGAATCCTTGTGCATTCAAAAATTTCACTGGATTATTACAATTAATGGCACAATTAATGTCTGGAAATGTAAACTGATATTTCCTACTGAGACACTACAACTAAGTATATAAATAACTGGCTTAAAACCATTTCTTTGAGGCGAAAATACTAGTGTGCCTAAGACTTCTGCACATATATATATATATATATATATATATATATATATATATATTCTTCAGTGTCAATATTTTGTTTAATCATTGTTTGCAGTAAAAACCATTTAAATTTAATTTTCAATTAAATCTCTTGATGCTTAAATTGTGCCATTTAATATTCTCGTCACTGATATACTTAAAAATAATACTAAAGATGGAAGATTAAAGATAAAATCTCACTTTTTAAAACTGCTGTTGTTTCACTACACTTACTTTAATATTTGTTTATCACAGCAGTCAAAAGATTGGCACATTTAGGATGGCAAAACCACTGATTAAGTCCCAAGAGAGCACATCCGTCACTTCGAACATAAAATGAACATTTGAATGTGCAAAACAAGTTCTGTGAAACAATAACAAAAAGCTGTCAAAAATATGTTTAAAACTGAAAAAGGGAATGTATCACATGTACATGAAGCATACATGTATAATAATTCCACATGGCATTAGGAGTCAGCAACAGTTTGTCAAATCTCAAGTCAACATTTTATAATCTATTTCATTACAGTTCTAGAGAAAAGGCGACAAACAAATACTAACATGCATCATGTCTGAAATATTCATTAAAAAGCTTTTACCGCCATCTAAACATTTGTACTCTATTTAGAGGAAGGAAATACATTATACAAGTTCAAAAAAACAAAGATGTGTGTCTGTTTTACATAGATCATCATCAAGCTAGCTCTGCTAATTTCAAGTTCCTGTCACTTTATGACCTCACAAAACAAGCAGTTAAGGTTCTGTAATATAATCGATAGTTTTGTATCATTCCTGAAAGAAATTAGAACGTTTTTCTGAGCATGCACTTGTATTATTATAAAAAATAAGCATGGTAAAAATTATTCTTACATTACCCTTGTTCAAATCAGTGATAGTTCACAGCGGTTAATTCTCATATAACCCCTGCATTACATTTTGTCTAATCTTTCAAATAGCTTGAAAACCCTTCTAATTCGCTCCCCAGAGGACAAACGGCAAGGGCTACTGCACTTTCTCATCACAATCTCTCTGAAGTTGTGCGACGTGGCCTATGGCCATTTAACTTACTCCATATCATTGCCTTATTGCAAGCATGTGCTCAAATACTTACACAAGGTTGTGTGACAACCACTTAGTCACAATCCACCAGGGAATCGCTGCGCATTGGCGAGCACTTATTGTTTCAGTATCTGATGACCCTTTATGATACAGCATGCAAACGCTTCGCTGAAAAAGGGCAATAATGGTTCCGGAATGGCTCCATTTGAAACTTTTCCTGATTGTACTTAGCTGAAAGCCCATTTAATGCCTTTAATTGTGCTCACACTGGATAGAACTTATGAGACATAAATCAATTCTAGAAGGAAACAATTCTGCTGAATTTCTCAAGGGAAGAGCGACGACTGAACAGTGTTCTTGTACATAACATCTGCAGTCCCTTCACTCTCAGAGAAAAAAAGGTACAAAAGCTGTCACTGGGGCTGTACCTTTTCAAAAGGTAAACTTTTAGGTGCTAATATGTACATTTTAAGTAATATGTAAAATTTAGGTGGTAATATGTACATTTTAGGTGTTAATATGTACATTTTGTGCTAATAAGTACATTTTAGGTGCTAATATGTACATTTTAGGTGCTAATATGTACATTTAAGTGTTAATATGTTCATTTTAGGGGCTAATATGTCCATTTCAGGAGCTAATATGTACATTTTAAGTGTTAATATCTACATTTTAGGTGCTAATATGTCCATTTCATGAGCTAATATGTCCATTTTAGGTGGTAATATGTACATTTTAGGTATAAAGTACATTTTAGGTAATAATATGTACATTTTAGGTCCTAATATGTACATTTTGTGTTAATATGTACATTTTAGGTGCTAATATGTCAATTTCATGAGCTAAGATGTCCATATTGAGTGGTAATATGTACATTTTAGGTGTTAAGTACATTTTAGGTCCTAATATGTACATTTTGTGTTAATATGTACATTTTAGGTGCTAATATGTCCATTTCATGAGCTAATATGTCCATTTCATGTGATAATAGTACATTTTAGGTGTTAAGTACATTTTAGGTACTAATATGTACATTTTAGGTGTTAATATGTACATTTTAGGTGCTAATATGTACCATTAAGGTACCAATATGCAGCCTTTGGGTACAAAAGTGTACCTTTTGAAAAGGTACAGCCCCAGTGACAGCTTTCTAAGAGTGTTCAAAATATAATAAAAAAGCACCCAATAGTTGATTTAGCTATATTTCAAGTGGTAATGGAGGTTATTAGATTTAATGCCACACATATCCATGGAATAGCCAAGAGTCCAAGGGATTATACACTTGTGGGCTTCAACAAGGGTGAACAGAGGTTGGCGAGGGGTCTGAACTTCAGACAAAGCAATGCACAGCCAGATTCTTTTGGAGTGACTCAGGCTCTGATGGAGGTTCCCCATCCTCCAACCACCATGTGAAATCCCTCTTTCAGATGGCTGGTGTTCTTCTTTTTGATCACAGATATTCACAAGACAATACATTCTATTTCATGTGGTGAAGCGACCAATAGAAAATGATTACTGAGGGGCCTAACGAAGGGTGAGGGGTCCTGTTTTTGTTTCCCTACACACCTAAAAAAATCTGAAGCCACACTGAAATTACTCTCTATTCATTCATTCCACTGTACTTCATAACTAGCAGTAATAGTAGAATATATTCTTGTGCTATCGTGACTCAAAATCTCAAGAGGGTGAGAACAGTGAGAGCCATAGGTGACTAAACCACGGCTGTCTAGACTAAGTAGGGTGGTCTTATGTGATTTTTGAAACATTATCCAAAGAAGCTTTAAATCATTAGAATCAGAAACAGGCAAAGATTCTATTCCCAAGTCATGTTTGCCTGTAGGACTGTGTTATGTCTGGTCATGAAATTACCACCTTAAGACTTTTCAAGAAGGTTAAATTTGTTAACTAAATCAATTCATTAGGTATCACAAACTAACAATGAACAATTGTTACAGCATTTATTAATACACCATACTGTTAAAAAAATTTCGGTTGAGAGGTTTTTTTTAAGAATATTTTTTAAATGATTTTGAAAGAAATATGTTATGCTCACCATAGAAATGTATTTAAACTGCAATAAATTTATAAACACTTGAAAAAAAATCAGTTTTCTTTTTTAATATATTTTAAAATGTAATGTAATCCTGTGATGGCAAAGCTGAATTTATTTACAGTCTAACCTATGTATTTTTAATAGTCAATGGCCCAAAACGGCAATGGCCGGAATGATTATTGTCCTTACAAATGTTTGCATTAGTTTACAACCAAGCTTTTCTAAATCTGTGCTGCAGACAATGGGACAGCACAATAAACACTAAGACCAGACGATATTATCTGTCTTCTCCAAGTTAAACAAAAACTTATGCATGACCAGCCAAACTCAAATTTTTGGATTCCCTCAGGGTTTTGAAAGTGAAGCCTTGAAACTGTGAAAGTGTGGACAACACAACACAGAATGTGATGTTTAGCCCATTTAAAAGGAATGGTGATTACTGCAGATGAAATGAAATTAAGATGACAGATATAGAACATAGGAATATGACAGACTGGAACATTAGTTTCATAATAGAGCTCATTATATGCAATTTCATTAGGTTCACTTTTCCATTTTTCAGTCTTTATAATAGGGCTGCAGCTGAAGAGATGTGAGTGTTTTTGTTTTCTGAACTGGAATGACCAAATGGTGTTGAGTTTCTTTATTTTGGAGTGATATTAATCAAAAGACATGAGAAGCCAAGTTGGGTCAGAGCTGTACTGGCACAAACATACTTATGTAATCATGTATATGGCTGTTGATCAGTTCATCTATACAGGTTTCATTTCTGAAAGAATAATTTGTGCTGATCCTTATGAAATTCCTCTGGATCAACAAAACCAACAAAAGCGGTTAAATTATCAAAAGGACCTTTACAATAATAAAAAGCACCGAGACGGCTGGGAAATGTCTGAGACAGTTGGAAAAGAGAGAGTGCAGGGCCGGTGATAATTTGTAGTTTATTGAAGTGAGCTATTCTGGGAAGAAATGGTAATGGGATGGTGTACATAGTCTTGCTGTACATATGTAAGGGATTATTATAGAGAAAGAGAAGTAAAGTGAGATGTATTGGACGAAGAGTAAAAAGATCTAATCAATATAGGGCAACATTTTCCAAGCTGATTTATAACTAAACTAAACTTAAAATAAATAAATGAAAACAAAGGATATGGTACATCAACTACAATTTAAAGAAACATCTGCAATTTGTGTTGCTTGCAAATACAGAATTTCATTAGGAATACACAGATATACTTTTAAATAGCATACAATAGAGAGTACTTTTGCGACTATATGGTGTAGTGGTGCGTTCAAATCATGTCGAAAAAGACCTTTTTTATGAGTTGTACGCAACATGGATGCCACCACAATGTGGTAAATATGAGTGGGAAACTCTGGATTTATTTAAAGGGTTAGTTTACCCAAAAATAAAAAAAAATCTGTCAGTAATTACTCACCCTCATGTCATTCCAAACCCGTAAGACCTCCATATCCTAATGTAAGATGTAAAGTACATGTAAGATGAAGATATAAGATCTTCAGAACACAAATGAAATCTGAGAGCTTTCTGTCCCTCCATTGAGAGCAATGTCATTGCAACTTTCAAGGCCCAGAAAGGTGGTTTGACATAGTTTAAATCAGTGTTGTGCCTGAACGCGTTCAATGGCGTTTCGAATAAAATAATTGTTGTCTGTGGTTGTATGGCTGTGCCAATAAACAAAAAAAGCTAACATATGGAAAAAAGGAACTATGAACTAGTTCATTTTTTGAAGTCTGAACTATGAACTGAACTAGTTCATTTTAAAATGTGTGAACTGAATTTTGAACTAGTTCATGTAGAAAGCTGAACTTCCCCAACACTGGTTAAAATAATCTATGTGACTACAGTAATGTTATAGCATGGATGCCAGCCCGAAACCCCGCCCACAACATTTTTGGTCGGGAAGTTCGATCTTGGACTTGAATCCATTGAGGAGTAATTATGATCAGTCAAAAAATGATCGGGCCAATCAAATTGCCAGGGCAGGCTTTATACGAGGATGGACAGGTGATCTTCAGGGCGTAATCATTACGCTATCAATGAGCGCTAACTGGTTTCCCTCAGAGATGACTGCAGCTGGAGAATTGAGATGTATTAGATTCCGCTGTCGCGTTTGTCGTAAAATAAATCGACAGCGCATTCATTTTAATAGACGAACAGAAAACTGCAATCAAGGCATTTGTCGATTGGAAAGATATTGTTGCCGTCCTTCCTACATGATTCGGGAAAAGTGTAACTTATCATCTGGCTCCGATGGTCGCTAAGAAGATGGGATGTAATGAAAAGCCTGTGGTCATTGTGGTTTCTCCTTTGGTCGCACTCATGGAGGATCAAGTAAAAAAGGCAACACTCGTTATTTTACTTCTAAAATAAATAAGTAACTTCTGTAGTTGACAACTGTGATATGCAAAGTAGTTGACTTACTGCGTTGCTCTGATTGGTTGTAGGTATCTGCGACTATCCAATTGAGTGCAGAGTTGTTGTTTTTTCTGGTTCGGTTAAGACACGCCTCAAAATCAAAGCCCTGGAGCAATTTCTGACTCACATTCTGACAAGAATATGAGTATGACGAAGTCAGGCTAGTAATGTTATGAAGCGATGAAAATACTTTAAGTGCACAAACAAAAACCCCTGAATTTTCATTTTTGGGTGAACTAACCCTTTAAACCCAGAACATTACGAGTCGGGGGCTTGTCAGTGAGAAACTTGGCAGAATATCACAATATTTATAAGTATTTTGCAGTGACATTGTCAGGCTTTTTATTCACAACCAAATAAGCTAATTCCCTCCAAAAAAATTTAATAGCATTGTAATATAATATGTAACAAAGTTCATAGTGGCTTTAATGTTGAAAAAAATGTTAAAAAGCAAAACACACACGTTCTTAATTTTCTAGAAATAAAGTTTAAAAACCTTGCAGTATTTATTATAATTACAACACCTACCAACAGGGCTGATCATGCAACTTGTTCATGCTAACAAGCCAAAGTAAAAAAATAAATAAGCAAGCCAAATCTTAAACAATTAAACCACTCATTTGTATATTTGGTATAGTACGATCTTGGTAGATCTGAACAAGTCTAATCTCAAATCTTTTACAATTAAGCTGTCTTTTCATAGAACAGGAGTTGTACTGTTGTGAAAATAAAATGGTTACGTGTGAAGAGTTTTCAACAAAACACTACCCGGATCCCTCAGAATAATACGACCTGAGTCCATTGTATAACTAATAAGCAGAGACAAGCTACTGGAACACATTTTACGTCATTTACTTTTTGGTCTCATTCATGTTCTATTGTGCATTCAGCATTTTAACTGACACACTGATTACCATCCAGATTCACCATGTATTCATTACGTACAGACACAAGCCAAATAGATTTCGCAATCAAGCACTTTAATATGATGGGCTGCTTTTAAAGATGCATGTGTCTTTTTTATGTTGAAGCCAAAGATAATAAAATGTATTCTTCAACAAGGTGTGGAACTGCGTAATCAAACAAGTATTTACCAGCATTTACATAACAGCATGTGTTATTGTGATCGGACCAATAAAAGCAACTTTTTGACTTTCTGCTGTGTACTTTTGCAAGTTTGCATATTCTCATGGAATATTGTTTATTTTTTCTGTCCAGACTGAAATGATCAGCCATAATGGTTTATCATGTGTCTGCTTTGATTTAATCCATTTGGACTTAGTTCCCTTTCCAATTGTTTTGTATGACCTCATACTCATAAATCGCATACGACTATACACTGTAAAAATGAATATGCTTTATCTAATCAATAGAATTGTGGCAACAGATTACAAGCAATATTATTAATTACATTTAACAAATTAGAATTCAGTAATAATTAATCAAATTATTCCTTAAAAGTTAACCATTTAATATGAGTAAAGTTTACACCAAAAAAAAAAAAAAACAACAGACAGCGTCAAAGATTAATTAAGAACTTTTTATTTTATATTGCCAACATTAAAGACACCTGATGTTAACAAGCAGAATCACTGAAGGAGAAAACCGTCATTTTAAAACAAACCTAAAACAAACACTGATCACCATAATGGTGACTTAATTTTATGTGTTTTTTTTTTTGGTTGTTGTAAATTTTTACTAATTTTGAATGCTTAACTTTTAAAGAATTAATTTGACTAATTATTACTCAATTTGTTAAATGTAATTAATAATATTGCTTGTAATCTGTTGCCACAATTTTTTAGATTAGATAAAGCATATTCATTTTTACAGTGTCTAAGTTTAATGTTCGCCATAGCTGTAAGTTGCAGTTTAATACTAATTATTACTTAATTGTACATTACTGTTATTATTTTTTATGAGTATGTGGCTTCAAGACTCTCTAAATGATTGGATCTACATACCAAAAAGATGTGGGGTCAATGGGAACATGAAAATCCCCAGATGGCTGTTCATATAATGAAAACCCTATGCATGTCAATCTCTCAATGAAAAACCCCTGACATGTTCACATTGATTCTGACAATGTGGTCTAATGGCATGGGTTCAAACAGAATACACTGGCAATATGCTTTATTAAAAGAACTGCAATCCTTTTCTAGTGTTTCACCAGCAGTGGAAATGTGTTATAAGGCTGTAGAAATGTCTCTTTCTGTGCTCATTCTGATGGTTAAAAACCCCACTGAGGAATATGCAAGTCAATGAGAACCAAACTTTGCCTCATGAACTGTAAAATATTCCAAGGAAATCCTATTTGTTATCATGAATCAATGGTAAAGCCAAACCACACAACCAAACAGTTTGTTTTAAACGAGACACAGACAGAAACAATTGTCCAGATGAGCAATGTTTTGTGGAACATCCCAAAGGCGGCGAATCAAATCAATTTTCATTAGTCCTACCAATACAAGGCAGAAGTGCTGTTTAAACATGGCACCATCACTAAATTGTGTATTATGTTTCAAGCACAAATATATTGTGAAAATCATTAGGGATTTGGAACTAGAATCACTAACATGCTTTAACACTTTTTCCTGCTCAATTGAAAACATGCACATGCAAAACACACTCATACAAAAACATGAGTGTCTGAAGAAACAGCCTGCAGATGTTTTAGTCCTTCATCACTTCCTGCCCCAATGAGACGCCACCAGGTTTCCAGGCCTAATTAAAAGGTAATTGAGTTGGACCGGTTAAGATCTACCTAACCACTGAGCACACATTCCAGACATGCATGTTTCACCTCTTGAAGAAACAACAAAAAAAAACTTTGATATTTAGAGGCGTACTGTTTTGTCTTGGGTGGGATAACTTTAACAAACAACTGCAGGGTCATTTAGTTTTAGAAGACGAGTCCGAAATTATTAACCTTAAATCTCACAGCGTGAAGGATGCAGTCTGAATGCGCTCAAAATTATTTTTCAAGTAATTTCAAGGAATGTTTCAGCCTCTTTAACCATAAATCACAGCAGTGATAATGACACTTAATATAATAGGAGTCATATTATTCACCATGAAAATCTTCTGACTCAAACCCTCAGGGTTTTTGGTGAATGTGGACTTGGAAACTCCCCAGTACAAGGCTTTGTGCAAAGTGGAACTAGAAAATTACGTCACCTCTGTATTTAGGACATTTGAATTATGGATTCTCAATACAACATTCTAGAAAATATCTCACAACAGAAAATATACACTATTTTCAAACTTGGACTGAGAGAAAATACACAATGTGTCAACTGTTTAGAGCAAACAAAAGACCTCTACATTGAGAAATGAATAATAAAATGAAAATGATAGAGCGGAGAGGGTAGAGAAAGAGAGAGAAATGAAAGAAATAATTGAAAGGACAGAACAAGAAAGAAGCAGATAAGATTCAGACGAGAGAGGGGGTTGGAAACACTAAATCAAGATGGAAAGCAAATACATAACTTGGCAGACTCTTGAGAATTAGGGAAAGAATTGTGAAACTAGAAAGACTGGAAGAAGTCAAAAAAGGTTTAAGAGTGTAATACAGACACTTTTGAGGGTGAGAAACAAATGACCAGTTGCCAACGTTTGGGGAGCAGTTTTAACCCAACAAGAGGAATAAATTCCAAGAACATTCATCCTCTGATGTTCTCCAGCAGTAAATCTGCCCGAGCTCCCTATTCAAAGGTTTTCATATTTTCAGACTTGCACATTAAACTCAAAGCTCACTCACAAGGGTCAAATAATTCATTCCCTTTCACGCTAGACAGCTATTTAAAAATAATTAATGACCAGTTTAAATACTTACTCTCGGGTTCAAATACCTGCAGTTCTTTAGTCCCAGATATCATAATCTGTCTGTGAAGCATTGTGAGGTCATTACTTTACTGCAGTGCTTTAACCAATTTAAATGCAGCATAAAAACATTACACTGTAAAAAAAATCTTTAGAAATTACAGTATTATTGACATGTCTGCTTGCCAGTAACTTACTGTAGATTTAAATTATTGTTATTTACTGGCAACAGTTTGTTCAAAGTTAAATGAACATTAAACATTAACAAGTCTTTATCTTTACAGAATAAAACTAAAACACAGCCTCATGCAAAGCATTCTGGGAACCAAAATCTGAAGGAAATAAAACAGAAAGTTTAATAAGATTTCTGGTTCCAGAATGCTTTGCATTAGATTGTTATTTTTAGTTTTTATTCTTTAAAGACAAAAACTTTTTAATTGTTTAATGTTCATTTAACTTTGACAAACTGTTGCCAGTAAATATACATCAATTAAATTTATACAGCAGTTACTTGCAAACAGCTGGATATAAAACTACAGCAATTTTTTACAGTGTACATGCATAATTCTTTATAAATTAAGAACATATGAATGATATCCCTTGTGAATGATATATTACCATTAATCTTTTCATATCCCCAAATATTAACCTGATGCATTCTGTGATTTTTTACTCTAGTGTTGAGATTTACACTGCATTTGCACTAACGTTCATGTAAATAAGCTGAATGTATAAAGAATCCCCTATACAGGTGGAAATACTTATTGACTGTATAAATGTCATCCTCTCACTTGCTCTTGGCATACATACAAAAACAAAAAAGACAAGCAGAGGGTATAATTTCCTGAGGTGAGAGAGCAGTTCACACCATTGCTGCTTTATTATTCCAAAGGTGAGAAGTATGTACTTTAATTTGATCCTGAGAGAGCAGGGGGATATTAGTTACACAGGTTTTATTGATGTTCAATGAAACTGACGGAACAATATGTGCGATAGCCACATTCACACCTGTTTTAAAGAAACACAGGATAATTAGTTTAATGTGAGAACCTGCTTCAGAATAAACGTTCTGAATAAACTTCTAACACACAATTGGTTATTTATACAGTCTTCAATGAATAACAACCTTATAGCTGAACTCTTTGGATAATATTATAACATAAAAGGAAATGGTTTATTTAGAGCCAGCGACATATGCTTAGCACAAGCTTTTTGTCTTAAATATAGGCGTGTACTGTGTATTATAATATAATATTAGGAATGCACCGATGTATCGGGCAATAAAACCAATTATTTTCACTATCGGCCATCAGCTGATTCTTTAAAAACAGCCGTTAGTTAGGGCCAATTATATCCTGCCAATCCAAAAGGGGTGGAAAAACATGTCTGTGAATCATACTGTCGGAATATTGTCTCGTGTTGAATTTAGGTCTGCCTAACTGACAATTAACGCAAAATAGTGACATTAAAGCAGGCTCTATTTGACCAGCCAGAGTTGCCAGATCTGTTTTTCCCTTCGCCAAACATAATATTTATAGTGAGCCTCCTATCCAGTAATCACAAAGAGCTTTGTACTTTGTTTTGAATAAAAAATGTCTCAGCTTTCAAATTCTGTCAATTTTATTATGAAATTCAAACAATAAATATTGTAAATAAATGTGACGTGACGGATCACTGTAGCGCCTCAGTTCAAGCGTTAGTGGAGCGCAAGTCTTTCTTCCACTTTATTACAAGTTATAGCACAAAAAATATGCATGCAGTCAAACTTGCTAAAATGTATCACCTCTCATGTAATTGCTCAATCAGTGTTACAAACACGGAAAAACATCAATAAAACAACTTGTGAGCAATATGTCATGCTCTTAAAGTTGCATTCACCTCAGGAAAGTTATCCAATGTTCTTAGTTTGTTAGTTAGCAAATACAACACTAGACAGGAGCTTATTAACTGTTAGTTAAAGGTTTGAATACATTTGTCAAGACAAGTGTTTATGAAAGCTACTCTTGCATACAAACATTTTAGTTTTTTATTCAAGGGTAAATACAGTATAGGTGTGTTCATGGCATGTCATTAAAGATTCTGAACTGTAAAAACCCTTCACATACTTGTAGAACTTCAAATTTTCTGAGAGCTACAACTTGGCCACTGTACCACCAGATCACCGCAGATTTGTTTAATTTTGTTTACATTTCCGCGGAGTGTGACAAAGTACCGCAAAATCATACGAAGCCTTATTATGGTAATTACATGGCGTGAACGCAGCAGTGGGGAGAACAAGTATTTGATACACTGCCGATTTCGCAGGTTTTCTCACTTACAAAGCATGTAGAAGTCTGTCATTTTTATCATCATAGGTCTTCAACTGTGAGTGATGGAATCGAAAACAAACATCCAGAAAATGACATTGTATGATTTAAAAAAAATTTCTTGATTGTATGAAGTAATTCATTTGCATTGTATTGCATGACATAAGCATTTGATACATCAGAAAAGCAGACCTTAATATTTGGTACAGAAACCTTTGTTTGCAATTACAGAGATATTCGTTTCCTGTAGTTCTTGACTAGGTTTGCACACACTGCCACAGGGATTTTGGCCCACTCCTCCAGACCTTCTCCAGATCCTGCAGGTTTCGGGGCTGTCGCTGAGCAATACAGACTTTCAGCTCGCTCCAAAGACTTTCTTTTGGGTAGTAGTGACTAGGTCACGCCAGGACAGTGAGATGCTTCTTACGGAGCCACTCCTTAGTTGCCCTGGCTGTGTATTTCGGGTCGTTGTCATGCTGGAAGACCCAGCCACGACCCATCTTCAATGCTCTTACTGAGGGAAGGAGGTTGTTGGCCAAGATCTCGCGATACATGGCCCCATCCATCCGTCCCCTCAGTACAGTGCAGTCTTCCTGTCCCCTTTGCAGAAAATCATCCCCAAAGAATGATGTTTCCACCTCCATGTTGCACAGTTGGGATGGTGTTCTTGGGGTTGTACTCATCCTTCCTCCAAACACGGCGAGTGGAGTTTAGACCAAAAAGCTCTATTTTTGTGTCATCAGACCACATGATCTTCTTCCATTCCTCCTCTGGATCATCCTGATGGTCATTGGCAAACTTCAGACGGGCCTGGACATGTGCTGGCTTGAGCAGGGGGACCTTGCGTGCGCTGCAGGATTTTAATCCTTGACAGCGTAGTGTGTTACAAATGGGTTTTTTTGAGACTGTGGTCCCAGCTCTCTTCAGGTCACTGACCAGGTCCTGCCGTGTAGTTCTGGGCTGATCCCTCACCTTCCTCATGATCATTGATGCCTCACGAGGTGAGATCTTGCATGGAGCCTCAGAACGAGGGAGATTGACCGTCAACTTGAACTTCTTCCAATTTCTAATGATTGCGCCAACTGTTGTTGCCTTCTCACCAAGCTGCTTGCCTATTGTCCTATAGCCCATCCAGGTCGTACAATTTTATCTGATGTCCTTACACAGCTCTCTGGTATTGGCCATTGTGGAGAGATTGGAGTCTGTTTGATTGAGTGTGTGGACAAGAGTCTTTTATACAGGTAACTGGTTCAAACAGGTGCAGTTAATACATGTAATGAGTGGAGAACAGGAGGACTTCTTAAAGAGAAACTAACAGGTCTGTGAGAGCTGGAATTCTTACTGGTTGGTAGTGTGATCAAATACTTATATCATACAATTACATTACTAAAAAATCATACAATCTGATTTTCTGGATTTTTGTTTTAGATTCCATCACTCACAGTTGAAGATAAAAAAATGACAGACTTCTACATGTTTTGTGAGTGGGAAAACCTGCAAAATCGGCAGTGTATCAAATATTTGTTCTCCCCAAAGTATATTAAAAAATAAGGAGCAGTTGAATATAATTATTAAGTTTGGTTTTTAATTTGAACCTCTAATAGTATAGTAATATTCCAAACGAGAGGGTTCCCTGTATAGTTTTCAGTTGGGACTTTTTTTCCTTCAGAAAATCATTGGTGTTGGCATTGTCAGTTATCATTCTGAATATCAGTATCGATTGTATCTCAAAAACATATATATATATTTATGTAGTAAACATACTGTATTTAGGCTACATAAGTTTTGATATTTTTTTTTACTTACACCTTATTGGTCATATAGTTAAATTATAATAAAACGAATATATTTAAAAAAATATTTATAAAGTTATACTATATTATAAATAATTTATTTAATAACATTATCTTTTAACAATAAAAAAGCTTTTGTCAAATAATAAAACTTATGTTGTGTTGACTGTTAAGCAATATTTTAATATTTAAATGATCAGTGATATTTCAGGACTGATCAATCTGAAAAGATCATTTAAATAACAAATGAAAGAGCGGATTAAATATTCACTACAAAGTGGAGATCAAGTTCAGTTTCCTTTTATTAGATTGTAACAAGACCATAAAGGTTTCCAGTGAATTCCTGAACAACAGTTTCATTCTAGCTCCCTTAGTGCTGAGCTAAAGCAGAGAGTCAGTAATCAGCCTGAGGTCTGACATCAAGTCATCCACAACTAGTAACTATTTTTCACAGATCGTATGATTTTGACAACAACGAATCTCAACTAGAAATGCAGAGAACAGACAAATGACCAAATGACCCATTAATGCCCCACACTGAACAAACAGTTGTGAAAATATTTCACCAAGCGATTGCTTCACTGAGAGAGATAAACGAGCAGCCACCCCACTGAGAACACTGAAAGCTGTTTATGTTGCTTGTTGTTCTGGGCCTTGAGCTCATTTGTGCTCTTGACACTAAAACCGGATGAGACCGCAGAGATCAGATACTTTATGATAAATGTGTTCTGAAATACACACTGCTTCCTGCGTGACCTGCTTAATCGGTTCAAAGGCGATCATGTGGCTACCGATAACCAAACTGCATCAAGGAAGCCATATGGAATGCATTGAAAGGGTTCTGTAAGCAAAACGCATCATATGTTTACAATAATTGTGGAAAGAACACTTCTACGCTGCTAGCAACCAGAATGTCATGCAGCAAACACAACTGACTACTAATTTCTCAAATGGTAAATGGTCATTAAAGGGAATTTAGCAGAATTGAAAAGAGAGTGCAGCTGTACTGATTAAAAACCAAGTGCACACTAAAAAAACTAAAGCTTTTCCACATTCTTTCAAATGTACGACTAACTGTAAGATGTCAAAAAGATTCTACAAGACATTTTCACCTGGCTATACCCAATGTTTAGATATGTTGTGTTATTTATGCAAATTAGCACATACATAATTAGATTTTGCACAGTTTGCCCATGTTAACAAATAATAAAAAAAAATTTGTAATACATTTTTTGTTTGTCTTGATTCAAGCAATCAACTCAGTAATTTTCATGATGACAGCTAAAGGTGAAAAGATTACCCTATTTGCGTGAGAAAAGAATAGGCGTATGAACAGGCTATAATTGGGTCTTTTTCGAAACTTCCTTTCCACTCTAAAACATACTGGGTTGTTTTAACCCAATTTTGGGTAAAATATGGACAAACCCAGCCATTTGGGTTAAAATATCATTTAAAAATTTAACCCAATGGCTGGGTTTGTCCATATTTTACCCAAAAGTGGGTTAAAACAACCCAGTATGTTTTAGAGTGCCCTAATGTGATTCTTTGGAGCTTTTTTTACCTTTCTCATGACATGAGGATACAAAATCAGCTGAGTTTGCTTCTGTTGCAATTTGTTCTAGATTGACACCATTTTGGCTTAAAATGACTGGATCATCATTTCATTCTTTATCTCAGATAAAAGACCGTAGTCACCATTTACTTTTACAGAAGAGAGCAACATTCGAATGTGATCCAATCACTTTAAACATTCAAAGGGTGATAAGTTTCACTCTTGCAGTGTGTGCTTCGGATTTTCAATGTTCCCCAGCTCACGGTTTAGTTTGTTTTGATTGCTGTGTGTGCGCAGAGGAGAGGAAGGTTATGATTTCACCCTGAACGGCAAGAGGTCAGGAGAGATGTGTATTTGTCTTGCTCTGTGAAGTCTGGGGATGTTATTAATCACCAGTGTTTTACTTTAATAGAGTTGGTGCTATTCATCATGATCGCCCACTGAAAGTTACCTGTTGAGAGTGATTAATTCAGAAAGCGGCCACCGGAAGAGGACTAAAACCGCTCTACAACTCTTGTTATTTCAACAGAAGTGAGGGAAAACATATTAGAACCTTCAGTTTTGGAGATTTATTATGTTTAATCTTTTAAAAAAGAACCGCTTCAAGAGTTTAAGCACAGATTACATTTATACATAATGTTGTAGTGTTACAGCATTTTATGAATCCACTTAACTTGATTTAGGCCCTTGTGTTACGTTTGCATAAACATCAACTAATCCAAAGTGTATTAATACAAAGCATAAAATCATTTAGGTTTGCCATAAAAAAATAAAAATAAAAACATTTTTAAGCCTCCCAGTAAAACTCCTCTCTTTATCCCATACAAGAAATTGGGAGGAAGTATAGACCCCTTTCAAGCCCCGGCAAAATATCTGAGGGGCAACCTCGTGTATGGGACCTCCAAGCTCTCCTGACCTTTGCCTCTGTACGCTTGGGCTTCTGAAAAACACCAATGCTCAGGGATTTCACACGCTCATAAGAGGGCCTCAGAGCAGAAGCTTGTTTTCCTGAGTGAGATTCTCTTTAAAGAGCTTTGTGCTGGTCTAAAGGTGTGAAGGATAATAAAGCAGGGCTTACAGCTTGTTTAGTAAGGCTGCAACCTTTTTAGCAGCATTACAAATTGGACCTGCATTACTCAGTGTGCTCAAATAGAAACATTTCACTAAGCCCAGCTGAGTCAACAGCATAAGGGCGGGAAATCCAGCTACCTGTTAGAGGTTCGGACAGGAAGTACTGGAGAGATGACCAGCAGGGCACACGGAAGGTACATTTATTTATCCAAACTCCTTTACCAGAGCACATAAGGTCAAATTCATCAGAAGGAAAGTTTGACTTTCATATAGCAA
Organism: Hybognathus amarus; assembly: GCA_030378365.1. Taxonomy (NCBI): domain Eukaryota; kingdom Metazoa; phylum Chordata; class Actinopteri; order Cypriniformes; family Leuciscidae; genus Hybognathus; species Hybognathus amarus. Next base: position 181,825 of record JAQIUQ010003539.1, read on the forward strand.
GTTTTTAAAAATACAACCCCAAATCAGAAAAAGTTTAAACGTTTTGTAAAATGCAATAAAATCAAAAATCTGCTATTTTTAACTGACAAAAGTTTTCCAATGTTTTCACTGATCAACATATTTGTATTTTGTAAATTATGAACAAATTTTGATTTTGATGGTTGCAATACACCCCAAAAAAGTTGGGACAGAGACATGTTTACCACTGTGTCACATCACCTTTCCTTTGAATCATATGCTTTAATCATTTGGGAGTTGAGGATACTAATTGGTAGAGTTTTGCTAGTGGAATATTTGCCCAATCTTGTCTGATACAAGACAGCTGCTCGCCAGTCTATGGTCATCATTGGCTGATTCTCCTTCATGATAGGTCATACATTTTCCATACGAGACATATCTGGCCTGCAGGCGTGAGTGCAGAGTGTCTAACCACTCAGTTGTAGCACGTGCAGAATGAGGCCTGGCATTGTGTTGCTTCCCAGGAAAGATGTCATCTTGATGGCAGTTTATGTCTCTGTACAATCCAAATATATGCCTCCATGCCAATGGTACATACCCATATTGCAAGTAACCCATACAGTTTGCAATGATGCACCTCAGACACCAGGACAGATGTTTGCTTTTGCAACAATATTGCAAGTTACCCATACAGTTTGCAATGATGAACCTCAATACCAGGACAGATGTTTGCTTTTGCAACTGTCACTGGTTAAAGTCTGGTTGGTCCATTTTGTCTTTGGGACTGAGAACTCGATTCCTTTTTCTCCTAAAAACAAGCTGAAACATGGATTCATCTGACCACAGCAGACTTTTCCAGCAGACAGACCATCTGAGATGAGCTCAGGCCCAGAGAACTCACTGGCATCTTCACATAGAACTGATGTAAATCTTTCTTCTTGCATAATAGAGATTCAAGTGGCATTTCTTGATGCAGCATCAGACTCACTGAAAATGGCTTTCCAAATTACTTGTGGCTGTATTTGACAGAGTAGCATGATGGTATCTTGTGCAATGCCATCTGAGGGCTCAAAGGTAATGCATATTTAACAGAGGTCTCCTGCCTTACCCAACACAGACTGAGATTTATCTGGATTTCCTGAATCTTCTCACAATATTATGTATGGAAGATGATGAAAGGCATAAATGCTTTGCAATTTTGCATTGAGAAATGTGATTTTTTGATTGTCTGACAATTCTCTCAAGATATTTGGCACAAAGTGATGAGCCATGACTCATATTTGCTTAAAAAGACTGAGAAGCACTTTTACACCCAAACATGATACCCTCAACTATTACCAATTCAACCGCTCATTGCGGACAGTTTCAAAATAGTTGGATAATCTAATTCGGATAATCTTTTCACTTTTATTTGGTCTCTGTCCCAACTTTTTTGGGGTGTGCTGCAGCCATCAAAATCAAAATTTGTTCATATTTACAAAATACAATTATGTTTGTCAGTGAAAACATTGGAAAATGTTTCTTTGTACTTTTGTCAGCCAATAAAAGACACATGGGGTGGTGATGGCGCAGTGGATAAGACACATGCCATTGGTGTGAAAGAGACCCGGGTTCGAATCCACTGTGAGACACCAATGTGTCCCTGAGCAAGACACTTAACCTTAGATGATCCAGAGGCTTGCGACCTCTGACATATATAGCAATTGTAAATCGATTTGGATAAAAGCATCAACTAAATGAATACATGTAAATGTAAAATGTAAATGCAATAAAAGGTTTAATAAAATGAATTTTGTTTGGGGTTATATACATATATTATATTTAACAACTTACAAAATAATGTTAGACTAAACTGACTAAACTGTGTTCTCACTCTATTGCTTGCTTTCCTGATACTCTAAACATGAGTAGATCATGGGAAAAAAAGACCAACTGACAGAATAATATATTCTCAGCATAAAGGGCCCCACACATTATAAACACATACCTTAAGCAAGCAAAACTAAATCTAATGTTGGAAGGGGTAACAGTGTGCCACATATATTTTTCTCTGGCCCCGTGGGATTAGTAAAGATTGTAGTCAATGTTTGGTCTGATCTGATAGAGACTGATGGATTTTGGTTCTTTGTCAACTTTTACTTTCAAATTCCATGTTCAGCATTTTTTACTTTGTGGAAGGTCAAAGAATATAATAGATGAACACATTACTGCATGTGCAAAATACAATGCAGAATTATCAGAAAGCTTAAAATACAAATGACTAGGTTTGCAGTTTTTACAGAAATCTCTTGCTGAAACTACGGTCAGCTTCCAAGAACCCGGGAATGGTTTAAATGACTTCACTTGACTAACTAGCTGTGAGCAGCAAACTCGAACCCAGACTCTTTGATGAAATTTATACAAGAATAGAATGATTGCACAAATAATGCAAAGACACAGCCAACTGCTATATTTCACCTAAACAGGGAAACAATAAAATCCACCTCTTATTTATCAAGAAAGAACAATTTGTTTTGTGAATATGAGTAGAGGTAGACAAGCTCACAACAAAACTTAAGCCCTTTCTGGCACATTCTCAAAGAAATGTGTACGTTCATGTGTGGTTCTAGATGAGAAATGTACTCCATCCCTGTGGCAAAACATCTGGTCCTCACATATGAGTTGAAATCTGTAGTGTTTGGAATGGAAACCCAATAGAGCATTTGTCCCCAACTTCTCACCTCTCATTGACATGAACAGGATCTATTCTATCAGATTCAGCTAAACAGACTCTATAGCTTTACATTTAGTCACTGAGAATCTCTTTACCGGCCAGTGCCCTGGAGGCCTGACTGCGGTCAATGGGGAGAATGAAGGGTGGCGACTATATTCTGAACAGTTTATATGATATAAAGTATAGAATGAAGACTTCAGTGCCCCGAAGGCCTTAGATCAGTCAATGGACAACTGTATACCACACTATACAGTGGTTTTCATTTTCCATTTTGTCCAAATATAACATGTCACATCCTGACCTGCTGTCTGTCACTCTAATTATCAAATGTAACAGTACAAAACTGATAGAGTGTAGTTGAGTTCATTTTATTTACAATATATATATATATATATATATATACGTATATAAATACACACACTCACCTACAGGATTATTAGGAACACTATACTAATATCTGTTTTTGACCCACTTTCGCCTTTCAGTCCATTGATTCAACAAGGTGCTGAAAGCATTCTTTAAAAATGTTGGCCCATATTGATAGGATAGCATTTTGCAGTTGATGGAGATTTATGGGAAGCATATCCGGGCACAGAAGCTCCCGTTCCACCACATCCTAAAGATGCTCTATTGGGTTGAGATCTGGAGACTGTGGTGGCCATTTTAGTACAGTGAACTCATTGTCATGTTCAAGAAACCAATTTGAAATGATTCAAGCCTTGTGACATGGTGCATTATCCTGCTAGAAGTAGTCATTAGAAGATGGGTACATGGTGGCCATAAAGAGATGATCAGAAACAATGCTCAGGTAGGCCGTGGCATTTAAAGGATGCCCAATTGGCACTAAGGGGCCTAAAGTGTGCCAAGAAACATCCCCCAAACCTTAAACCACCACCACCAGCCTGCACAGTGGTAACAAGGCATAATGGATCCATGTTCTCATTCTGTTCACGCCAAATTCTGACTCTACCATCTGAATGTCTCAACAGAAATCAAGACTCAGACCAGGCAACATTTTTGCCTGGTCTGTGCGAGGGTCCGGATTATTTCAGTCAAAGTTGCTCTTCTATCAGCTTGAATCAGTCGGCCTGTTCTCCTCTGACCTTTAGCATTAACAAGGCATTTTCGTGAAAATTACACTTTTTACATGTAAAAAACTTATGTTCATTAAGTATGTTATAGGCAGTCTGCTTGACCTTTGTTCTCACTGCTATGTACAAATTCACAATTGTTATGAAGGATAATGAGCAAAAATAAATATTTCCGTCTTTTCGTCAAAAGGAATAGCAGCAAGTGGGCATATTTATGAAGTGATCATACAACCGTCTCTTTATAATAACCTTTTCCATGTTCATAAATAATGTATTGAGGAGTGGTCTATGTCTGCTGTTCTACTCTGGGCTATATAGTTGTCCAGAAGAGAGCTGCTATTCCTTCCTCACTTGTTGTGAGTTCAGTCAAATTATTAGTGCACTGAATTTGACATATGATCTGATTCATCACAAAAACAATTTTCTCAGAAAGCTTCCGCCAACTCACAGCAGAACCCAGAGTTCACATATCCTTCACTTGATTAGATTCAACTAAAAACCAGCAAGACTGTTAAAAAAAAAGTCCCAATAGGTTTAAATGATCATCTGCCAAAAAGGACAAATTGCAAGAAATAAACTCTTGCTGCTAAAAGCAAATTAGGAAGTGCAGTGTAAGCTGACATTATACAAATGCAATGTCACCAGGCCTAGAGCATCATAACAAGGGTCCTGGGAAAAGGAAACCACTCAAGTGGTTTTCCTGCAAAGATTTTTTTTTTTTTTGTGAATGAATGAAGGTACAGCCCGGAATATGCAATGATATATTTGCACCTAACTGGCACCTTGTCCAGGTGCTGACAGCAGCTACGTTGGGTGCCAAGGAAGAAAAACAAAGAATGAAGCCAAGAACATGCTCTGTTTGTAATGCCAATCCAACCCATGTCAACATGATTTCCTTCCTGACTGCCAGAAAACTAAAAGTACATATATTGTATTCCTCTAAGTTACGTTTTACTGAAATAAAACAACAAAGGTGTTGACAGTCATGTAACACACACAGAGTAGGTAAAGCTTTTTGGGCTTTGGGACTTTCTCACACTGTGTTTGTCTCAAATCTGTCCAAAGGAATCCATTCCCAAAATCCTTAGTGTGGTCAGTTTTGGACATTCTGTAACACAGTAAATGAACATTGCATAACTAGAATGTATGCTTTACCCTCAAAAGAAACATTAATCATTCCCTCCACTTTCGATTTAATGTTTATTTTTGATTACGCAAACTAATTTCTAAATAATCTTCAGGTGCAGTGAACCTCTTAGATGTCAAAGGCAAAAGACACTTAGCCTTTGAGATGTTAGACCTTTGCCATACATAACTTCTAAAAAATTCAGCACATTCTGTTCAAGTTTTCAAACTATTAATAAATGTGGCCAGCTGATTCTTGACTTTATTACTCCAATTCCTGATATTCCACATTACACAATGTCCCTTCAAAAAATGATGAAGAGCATCATGTTTCTCCCAGAGGTGATTGTGCAACTGATACAAATTTAAGTAAGATGCGAGATCCATCTCAATATGCCTTGCATGACAACTGGACCTTTCACAGGCTGTGACTCTGTCAGGTGGGATTTGTAGCTGGTTAAGCTAATTTAAGTGTTAAACAGGTCTTCCCCCTGGGCCGCTAAAAGAAGGTTGCACAGCTTCAACCTTAATTCTGTATGACATTACAACCATTGTAGAACATGACTTTATTGTGTTGAAACAAATTAAGTTTGAACCCTTGAAGTCTAGCTGAGGTCTGGTTTCTCTAGTTGCTTAAAGGATTAGTTCACCCAAAATGAAATTAATTTCATTAATTTAAAAAGTCATTAATTACTCACCCCCATGCTGTACCAACCTCGTAAGACCTTCGTTCATCTTCGGAACACAAATGAAGATATTTTTTATTTAATCTGAGAGGTGGATCACTCCTCCATAGACTGCCTAAGGGACTGGCACTTGACGGCCCATAAAGTCATTAAAGAAAATGTTTAAATATTCCATGTGCCTACAGTGGCTCAATTATAAGTTTATCAATCGACGAGACTACTTTTGTGCGAAAACATAAATAACGACTTTATTCGACTATTCCATTACTTCCTTATGGGCCTTGAGACGAGAGTAGAAGAGATTTCCAGAACGCATGTGCGAGAACTGAGATGAGGACGTTCTTCTTCGACTACTTCTTGTTACCGGCTGCTCACTGCTTAGGAGTATTACCGCCACCTACCGTATAAGATGATGATCCATATATAAGGCACTCCGGATTATAAGGCGCATTGTCGTTTTTTGAGAAGATTGAAGGCTTTTAAGTGCGCCTTATAGTGTGGAAGATACGGTAATTGAAAAGCGTATGTACAGCGCGCATCTTCCTCTACTTGTAAACAGAAAGTTTTGTTCTTCCAGCTATATCAGCACGTTATCTTATGTGGTAGGTGGCAGTAATACTCCTAAGCGGTGAGCGGCCGGTAACAAGAAGTAGTCGAAGAAGAACGTCCTCATCTCGGTTCTCGCGCATGCGTTCTGGAAATCTCTTCTACTCTCGTCTAAAGGCCCATAAGGAAGTAATGGAATAGTCAAATAAAGTCGTTATTTATGGGTTTTTTTTTTCGTCACAAAAAGTAGTCTCGTCGCTTGATAAAATATAATTGAGACACTGTAGGCACATGGAATATTTAAACATTTTCTTTAATGACTTTATGGGCCATCAAGTGCCAGTCCCTTAGGCAGTCTATGTAGGAGTGATCCACCTCTCAGATTAAATCAAAAATATCTTCATTTGTGTTCCGAAGATGAACGAAGGTCTTACGGGGTTGGTACAGCATGGGGGTGAGTAATTAATGACTTAATTTTCATTTTTGGGTGAACTAACCCTTCAACTGACAACACAGTCTACATCTACATGCTGGAAAAATGCAGCATCCTAAATATTTAGGCAAATATATGTATATAGCATATCCACCCTTGTGGGGCTAGAACCAGCAACTGTACACAAAATCCACTGGTTATGTATTATGAACATGCCAGTTCTAAACATGCAGAAACATGAACAAGATCCAAGACAGAATGTTCTCTTTTATACTTCCAAATTATATATTTTTTCTATTTCATCATCCAAGATTAATATCATAAAACATCAGTCTACCAGCATTTTTCTTGTGCTTGACAAAAGCAGCATCTGTTTCCTAGCGTCCAAGCGGCGCACACTGAACATGTACTAATGCTGGAAGTGAGGACAGAACTTTGGATTGGTGCTTGGTTGAACTTTTAAGTTCTCTTGTAAATGATCTGTGACTGCTCATTTTCTGATTTGGCCCCCTGAGTTAAAAAACATCCACCTCAAGACCCATGTATGTGTTCTGCCCTGGGCCAGACAGTCGATCTGTGAGCCTTCAGTCTCTTCCAGACTTTAGAAAATATCAGTGGCTCCACCAGCTGACATGGGCAAAAGACAGAACGATACAGGGGGAACAGTTCTTTTGACCCGAGACCTTTGTCTCTAGCTGAATTCTGGGAAAACAAAAAACGCAAGTCTTGATTGAAAGCTCAGGTCTGTCCCTGTTCAATAGCATAGACTAATTGTCCAAACCCAAGGTCAATGCTTGTGAAAACAGCCAAGAAAGAAACACTGACCTTTCCAAACTGCAAAGACTTTGCATCAGTTTGTTTTCCTCAACAAAACAACTTTTTACAAAAGGATGTAAGCATCAGACCAGGGCTACTTCTGTGTTGCAACCTACCACAGTTACATTTCCTGTACTCTATGCATGGGATCTCCATTGGGACGCTTTATTTTTGCTGAATAAGTCACTGCACTGCTGTAAAAAACAATGCCACACACATCTGTTTGTCTCATTAGAGATAATAGAGGGCAAGGTAATATCAGGGCAATGAACTCCTCAAGTTTTTCACTGCTGCTCGAGCATCAGCACTTCTGAATGATGAAGACCCAGTTCTCTTGCTTACTGTAAAATGCTAATTATTCTCATAAATGTAATAGCAAAGCCTGTAATTACTTGAGCTTTCTGTAATGCACACCTCTTTCCCAATAGCGCTACATGCTTGTGTTTATGAAGGGAAAAAAATGGTAACACTTTACAATAAGGTTCATTAGCTAATATTAGTTAATGCATTAACTAACACAAACTAACCATGAGCAATACATTTGTTACAGTATTTATTCATCTGTGTTAATGTTAGTTAATAAAAATCCAGCTGTTTGTTATTTGTTATTTGTTCATTATTTTCATGTTAGTCCACAGTGCATTAACTAATGTTAACAAATACAACCTTTGATTTTAATAACAGTATTAGTAAATGTTGTAATTAATATTAACTAAGATTAATACATGCTGTAGAAGTATTGTTCATTCTTAGTTCATGTTAACTAAGGTAGTTATGAACCTTATTGTAAAGTGTTAGTGTAAATAATCAGTCACGGACATACACTGTTAACATTAGAAAATTATGCATACTCTAAAACCTTTTACATATAGATGAAATAAAGAAAATCTGATGCTTTTTGATTCTATGAGTTTGATTCAAAGTAGAATGAACTTGATTAAGTTTTCATTTAAACTTAAAAGGAAAACACAGCAGACTTATTTTAAGATTTAGCCTATTGTAACAGATTTAGCCTCTTTAAATTAATGTAAATATCCTGGGATTGTGTGCGTTTGCTTTTAGATTCAAAATATTGTGCCAAAAATAAAGATTCTGGGAGAGAAAACAAGTGACTCAGTTTGAATTACCTTTCCAGGTCACAAGCTGACCAGTATCTTAATGAAAATAAATAAACTAAGATATGACAGATCAAAATACTAATTAATAACAATAAGATCTATCTATAGCTATCTATCTGTGGCATTTGCAGCTAAATCATAAATAAGCCCACAATATGCTTACTCACAATTCATTTGATTCTTTAGAACTCAAAGAGTATGTCAGTCGGCTCAGGGAGGCGTGACGGCTCATTAATAGTGTTGACACAGTGAATTCATTCTCATAAAGGGAGACATGAACACAAAGGAAAGGTGGCACACAGGAGAGAAGGGAAACTCAGTGAAAGCATGTTTCCTACCACAGGAACATAAGGCCTGTCTGCAAGACTATAAAAGTGGCAGAGCCGCATTTAACACACTGATCTGTTAGATGATAACAATGAAAATGCAACATCTATAGCTGCAATCTTACTTCTATTTCTCCACATACTTTCACAAAGCTGACCTCATATCAGAAAAACAGGGAAAGGAGATAAATCTAAAATCTAAATTATAATTGACTACTAAATACCTTGAATTGAATGCAATTCAAATGCAACACTCTCCGAAAAAAGGGGACAAAAACTGTCACTGGGACAGCACCCATAAAAAGGTACTAATGTATACTGAATATGTTTCACCCTTCAGAGATAAATAAGGTACAAATGTGTAGCTTTTGAAATGGCCCAGTCCCAGTAACAACTGTTTTACTCCATGTAACTCAAACTCATTTTTGTTCTAACAAGTCGTTATTTCTAATGTGTGAAACAAATGAGTTATTGATATAATATCTAAGTTACTAATTTTAACAGATAGGTATACAAATAGGGTGAACTATTGCTTTAGGACACAGCAGTTCCTTCGTCCTTCTTCTAACATGTACTAAGCCCTAGCCTTGACTGTATTATGCATCTGTACCTGTACCAGACAGCAATTGGACGGACATGTTGTGGTTTGGTTGTACGCTCATTACTGTGGTTATTAATCTCCAAACTGGAAACTGCAACCCCCGGAGCTCAGCCTGTGAATGGGATCCCCGATGCCATTTCTGAAAAGATACAGCAAACATTGAACACACACACAAATGGAATTCCAGGCACACTTTCACCAGCCTGACCACATGTCTACTCATCAGGTTAATCATTATTTTGACTACAGCTGCTTTTTCTTACACAACTGAGGCAATGATGTGATAGTGGCCAGATCAGTTCCAGTAAACTGTCACACATGCAGTGGATGATTAGAGCCCTGTGAGATTGACTCCAGAGAGAGCGAATTGCAGTCTGATGCCGACACCTCAACGCCAGCGGTCTCCACACCTTCATGCCCTGTCAACACATCAGATGCGAGCATTAGTTCAGAAGAGGATATAATGGTCCCTTCAATTGCTAAATCACTTACAGATGTTTTTTAAACTCAATACCGCTTAGCTAATGGACGTGATGCTACCAACTCATCCAAGCTAAATATGAAGCAAGTGCTCAAGTCATTTATCATCATCAAAATCATGGCAAACTGTTCTCTGCAGCCATTCCATACAAAGACTGAAGACTTTAATTACTACCATACAAGAAGAAAGGACATGAGCCTTAGAGAAGACATGTTATGATGCAATTTCAGAGTAAATTATGTTAAAACAAGTACAGTGAACGGCAGAGTCAGCTGTTGATAAATGTCCAATCAGTAAATGTAATTGTGCAATCAGGAACAAGTGATTATCCCCAGTGTATAAACAATTAATCCCTGTGAATCAAGACCGTAATATGAAATAGAACGCTAAATTATTTTTACAGGAAGTCCATCCATTTGGTCACATAAACATTTTGTGCATTTTTAGTGCATTTGTAACTACATCTAAGCCAGAAATATTAGATCCCGGCAGTGTTGTTTAGGGATATGAGTGGGTGAATTATCCCAGTGATCTATTAACACTTGCTGTCTGAACTGAAGTTCATGAAGAATGTGATTAAGTGGAAATGTTTTGCTGCATGCCTACAGATGTATGAGTCTCATTTCCTTCCCTAAAACTAATCTTTATACTGTCAGGGTGCTGTGGATCCATATAATGACATCTTACAAATGATATAAATCTCAATGGACAGTTCCCCAGCTCTGATTTCATAAATTATTATCTGTACATGATACAGCAGAAGCACTAACACAGCTGGCTTCTCAGTGGAGTCTAAATCAAGAGTTTTGAATGTTCAGAACAAATTAAACTTAACAACACCTGTTGTAAGAAACAACACCTAAAAGACAACAATGATTTCCGGCTTGATTAAAGACTTAGTTTACATTGAAAAGTGAATTGGACCAATTCACAAAAGTTAAAATACTCAGTTTCAATAGAATAGCCACATGATGTTAATAACAGTATGCATGATTCCAATCCAGTGTCAACTAATCCCTTGCTAACCTTTTTCTGTTTTCCAAATTTTTCCTAAAACTGATTAAAAAAAGATTTATAGCTAAAATAAGATTTGATGTAAATGCATTTGTAAATTTATTAGCTTCACTTATGCTTTTAAATCAGCTCACCCTTTTTCTTTGTACCTCACCTAACCCAAAATGGCAACTTAAAAGGGATAGTTCACTTTGAAATTTATTTTTTATATGTTTTAGCTTACCTCAAGGGCATCCAAGATGTAGGTGTCTTTGTTTCCACAGTATTTTCAATCTGTATATTTTTAGGTTAAACTGTCTGTCTGTCAGTCATATAATGGAGCACATGGGTTTGACTAAAGAGCATGCACAGAGAAGTCCAAATTAAACATGATTTAATGACTCGAAATGTAAGTACACATGATGGCCTAAGACACGAAAGGATTGTTTTTGTATGAGAAACGAAACAGTATTTATATCGCTTTTACCTTTCGGGCTCTTCTGGCTGCACTTCTGACGCCCTCAGAGTACTTGGACGTGACTGCGATTACAAGAGGTAAAAAAAAAATATAAATACTGTTGGTTTTCTCACACAAACCGCTCGTTTCGTGTCTTAGGCCATCAATGTGTACTTACATTTATGAGTCATTAAATCATGTTTAATTTGGACTTCTCTGTGCATGCTCTTTGAGGTGGACCCCATAAATCTCCATTATATGACTGACAGACAAGAACGGTTTGACCTAAACATTTAAAAATTGAAAATACTGTGGAAACAAAGACGCCTGACATCTTGGATGCCCTTGAGGTGAGCTAAAACATATAAAAAATTAATTTCAAAGTGAACTATCCCTTTAAATTTAAATATCTGATCAAAAGCCCCAGTTGATCTTTGTGTCAGTGGTCTAGGCAGGATTTTGTATTCGGGTTGGTTTCCAAAATTGTGCATTTGTGGCTGGGTGGGGCACCAATGCAGGCCCATGCTAGCCCACTCCATTGTTACGTATGCTTTGTACGCACAGTTCTGGGTAACTGCTCAATGCATCTGTGATGTGGTGGCAAAGATCTTTAGGAACTTATGGGTCTCCAAACACATTATGTTCCCATGGTGACAATGGCAAGCAAAAGGTAAGAGAAAAAAAAAAGGAAAAATACTTTTGGTTCACTTCTATTTGCTTCAAAGAAATCACATATTAGTCTCCCATCTCCCCTACTGTTGTGGGAATTTTGGCAGGACTCAGTAGTGCTGAATTAAGAGGGCAGGGAATTGGGAGCAGATGCCAACTCTAGACTCTAGACATTAGAGTCATGTCATAAAACAGTGATGCACACACATACAAACTAGTACATATTAATGATAATAATTATTTATTTTTATTGTTATATATTAGAAATGTGGGAACGGAGGGAGTATATCCTGATTACTATGTGGTTTTAAACTGCCATTCAAAAATGTGGGTTTAGTCTGTTTAAAAATATATATATTCATGTGATGGCAAAGCTGAAATTTCAGCATCATTACTCTAGTCTAGAAGTCTTCAGTGTCGCATGATCCTTCAGAAAATTCATTCTATGCTGATTTGATGCCCAGGAAACATTTCTTATTATAAATGTTGTACAATATTGTGCAGCTTAATATTTCTGGCAAAATTGTGATATAGCTTTTCGGGACAATTGCAGGATTTATTTGAAATAGAAATATTTCCTAACATTATAAATGACTTTACTGTCACATTGTCATCATTTGATCATTCAGTCCATTTTTGCGCAATAAATGCATTTTTTTTATCTTCCTGACGAGCAGTGTATATAGTCAATAATCTATTATTCTCAAACAATATTTACAAATGATTACATTTAATATTTTAATTATAAAATAGAAAATATAATTTATTCAAAATGTATATATATTTTTTATCATTTATAATTAATTTAAAATGGAAATCTTAAAATTTCTTAAAATTATCAAACTTTATATAATTTCGTTTTAACATGGCTGCATTGCCCATACAATTTTCTTTACAAGATGCACATGCACTGCACTTTAATCTACCAGCACCAACAGGTTTCTAAGAACATACGTAGCCTATTCAGGTAGTTGCCCAATTTGTTGGCTACCATCTTAAAGATTCAATAACTGGCTCAGATATGCAGGCAAGTCAGATCAGGGAAAATCTTCCAAGTATGGAGCAAGTTTACATTCCTCTTAACAGGTCAGCCTTTGATTCCAAACAGCATTAAGAGCATATCACTTGCTGAGGTAATTCATTTGTGGCTGCATGGTTTATTTGAGCAAGCTTTCTCCACTACACTCTCCCCCGGAGCAGCATGTACAAGACTTGTGCTGGGAGCAATTCAAAGTTAAATTTCCATTTCCTCCTCTGAGCTTTCCCCTTTTTCATTCGCTGTACATGCGGAGTAAATGTTTTAATTGCTCATCCACCTTCAAAAGAATTCACACAGAGGGTAGAGAGACGTAAAGCAGTGATTAAGTGATTTCGTCATACTTACACATTTGTTCATGATGGAAGGAGTGGCCTGTAGTGCCATAAACATTTTCAGTGAATTCTGAAAAACATTTAAAAAAAAAAATATGTAAGGATGCAAAAATAGCAAAAGAATCACAAAAGTAGTCTACAACATGTCCACTGTATTTCAAATTTGGTTAGACAAAAAGACTGAAATTAAAGTTTTTCGATGAAAACTTTGACCTATGTCCAATTCAGGTTGATTAAATGAATCAAACTGGTCTGTGTGATTCATATGTGAATCAGTTTGTTTGCGAGTTCGGTTTTCAGAGTTGAGCTCACTGACACAATAATGAAGCCAGCATAGCATAGCTTTAAACAAATGTACTGGTTAAAATATAATAAAATTATAACTAAAACATACTGAAAATAACTTAAAAAAAATGTTTGATTTATGCAGCAAATCTGTTTACAGCACCAGCAAAAGTTTAACTTTGTTGCTTAAACTTTAAGTGTAAACTGATGGATATGCAATAAGTTATTCTGCCTCTTTCAGTGCTTACGTGACTTTTAAAAAATCCATTCATAATGTACAAACAAAAAAAATCTGCCACAACACACTGCGTATATTTTAACAATTTCAATGTTTGGTTAAGATTCCTTTTTGTGAATGGCTGAGTGAAACGTGAATACGATTTTAATTAAATCCTTAGTTTATTTTTAAATGCACTGTAAATAAACACTTTGCACATATGACCGTCGGCTTTGCATCAGTTTCTGTTCATAGTATGGAAAACTATGCCAATAAAATAAACAGAAAAAATCATATCAAGAAAAATATACAGAGCCGATGTAGCGTACCCTCTTTTTCAAATCAGGTTCCTGAAGGGTTCTGTGAAAAAGGAAAAGTTCATTTGAGGTTTATCCAATGCACTACACTTGCTCACCAATCAATAATCATCTGAAGCTCCAAAGAAGTAACATTATCCTTCATATTGCGCTAAGATTGTAACTTCTGGGGTCAGAGTCAAAAAAAGTAAGGGAAAAAAGTGACAGTTTAATTTATAGCATAATCAGAAGAATGGCCTTTAAAAGCAAGCTAACCTAAGATTCATGCACAGGAACGCTTAGGGTGATACACTGAAACCTTCCAGGTGTGCACAATATGTAGTATTTTACAATATGAAGTAAAGCATTTGATGTAATTTCATCACTTAAGCCTAGATTCATGTTTCTTATGCATGACAGAGAGGGAATTTTTTGTAACATTAATATAATATTCAGAAAATTCTGAATGAGGTTTTATATGTCTAGATTTTAAAAAGTTTAACCCTTAAATGATCATTGGGGTCAATCTGACATCACTTGAATTGTTCTTTATTAAAAAAAAACACCTCTACCTTTATCTCAAATTTTCTAGCTTTTTTATGTTCATGGTCCTTAGGGTCAAAATAACCCAAGATTGAAAATAAATAGGAAAAGGGGGGATACGTTTCATATCTGCTTTTTGTTGTTGGTTTTATTGACTTTTTAAAAAATTAATTTCTTATTCAAATTTTTTCTTAAAAATACACTACTTAAAAGTGTAAGAATAAAATCATGACACAGATATATCATATGGACTAAAGCACAAAGGCAAATAGGCTATAGGCCTAGCAGATAGAATGTAATTCAGTTTAATGATAAAACACTTAGAAGAGGATATTAATAAAACACTGGATATATCAGTTAGTACCTCAGTAATCCCAGGTTGACACAATGCCATAAATATAATATGATTTCCTTTGGGCTTTTTGAAGGAAACATGTGGGAGTGGAAAACCTGACATATGGAAGAAACCTTTTGGCAGCACTCAAGGACTAAAAACAATTGGATTTGGCTGGCATGGTATCATCAGGAAAAAAGTATTACAGTATCAAAGTTGTGTACACCAAGCACAGGGTATTATGGAATGGCTGTTTTCCTGACCGCTTGCTTTGATGTGTCACAAACACTGTCACTCATTCTTTCATCGGGCCATTGAGGAAAAACACGATTGGAAAACAGAATAAAACTATACTTACGGGTTTTACTACTTGGTTACACACGTCTCCAATCCATGTTTCCTTTGTATTAAATATGACAGCACTTCATTGCAGCTCTGGAAGTTTGGAGGTAGTGACTGAAGATTGAGAAGTTTGAAATATCAAGAAGTTCGCTTCCGCCATCTACAGTTCATTCACCAGTATTACCAGCCTGTTTAACCTACCGAATCAACACTAGACAAGAGAGAAAATGCGTTTTTCGATATTAAAATCAACCCCTTAATAATGTTTACTGTTGCGACTGTAAAAATCAAAAGGTACCAAGAGGGTTCCTGTGGTAAATTCACTGGAAGGGATTGTAAACATTCTGAACTCAAGAGGGCGCTGTGTGATAGAAAAACGGCCTACGTTGGCACCTGACATTTGTTTTTGTATAGATTTTTAAAAAATATATATTTTCGCTATACATTGCTAAACATATAAAATCCTCCAGCATATTGCCAATCTATGACAACTAACTCGATACAATTGAAATAAATTATAAGACGATCAATTCAATTATATTGTTAAAAATTATTAAATTAAAAATTAAATTAATTTCTAATTCAAAAGTACATGTAAATATTCCACAATTTATGATAACACAATAAATATTCCAATAACATTTAAATATTCGGGAGTGCTTTATGTTCTGTGTTTTCAGGGTTCATTAATTCATTTCATTAATTCATTTATTCAACATTCAAGAAAACGTACTAACATTTAAAGAAAAATGCATCCAGGTTTTTATCATTATGTCGGAGGTTCATATGTAACAAATACACGCAATGAACCAAGTACGAAGGAATTGTTTGACTTTTATTTTGGTATGTTTCCTCAGCCGGGGACATTTAACGGTGCCTTAAATTCTCTTCCTTCACAGTTTATTATGCATTGATTGTGTAACAAGTTCATATGCTATATAGTAGTACACAGCGAAACAACGAAAATCGAGATCTTAATGGATTTCATGTTAAACGAATAAATCATTTGAAAGAGTCGGGTCGTTGTAAAGGTTTGTTGTTTATTGCTGGGCCTTTTTAAAGTCTGTTAAGTTGAAGACAAACAACAATAATAATATGCTAGCAGTTAGCATTTAGCACATAATCCAATACTATTGCTTAAATCATTCTTTAAATTGTTTTATTTGTATTTATTTATAATGAAATATCAATATAACCACATTTGTCTTCCGATTAATTTGTCGCGTTGTTATTGTGTGCTGTGATGATCGAAGCTGTCATAGCATTCAGTTATTGTGCATGTCTTTTGTTGTGTTATCCAGTGACTGTAATTGATCGGTGAATATGTTTTATCATTTATAGAAATAACTACGAATAAAATAAATAAACTTTATGATTCTATATATAAGCCATTATAAATAACTGGAGAGTTTCCCTGTTATTGATATAACACGGTTACTTTGATGTCTAATTAAATATGTCCAAAGTTACAGTCTTAGATCATCCCTATTCACAGTGACTTAACAATGCCAGTAGAAGGTAACACGGACCAGGCCCTGGCTCCCATGTCCAGCCCTGTCAGTGCCCTTACTCCTGGAGCCCAAGAAGACAATGGCTTTTCCATCCCAGGAAGCAGTAAGGAAGATCCAGTGGCTACATGTCCGGAAAATGTTGGGGCACAGAATCCTAGAAAATCGCAGCCCCTACTCCATATCAACCGTCAGGAGATCCGATCAGTGGACCACAACTCTCAAGCTGCTGAGCTGCAGGGATTGGGAGTGGATGTATATGACCAAGATGTACTCGAACAAGGTGTGTTGCAGCAGGTGGACAGGGCCATTCAGGAGGCCAACCAGGCTGCAGCCAAAGCAGAGGCAGAGAAAGAATACGAGTCTGTACTGGATGACGTCAGGTAAATTTATGCTTCCTTTGTTGATCTTGAAACAATGAACATGTAAATCTGTCATGAAATGTCAGTGTGAATGCTGGAATGTGTTGTCACCTTTTGCAATTGCCGTTTAATGTATTTCAGGTCATGTACAAGTGCTTTGAAGCACATCAACAAAATATTAGAGCAGTTAACCCCTCATGCTGCCTCCAGCAAGGACATCAGTTCGGAAAATTGAGTCTGTCAAACGACAAAAAGAAAACAAGGTGTGCATATCCTGGATTGTTATTAAATGTATTATTTTTTGCATGTTTTTTTATATACCTCAATAGTTGTTGGAAATTTATTAGGTTTATTAGGTAAATTTATTATCTGCCATCTCATTTTTAAAGCATAATCCTTAATATATACCTTTAAATTCATAACGAAAAAGAGCTTGTAATTTTTTTTTAAACCCTTACCACACAATACTTCAGAAGCCTGTTATCTTTTACAGGAGAAGCAGTTAAAAAAGATCAGAGCCAAGCAGAAGAGATTGCAGTCTGTTCTTGGTGGAGAAGACATTCAGAAGCTTGAGGCAGAATTATTGATTGAGGATGACGAAGGTAAGTTTGAAGCGCAATCCTTTGCAGAAGCTTTACATGCATTATTAGCCTTATCATTGGTGCATCATATACTCATTTGATCTAGCTGAACAATCACTTTGCTTATATGCCATGGGCATCATAAATTATACACTTTCAGAATGTCTGCATCTTGGATGTTTGTTTTAATGTGGGACCAGTAGTGGTACTTTTTAATGGGCGACATCTGAATGTTTTAAAATGCTCTTTTTTTATCTTATTTTCCATAAATATTGTTTTGTAAACATAAAACTGCACAGCATATTTGAAATGTTTGAGCACTGGCACAATCAGTTAAAATAAATTATAAAATTGGAATTATTTCTTTAAACAATTATTTTCTTGACAATTATTTTCTTTTTACTTCTTTTATTTATTAAAAAAAATATTTAAAAATGTATGATAACACTAAATAAATAAATTCCCTAATGCAATTTAAATGTTTGGTAGTACTTTATGTTCAGTGTTTTCAGAGGATATTTATTATTCATTCATTGTTAAAAACACCTTGTATACATTTAAACAAAATGTTACGGAATGGCTGTATCATTGAAAGTGAGACTCAGTTAATTTCTCTACATTGTGATCCCATGAATGTTTGCTTTAAAGCTACACTGTGTAACACTTAGTTTATTCTTAGCTAAAAACACTTAGTTCTTTCAAAAATATATGTGCTCATTAATGTATATTTCCTTCGTTCAAGTAATACAGTATTCTCGTGAGTGTATAATATGCCATTGAAAATACATACGGGTAAGGGGTTCTAATGTCGGTCGCCATGTTGCCCCTCCATCTTGAAAGTACATTAGCCAAAGAGGGACATACCCGTTAATTCAAGCTTCGCCTTTCGCCTTTACGTTTGAGTTAACATTCATGGACGAGGTTCGAACTGAAAGCCATGTTAATCTTGGACTACATTGGCCACCGTAGGAGTTAAAACTAAATCGGAATTGAGAGGAACAGAAACTAATATTCACTGGATGGTCATATACCTTTTCACCGCTAAATGGGGGTAAAAATCACACAGTGTAGCTTTAAAATGCTTTCATGACAATACTGGTACTAATCTATACTCTGTTTGCCTCTGTTAGAACCAGGCCCATCAACTCTGGGCAGCATGCTTATGCCAGCTCAGGAGTCCGAATGGGAAGAGCTCATCCGCACAGGTCACATGACCCTCTTCGGTTCACGGATCCCTCAAAAGCCAGAGAAGAAAGAGCCACGGAAGGTTATGCTTAGTGAGAGCTCAGGATTTGACAAGTACCTTAACGATCAAGCCATGTTAGCGGAGAGCAGGAAGAGACCCGTCTTCAGAGAGAAGATCACCAAGAAGCTCTCAGAAGAGACGACGCATGGCAAAGAGCAAAAGAACGGATCCCTCTCCAGCAAAGATAAGAAGCTCCAAAAGCGAATGCGTAAGCTCCAGAGGACCGCCTTGAGGGCTCACCCCAAAGCTAGGCCCAAGGTGGAGAAGGAGCTATCCCGGACCCAGGAGGAGGAAAGGCGATGGGGAACAGGCGTCAGATAGTGAGGGTTCGGAGTATGTCCCAAGTGATGAGCTGATGGATCCTGAGGAACCAGAGAGAGATGAGGATGAGTTCTGGGTGGATAAAGATGAGGAATATGAACTTAAACCGTACAAGAAGAAGAACCAGGCCAAAACCAGGAAACCCAAGAAGGAGGACGAGAGTGACGAGTACATCCCTAGCAGCTCAGAAGGATGAAGAGTCTCAGAAAGGCGGAAAAGTCAAGAGATGTAAAGATGATGGAGATATTGAGTGTTACAGGCAAAGGATTAGGTAAGTTTAGTTTGACTCCATAATTTCCTAAACTGTCACAATCATTACAGTCTAATGCCATTTGTATGTTTATTTACTTTGCCTAGCATGTATGCTAGAACAGATAGCCTAATCCACTGATGAAATTGGCTGCTGTTCCTTTGACTAAGCAAATTCTATGCCTATTCATATTTTCTCATTATGGTATGCATGTATTTATTCCAGTGTTAATGTGCAAATAGATGGAAGCAAACCTAACAAGATTTATGCATTCATATTTATAGCAAGCAAATTGAGTTGGCATGCTCTCTCTCTCCATAGTTTCCCTGCTCGGGTTGGTTTAAATGTGAATGCAGCCACTCTCTTCTACTATGGTGGAGCTCAGCAATGCTGAGTGGTGGAGGAAAGGGGGAAAAACATAATTAACTGAACCAATGCTTAGTCTTGACTTAATTACAAGTGCAGTCTCGGAAGCCCCAGATAAAGGGAACAGTTTCATTGCGGAGTGACAGGACCAACCCCAAATGAAGATGGATTTTTTTCCCTACACTCCTCTCTCCGTTCCTTTCTTGAGGAGCTCAAACTCCTAATTGTCTGTATCAATCTTAATTTGCTTTTCTGACGACACTACCACTAACTGCTATAGCTTTCCCTGAAGCCAGAAGTGGGTCAATTAAATCTGGCCTGCTGGAGTGAGGGGCAGAGGAAAGGAAAGGTCTCTCGCTCTTGCTCTCACTCTAGAATGTTTCTGTCTTTGTCTGTCTATAGTTCTTTGGCTAGGAAATTAAAAACCGAGGCCAGGGACTTTTGGTATTTGACTCTACCTTGCCGACTTTCCCATTGGAGGCATCTTTAACGGAGTCAAATTTTAAATGTCAGCGGAAGACTTGTTTTAGTTTGAGAAGATCGTTAATCAAATACGTTATGTGAAGTCTTCAGCATGGGAAATGTCTCGATGGGGTCTGTCGTTTAGCGTGACATTGTGTCCACGCCAGTTTGTGGCCTGTTTTTATTTTTTAACACGATGATGCACGGCTAATCAAGCCATTTTGTTACTGAACCTTGTGCTTAGTGGTTGGCTGATAAGGATTTTTTTAAGGCCTTGCTGATATTTTGGAGAGAAAGAGTTGCTGAAGGCCAATATAAATATATATACAGTATGTCACACTTGTATAACACTTCATTTCAAAATTTCACATTTAATTTATTTGAAATCTTTATAGGGAAAAAATCTGTAAAATACACAGATTTTTACTTTAGATAGCCGATGCTGATATCTTCGAGTGCAAGGTGGCAAGGCCAATGTTAGAACCGATATATATGAAATCACACTTGCATCATGTTTCATTTAAAGATCGGAAATTAATGAATGCAATGAAATTTATATTTATTTTACATTATATTATTTGGAAAGAAATCAATGTGAACTGAATAATTTACAGTTGGAAAAAAGGCATGTAAAGTAAACAAGTTTATTCATTAGATAGCAACTTCTTGATTCTGTAGTCCTAGTTGATAGTACTGTGATTATGTGCAGCTTCAAGCTGATGCCGGTTGTGAAGAGAGCATTACAAATATAGTGCTAATGTTGTGGTTTTGTCTTCTTGCAGGAAGTGGAAAAGGCAAAGACTTCGGGAGAGAGAGGCAAAGAGAGTAGCAGGGGAAGAGGAGACTGAGGAGAGTGAAGCAGAGTTTGATGAAGGATTTAAAGTACCTGGTTTCCTTTGGAAGAAACTCTTCAAGTATGGCTCGCACAAATCACACATATCATAGTGAAAAAAAAAAACAATCAATAACTTACACATACAATGGCTGCGTCAAAAAGCTTAAAGGGACACTCCACCCATTTGCATTGTTAGAAATCCAGTCATACTATTGAATGGTCGTGCAACACTCTCATTTTCCCCTGAGACGAGAGAAATCCACTATTTACCTTTTCACTTCCTCCTACAATGACACAAAATCGTCATTTTACTTCATTGTAGGAGGAAGGGGGATTTCTGTAAAGACTACAAGCACGAGTTCCCACCCTTGTCCAATCAGGGGTTGGACCTAATGCACTAACAGACCTATCTGTTATCCGCCGCCTCGCGTCTACGTTGTCATACTATACTAGCCGCGCATTATCTGATTTCATTGAGCAAAATGATTTCCAGGCGGTAGCATAGAGTGGAGCTCAACTCTAGTCTACATTAATGGGCGGAGTAGTGGGAGTGGCCTGCGGAGCTGAGCATTGCAATGCACTATGGGGATTGTTGTCTATAATCCCCAAGCACTAAAAAGTCATTTTCTGCCTTTTATCGGCCAAGAAGGACGCAAATTAGAAATTTATGATACTATTCTACTACATACATGACCTACTTTCAATACATATTCATGTCTCCATCGGTGGAATGACCCTTTAAAAAGACTGCATCATGGCTCGCCTGAATAACACTTTGAACTTTTGATGTCATTTATAGTGAGAAATTACAATTTTTGTAATTAAATATTCTTAGTTTTCATCAAAGCTCTCGCTTTTTTTTTCTGAGGATCATTACCTTTACCGTTATGTTTTCGAAGTCTCTTGAAATCAGTTTTGTGAGGTACAAAAGTTTCCTGGCTGCAAAGTCATCGCCTGATAAAGCAGCGAGGCAACAAGTCAGCTGCCTACGTTTTTCAGTACAGTGTGAGATATTAAATGTGTACAGAAATGACTCACAATTTTGAATTAATGAGACCTGAAAGCTGAGCTGTGAAGTGCTTTAGGCTTAGAAAGAGTACTCAGGCTGTTGTGTTCTGGATGTGTTTTACAGCACATCAGTTGGGCAACACTTATGGCCCATTTATCCAGAATCAATAGTGATAATGGCCCTATGATTAATTCATCAGCCACTGTGTTTGTGTTTGTGCTGTGGCTGCGTTTTGTGTGACAAAACGTTTGCTTTTGTTGTCCAGGTATCAGCAGACAGGTGTCAGGTGGATGTGGGAACTGCACTGCCAGCAAGCTGGAGGCATTCTGGGAGACGAGATGGGTCTGGGCAAGACGATACAGATAATTGCCTTCCTGGCAGGCCTGAGCTACAGCAAGCTAAAAACACGTGGCTCCAATTACAGGCAAGGGACTTTACTGTATTTATCTAATTTCATTGATGAAAATCTTTTTCCACCTCAGAATACAAATAATTTCTACGTAATGAATCATTTCTATATAAGAATAAAAAATTATTTATATGTCACATAGATATAGTTTAATATGTTTATCTGAGGTGGAAATGGGCTTCCATAGAATTTATACCTTCTCTTGCTCTTTTTCTTTCTTCCTTCATTCTGTCTTTGTGCTTTGATTCTCTTCCTTTCCAAAACACGCTCATCATCATCAGCCACCGAGTCCAACATGCACCCATACATGTGTACAAACAGTCATAAACACGAGCACACATAAACACAGACGTCAGCTGTCTCCCCCACCCCTCCCAGACTCAAAGTCTCGATTGCGATGAATATTTCAGCAGCTGGATTTCTAGTGGAGAGAGGTTTGCCGTGAATTATTAAAGACGTTTCAATTATGATATTCCTCTAATTCTCTTAGTGGCGACATCAAAGGAGAAACAAGAACGTGACATGAAATAGAGACTGCTTGTTGGGAGGGGAGGGTGGAAAATGAAACATGAAAGATGTAATTAAACACGTTTAAGGTAGTGCCTTTTTACTTTTTTGCTTTTCTTGCCAAACACTCTCAGGGTGGAGGCCCTCCTGGCTAGTCAATAAGCTGTCTGGCGTCGCCCATCAGCAAATTGATTGTTTGCAAACTCGATTATGGCTCGCTATCAATGGCTTTCACAATCCGGAATATCATATCAAGCCATAATGCTCCTAAAGCCATTTAGTGCATGTTTTTTCAGTTCATTTCTTTAGTGAACACTCGCATGGAGAGGAAGACCGGAACAGCTGTGGTGGAAGCTCATGGGGTTCATCACCTTAAAGTTTAATGTGTAATTGCAAGACATTTTAGGTAGATTTCTCCAAAATGTAATATGCACAATCAGCCAGTAATTGTATTGACACAAAACTTAGCCTCATTTCGATAAGGAACATGATGTAACTTATTCAGTAAGTGAGTCACATGATGATTCACTAACTGCTGTGATGGATTCAATTCAGTGAGGAATTGGCCCACGCTATGTTTTACTGTATGTGTTTTGCTGTTTTTGTGTGTGTGTGTACTTACAGTAAAACAGTGTAGCCCAATTCCTCACTGAATTGAATCCAGATATATTTATTAATTCATTTAAATGTCATATATTTCTCTGATGGCAATCGCTGAATTTTTAGCAGCCATTTCTCCAGTCTCACATAATCTTTCGGAAATCATCATCATTTGAAAAATAAGGAAAAGTAAAAAGAACAGCATTTATTTACTTACTTACCTACTTGCTATATATTAATAGCTCCAATTAATTTAAAAAAAAAATATATATATATATATATTAGAGGTTGACCGATATGTTTTTTCCACGCCGATACTGATCTTTTGAAATCGGTCGGCCGATTTATTTTGGCCGATATTTGCTTGGTTTTTAACCTCTATTTCAAAGATAAAATGTAAAAGAAATGATAATTACTCAACATAAACAAAATTTCTCAACAAAAACATTGTATCCTCTCAAAAAATGTCCTGAAACATGTATTTTGGATTGGTTTTGCTTGTTTGACGGACAAAGACAAATGGACATAACCTAATTATCACAAAAAGGAGAACATTTTTAAATTATTAATTTTTTTATTTATAAGATTTATTATTTTTTTTATTGTATAACGTATTTAACTTGTAAATTGCTGTTGAATGACAAAAACAACTACCAAGATGGGAAAATGAGTATTTTACAAAAACTTTAAATGCACCACAACGCACCAACCGTCTGTTGTTCTTCAGACAACAGCACCCCGCTGTTGAACCTTTTAGTCTACAGTGAAATACAGTCACACTTTACACTGGTTGGCCAGCATTTTAACCATGTTTAATCCAGCTACTAACTAACGGTCAGTGTTGTGCCTGAACGCGTTCAATGAACGATAGTTCATGAACGCGTGATATTTAGGCGGCTGCTGCTCCCTCGGCTGGAAAATGACTCTAGTGGCAGCGTGGGTCAAACACGTGTTCCACGACAACACTAGGCTGCCCACAGATGCACCTGCCTAATAATCGGCTTGATATACTTGGATATTGGCCGATGCCGATTATGTTAAAAAAAATGCCAACAATTAATGAATCGGTCTACCTCTAATATATACAGTATATATATATATATAGGATGTAGTGGAGGCTAACGCACGCAATACGCCGTTTACGCACCTCCCATATTCGGAAATAGCGTTGACCCACCTCCAAGTGCGTTTATCCAACTATAAATGCCCTGTAGTTCCTAAGACATTTTAAATTAAGCTTATGTCGTTTTAGTTTCATATTGTTCATTATTAGTTTCATAGGTTGTTGAACCTAAGACGAACTCTTCATATTGCGCCGCATCACTGTCAGTGTTGTTGACTATTACTGACGGAAGCACTTGTTGACGCTCGCGCAACCTCTCCAGCAGAAGTCTACACAGAGCGCAGGACACACTCACACACACTCAGTTAACAACATACTGCCTATAAAATCTAAATGTGGAGTTTTCATATGTTTAACATATGTTAAGCAACCTCATTTATTCTTCCTGAACACCATCACGATTAAAAATGTGACATTGATTTCCTACAACAGTTCAATAAACAGTTAAAATTAAATCACTTACATTTTAGGTGCAATATTGGCTGTTTTTGTTCTGTTTCAGCAGCGAAAATAGTTCCAAACAAAAATCACAGCAGAACCTCGGCGCATCTCACAGGAACACTCAACTTGTGAATGATTCAGCCGTTTGAATGAATTAATCAATGACTCACTCATTAAGACGGTCGCCTGCCGCCACCTACTGGTGGTTTAGTGTTAAATGTTTAAAGTAATATCATTCTTTCCAACTTTTCTTATAAATAAATTTAAATCAATTTCATAACATTTTATGCAATTGTAATTTTTCAGTGTAAATGATTTAATTTGATCAGCCCCTAGGGTAACAGTACTATAGTGTCTTATTAGAATTTATCTGATCAAATTTAGGATTTTAAAATGAAAGATGAAGCATACATTTAATTATATTGGGGAGGGGATGCCCTTTATAGGTGCAGATATTATTATTTTGGTGATTTAAATATCAAAGCCTGATTGAACACTGATGAGAATATTGTTTCAGAATAAATTTACAGACACAAAATAAAAAATCCGGACAAGCAACTTTTTTACTCGGACAAGTGAATGGCAGATTCACTCCCTATATAGCAATGTTATCAGGAGATAAACATCACACACGTCGTGGTCCACCAGAATTTATAGTTTACCCACCTCTTTTTTACCACTACACCTCAGTATATATATATATATATATATATATATATATATATATATATATATATATATATATATATATATATATATATATATATATATATATATATATATATATATGAAGAGTTCAGATGCAAAAGCCTCTAAATGTCATTTGAAATTTTCTTCTAAAATGACCATTTTTATCAAGCTTGTATATTTAAGTTCAGTAATTTCAGTTAAATGACAATTAATAGGCAATCTTCATTGCCATTTAAGTGAAATTACTGAACTTAAATATACAAGCTTGATAAAAATGAGTTTTGGATAAGTATGATCTTTTAAATTTGAAATTAATGAAAAATCATTCCTGCATAATCATTCCTATATGTATATGTATAGGAATGATTATGCAGGAATGATTTTAAATCAAAGGCTTTCATTTACCCCAAATGAAAGTCAGATGACTTATTGCATATTGAACGCCTAGTAAAAACAGTTTCTCCAGTGTTGTGACCACATCCCCTTCTCCTACAGGTATGCTGGACTGGGGCCAACGGTCATTGTGTGTCCGGCTACAGTCATGCATCAGTGGGTGAAAGAGTTCCACACATGGTGGCCTCCTTTCCGTGTTGCTGTCCTCCACGACACGGGCTCCTTCACCAGCAAAAAGGTGAGACACGCTCTGCTGGAGCTGAGGATGTCCATTCTTGAGACTTTCATAATGTAAACTGTTTTGTTTACTCTCAACATATGTAATGTCAATGCTCTAACTTTTCTATACAAGCAACATGACAACAAGATTAAGATGAACTGTGTCGCTTCGGCCTGTAACGTTTATGCCAGCGTGAGATTTTTCCCTTGTCAGCAAATATCCTAGTGTGTGGAGTCGAATTGGCTCCAAGGAAATGTTAAATTAATTAAAGCTAAGGTAGCAGGAGCTGCTGTGGGGCGGCTGTGAAGTGTTTACTGTGAGTGGTCTTCACTGCCCCCCTCCCCATCCTGCCTGACACAGTGATTAATGGGGGTTGTTGTCTGGCAGTCTGTGCTTTGCCCTCTAGGTGGAGATTTGGTCTCAAGAGCTTGTGGGAGAGAGACAGAGGAACGTTTATGCAGCGTTGGCACCTAATGATACCGCCTTCACGCTAACACTAACACTCCTGTAGAGCAGATGTACCTGATTAATTGGCTACAAAGGAAAAAAAAAAGAAGTGTGGGGGGGGGTTGGGAACAGAGGTTAGTCGCTTTGCACATCTATAATTGGAACACTCTTGAGACCGTTCATGTGAGACGTCAAAGCAGACGTATAGACTCGTTGTTCTGATGAAGACGCTATCACCAGGGGCCTGATACCGGCAACCTATTGCAGTTTCCTCAATTTAATTAACAGCCAAAAAAGGCATTGTTGTGCGAGTGAGTTTACTTTATTCCTTATTTTCAGGAGAAACTCATCCCGGAAATAGTGGCAAGTCACGGCATCCTCATCACTTCCTACTCATACATACGCATTATGCAAGATTACATCCAGAAGTACGACTGGCATTACGTCATCCTGGATGAGGGCCACAAGATTAGGAACCCCAACGCTGGGGTGACTATGGCATGCAAGCAGGTGACCGTTGCTTTCTTTTCAGAGATTTTTCAAGCTGTTAAAAGGGATACTCAAATTTTTTTTGGAAATAGGCTCATTTTACAACTCCCCCAGAGTTAAACAGTTGAGTTTTACCGTTTTCGAATCAATTCAGCCGATTTTCTGATATTTAAAAGAACATCAATAACCAGACAGTTTCTGGTCTCATTGACTTCCATACAGAGATGTATAGTAACGAAGTAGAACTACTTAAGTACTAAAATGCTGTATCTGTACTCTACTAGAGTATTGTTTTTTTCTCATACTTCTACTTTTACTTCAGTAGATATTTTCGATGAATTTAATACTTCTACTTCAATTTTTTTTAATGTTCTGCTAGTTACTCGTTACAATTATAAAATTTTTACGAATCATTCGTGGCAATCACATGCCAGTTTTATAGGGTAATGGTATTGATTGACACACACATTGACAACTAATGCAGGGGTTGTCCTGCTATGACATTTTTTTAGCGCCCGCCAAAGCAAATTTGTATTTGTATTTGTTTGCATTCACATGATGTTTAACATCTGACATGATTACTTAGATGATCTAAGTAAAGCACATACTCTAAATGACTAATAAAATTCAAGATTGTTGTTTTTGTGAAATGTAATACAAAGGCAAAGGGAATCGATATTAATCAACCTTTTACTAGCCGAGTTAAAATTACTTATTTTTTGTAAAGTTTACTTAATTCCATATTCCAAGTAAATTTACCTTAAAGATTTCTAATTAAAGCTACTGATGAATATGTTTAGGTTTTTACTTGGCAAATCTTTGTAAATTTACTAGCATTTTCTGAGTAAGATAGTTTAGCAAGCATTTTTCAAGTAAATCCTACTCCAATTTTTTTACACTGTAGTTCAAACTTTTGACTGCTTTCTTTAATAATTACATGACACAATACTTGTACTTTTACTTTTAGTACTTAAGTAGTGAATTTTAAAATAAACTACTTGCAATACTTAAGTAGAAAAAATGTTGAATACTTTAGTACTTCTACTTAAGTGTGGTGCTTAAAGAGCACTTCAACTTCTACTCAAGTCACTTTTTTGATAGAGCACTTGTACTTTTACTCAAGTCCGGGTTTCTAGTACTTTATACATCTCTGCTTCCATACTAGGAAAAAATATACTATGGAAGTCAATGAGACCAGAAACTGTCTGCTTACTGATGTTCTTCTAAATATCAGAAAATCAGCTGAATGGATTCAAACACATTAAAACTCGACTGTTTAACTCAGGGGAGTTGTAAAATGAGCCTATTTCCAAAAAAAAGTGGAGTATCCCTTTAAATAAAACTTGCGGTTCTTACAAAGCACGGAAGTAAAGCTAATTGACCTTTTCGAAATTAACTTAGTTCAGTCTGCATCAAGTTATATGAGCTCCAGAGCTATTGATCGCTATATTAAAAAAATCAATTGGAAATTTCGCAACACTTCTGATTTAGTATTGAATAAACTGAAGCTAATGGAGCTTTAAAACCAAATCCATCTTAAATGGGATTTCATTGTCAAGTGTCTGACCGCGTGCACGGGTTGGCTTCTAAAACTATTTTGATTACTTGATTAACGTATATCTTATTATGAAGGATTGTCACTGATTTCTTTTCTCCGTACTGGTTTCCGGACACCCCATCGTTTCATCCTCTCGGGCTCGCCCATGCAGAACAACCTCAAAGAGCTGTGGTCGCTCTTTGACTTTGTGTTTCCAGGAAAGCTGGGGACCCTGCCTGTCTTCATGGAGCAGTTCTCTGTGCCCATTACTGATGGGTGGATACTCTAATGCGTCTCCAGTTCAGGTGAACCACTCATCACCCATCAGTGCAGTTAAAATTCTCGTATGTATTCATATATAAACCTAGAATTTACATCAAATATAACTGCGTAATGAATGCCGAACACACTCTATATTGCACGGAGATGGAAGTGCCTGTATTAATTCAAAGGCATATAAAAACCTTCTAACAGCGTACCGATGGCTGCATGGTGAATGGAATGTAGATGTGCCATTATTAGGAAACCTTTTTAATAGCACACTTACTTTATGGATTTCATTTCCAAACTGCTTTAAAAGGCTATTGATGTTTCCTTTGCCAATAATAAAAACCTTTACTAATTATTAATGTTATTAAATGGTTGAAGATAGCTAACCCCTGACTCATGGTGCTCTCTCATTTTTCCAGCTGTCTGCGTAGTCCTGCTGACCAGCCCCGTGCGTCAGTAAATTTTCTTTTAGTGGATATTCATTTGAGAAATGAGAGAAGACTTTACAACCTTGCAATTAGAATTTACACACTTTATGCAGTACATATTTCTTGGCACCCAAAATATGTGAATAATTAACTAACGTCTGTCCTGTGCACTAATTAAAATCGTGTGTGTGAGACATTCTACTTTAAAAATGTGTTTCATTTTTAAATCTACTTTACATCTGTAGGGGGTTTTTTTGTAAAAGAAAAAAAGAAACAACATTTTGATATTATAGAAATGTTAAAGAGCCTTTTAAACAACATGTATCTAATTCTTTTATAATTATGCATGCAGCTTTTATGACCATATATCAATTCAGAGAGACATTTATTTTTAAAAGTACAAATGAAGAGTTCAGATGCAAAAGCCTCTAAGTGCCATTTGAAATTTTCTTCTAAAATGACCATTTTTTATCAAGCTTGTATATTTAAGTTCAGTAATTTCACTTAAATGGCAATGAAGATTACCTATTAATTGTAATTTAAGTGAACTTACTGAACTTAAATATACAAGCTTGATAAAAATGGTCATTTTAGAAGAAAATTTCAAATGGCATTTAGAGGCTTTTGCATCTGAACTCTTTCAAATATTCTTTCACATTGCGGAACCATTAAAACAAACTAGGGAAAAATAAACAGGCCTTTAAAATCTGTGAAAACCTTAAAAATTATAATGCAATTATTAAATGAATGAAAACTTACAGGTCCTGAAACATGAAGTCTTGAGCTCTTTTGCAGCCAGCTCTATTATGAAGCATATGCTCTATCACTACTTATTCACACATCTAACCTCTGTCTTTCTCTTGCTCTCTCTCTCTCTCTTTTGTCCTCTCAAATGGGCCTAGATCTGGGCTTGCTGTATGCCCTGCAGTGTTGTGGTTCCACTGCAGGCTTTCTTTTGATCTGCGAACCCCTTTAAATTACAGCTAAATGGCATTTGGCCTAACGCTGGATCAGGAGAACATTATTGATAAAAGAGTGTAGCCCCCTCTGGAGTCCAGCAGCACTCTTATGAATCTTTAATGTGTCAATCTGCTGATAGGAGGAGAGAAAGAGAACAAGCGGCTGTTGACATGCCTCAGGACACACTAATTTGTTTGGCTTTCATAAAATGTATTGAAGAGGATGCTGGTTATTTAGCCATAAACATAAATATATTTACAGTAGTTGGTGTGTTTGCTTGCAAAAAGTTCAAACATGTACACTACTGTAAGTTTGGGGTCTCTTAAGTCTCTTATGCTCAACAAAGCTGCATATATTTAATAAAAATATATTATATTAATCAAAATAATATTGTGAAAATAACTGTTTTCTATTTTAATGTATTTTAAAATGTAATTTATTCCTGTGATGCCTTCATTCTAATATACTCATTTGGTGTTAAAGAGTCATTGCTTATTATTATCAGTGTTGAACACTGTTGTGCTGCTTAACATTTTTGTGGAGACCTTTTTTTGTCACAAATGGATTTATTTGTTTTATTTATAATCCTCAGGTCCAGACAGCCTATAAATGTGCTTGTGTTCTTCGTGACACGATTAACCCTTACCTCCTGAGGAGAATGAAGGCTGATGTGAAAGCAAACCTCTCTTTACCTGACAAAAACGAACAGGTGCCCATGCAATACTTACAAGAAGTGAAATCTATACTCCACTAGTCATCTTTGTATTTCTTGCATGACAACATCACTTGCATTTTAGGCACAGTTTGGCCAGTTAGTTTGTACTGTTTTATCTGAAAAAGTAGTTCCAATGAAAGTTGTAACATTGAAACTTCATAGTGTTGAATAATCAAATATATGGCCACTACAAGCCAAACATCAACTCAATTACAGCCC
Source organism: Hybognathus amarus (assembly GCA_030378365.1). NCBI lineage: Eukaryota > Metazoa > Chordata > Actinopteri > Cypriniformes > Leuciscidae > Hybognathus > Hybognathus amarus. The sequence goes on from JAQIUQ010003539.1 coordinate 213,614, forward strand.
ATAATGTTTTATTGTCCAAACAGGTCCTGTTCTGCAGATTAACGGAAGATCAGCGGCAGGTTTACCAGACTTTTTTTGGACTCCAAAGAGGTTTATCAAATTCTGAATGGAGACATGCATGTAAGGGATACATGTGTAAAACACCAGTGTGATCAATTTTAAAATTGATGATCTTCTATTCCCCACTATGTAAAAAGCCTTATTCATTATTCAGTTCACTTGAGAGTGGTGACATCCTCTATCATTATATGTTCACATACAGTTGTGTTCAAATAAATAGCAGTGCATTAATGAAAGTGAATAAAGTGCTAATATTTTTTCAATAGCTTTTATTTCCATATTTCAAATTTACTGAAAACATTACCAAATTAAGTTTATCAAGTCTTTATTGCATTATTCTTTTACAGGAAGCAAAGAAAATGATTATTCATTTATTCAAAAAAACTTTCACTTTAAATTAAAACACTGAACTAATATTTAGTTGCATAACCATTGTTTTTGATAACTAATGTGCCTCTGCGTTGCATTGAGTCAACCAACTTCTGGCACCTATAAACGGGTATTTCGGCCAAGGATGAACAAATTACATTCCACGGTTCTTGTGAATTTTTGGGTTTTGCTTCAGAAAATGGCATTTTTAATGTCACCAATGGGGTTGAGGTCATTTTCTTTTGCGTGTTTCAGGTTTTTGTTGCCATTTTAAAGCATTTGAGAACATTTTAGCTGAGCATCCTATAATTTGCTGTACTTTTTATACATTTTCCCCTCACCAATCTACTTTTTAATCAAATGTCATAACATTTGGGTTTGATGTTTTTCTATTACACTATCACATCTACAAGTTAATTTTTTGCAGGGCAAAAATATCACTACTATTAATAACAATGGTTAACCTCTTAACTGTCACTCCCCCTTTTTGAATAGACATGAAAATGCACATTTCGAACTTAAATGGTTGTAATTCAAGAATGCTTTGGAATATAGACATATGATTGGTCTTGTTTTAAAGAAGAAGTTTAAGTTTATGGAAATGTACAATGTAAAAATATTAATTATTTATATTTTACATAAAATATATATTTTCAAAACCTGGGCTACTCTAAAACTGCAGAAAAATCAAAGCCAAAAATCTGAACAAGTTGTGTTTCAAATTTTAGGTTGATATCTCAAAAAATTAGCTTTCAGTAAGATTTTGTTTGAGCGCATTACCAAACTTTTTCTCTAGGGCACAATCAGACTCCATTACTGCCCATATAAGGGCGCCTCCATTAATTTTCTTGATATTTCAAACTTTTCAGTCCTTTTTTTCCAAAAATAATTGTATGGATGCTATCTTTAGAACTTTTGCCATGAAAACAAACTGAGGTATCTACCATTTTTTCATGATTTTTCATGTTCTCTGCTATTTTAAAATAAAGTTCTGAACTCGCTTTATGAGTCTGAAAATATTCTTGTTGCATATTGATAAATTATGGTTCCTCTGTAATATATTTTGAAAATCAGTCACCAAATATGGAAACTAGAGATTGTAAGCTTTCAAATGATATATAGTTTGTCAATATTACTAAAGGTATTTACGAAGATATAATTGATTTAAAAATATAGTGGCAAACGTCCCACCTGTGGGACTGTTGACAGTTAAGTAAGGTTACTAGTGATGTACTGCTATTTTTTTAAACACAATTGTGCTTATTTAAAAGAGTGTAAAGAAAAAACATTTCGAGAGCTTCTGGAATTTGTATAGTGGGATGTTTAAACACTCAAATCCAAATAGTAGGATTCAAAAATCCAAATTGGGATTCAAAATCTCATTTAAAACTAAAAATAAAGTTTTTAAGGCATTTTATCATGTAAAATGATTTGCCATTATTTCTTGGTCACTAAAAATGATCATTCTTCATGTTATCCAGGACAACATGATCAACAGGTTTTAAACAAACTTGTGTAGTTTGTACAGCTCAAGCACACGGCAAACATAGATCAAACTGTACTAATACAAACTTTTCACGCAACTTTTTATGCTGTCAAATAAGTAAATATATAAAACTAGACTACAACTATTATATGTACAGATACTTTTGCTTTACTATGAATTACCTAATTGCATGGATGCAGAATTGGTTTAATTGGCAAATTTGTCAGCCTTACCTGTGAAGATGCTTGCCTTGTTGCACAAAAAAGTCCTTTGTGAAATACTGACCCTCTTTATGTGCAAAGTGTCATAGCAAGGAAAAGCTCCTTCATACAAACTATTCATCACAATGCTCTAAATGTGTTTTGAGCAGACGAAAGCTGTGGGTTGCAGAGCAGTTTACAAACCCCTCTTATGTGGTCACAAACTCCATTAAGCCACATATATAATGCAAAGACTGCTGCATTTACTTTAAGGAAGAGACTTTACTTTGCTCTGGTCAATTACCTTTATTAAATTAACCAAGTTTATTAATATTAAGATTTGTGTTTCCTATTTCTTACATGGAAAGAGAGAATTGTTTTTCTCCCTCCATTAAAAGTATTAACAAATCCATCCGGTGTATTAATCTCAATCCCCCACCTTGTGGTTCTAGGTCTTCTCAGGCCTCATAGCTCTGAGGAAGATGTGCAACCACCCGGATCTCTTCACGGGCGGGCCACGGCTGCTCAGAGGCATCCCTGACGACCAGCTGACCGAGGAGGAGCACTTCGGTTACTGGAAACGCTCTGGGAAAATGATTGTGGTGGAGTCACTGCTACGCCTGTGGTTCAAACAGGGACACCGAGTGTTGCTTTCACCCAGTCCAGGCAGGTCAGTAAGAAAGGCCCGGCGAAAAGAGAGCATAGGCGAAATGTACAACAGCAAAGATTGGGTGATTTCAGCCAAAGTAGATCCATCAGGCCGTCGCTGAGATAAAGAAGTGCGAATAGACCCACAGTATTGATGGATAAGCTGCACTCTCACCATCTCCAGCAGAACCACTAAAGGACCAATAAAGTTATTATGTCATTTTGCCCTCTAATAGAATTCATTAGGAGATCTTATTGCATTGTAGGGTGTCTGTCAGGACCCAGCTGTCTTTGTTCAATAGAAATGAGATTTGGCTTCAGAGAGAACCTAAAACCCACACAGTTGGTACTTCTGTACATGTAATATTAATCTCACTTAATCCTATTAGCACTAATCCTGTTCTTTATGCTCTGTCTGAAACCCTTTCTCCACACACACACACACACGCACGCACAGATGCTGGAGATCTTGGAGGTGTTCGTGAGGGAGAATGGTTTCTCCTATCTCAAAATGGATGGCACTACTACCATTGGGTCCAGACAGCCTCTCATTGCTCAGTTTAACCAGGTAAATATGTGATGGCAGGGTGTGTTTTAAGATCTCTGTGATGGTACTGGTGCTTTTGAACCAATTTATTGATCCATTCAGTTGTTTCCCCCACTTTTTAAAGAACAAGGACATCTTCGTCTTCCTCCTGACAACAAAAGTTGGAGGTTTGGGAGTCAATCTGACTGGAGCAAATCGGGTTGTAATCTACGACCCGGACTGGAACCCTAGCACAGACACTCAGGTCTGCCGAAGCTGTATTTCACATGCAAAATGCATGTTCTTGCTGTACCTGATGCAAAATCTTCAGCTTGTAGCATGCACTGCTGATCGGTAATGATCTGAACTATTGACCTCTTCCTGTAGGCTCGTGAGCGTGCCTGGAGGATCGGGCAGAAACAGCAGGTGACGGTTTACAGGCTGCTGACAGCTGGAACTATTGAGGAGAAGATTTACCACAGGTTAGTTTCCTGGGACTGGGCATTGAGATGGAGCTGGTAATGGTGAGGAGGACTGATTACAATCCATAATGTCCTACTTCTGTCTGCAGGAGCTCAATAGACAGTAATTGAAATGCATTATTTTTTTAATTAGATATCAACACAAATTCGCTAATTGGTCGCTAAAGGCTGTCGTAGACTACTGGGTTATTTGTAGGGAGGCAATGGGAATTTCGAAAGCGCGCGAAGAGTGGGATTGCCGACATATTAATTTTGCAATTTCAAACTAACCTGCATTTGTTAAGCTGATAAAACGTCCAGCAGGGTGAGATTTGGGCATGTCAGTGTTTAGGCTATAAAGGAAATAATTCTGGAAATGTGGGGCTAGAGTGCATCTTAATGGCGATTAAAACAAACATCTACAGTATTTCTCTGTCTCTTTCAATAGACAAATCTTCAAACAGTTTCTCACCAACCGAGTGCTGAAAGATCCTAAGCAGAGACGGTTTTTCAAGTCTGAACGACATTTATGAACTTTTCACGCTGAGCAGTCCTGACGGCTCCCAGGGAACTGAAACCAGTGCAATATTTGCAGGTAATTCATGGATATGTTAACTATTTGAGCATATTTTATTTAGCAAGAACACATTCTTTTATTTGGCTGATGTCACAAAGAGGAGATGTGTTAATCAGGCAAATAGAACAAAATTTTACATTTTAGGGATACAGCTGCAGCTTGTTACTGGGGCAATACCCTTAAAGGGACTACTTTGTACCTTTATCTACTCCTAAAAGGTGTATATCTACCTTAAGCCATGTGTCCACCACAGCATTTTTCCACGCGCCTGGCGTTTGTTTTCAATGGGAGCGCTGCGTTTTAAACGCCATGAGCGTAATGAGGCGCTGAGCATTTTTTTTTCACGCTGAAGCGCCAAGCGCCCAGCGCTTTACCTGGTCGCGGAGTTGAACAGTTTCAACTTTGGATAAACGCAGCACTCATTACTGTCACTTTTTACCCAACTGTCCAATCACAGTGGAGGAGGGGCAGGACTAAACCACACTGACCAACTGTACACAACATTCTTTCAGTACAACAACATCAACCAGCAGAGCTAACCGAACAAAATGGATGAAAAATACATATTTAGTATGAAACAAATGATCTGCGAGCGGATATTCCGTATCATAGCAACGAAACCTCTCATCGGAAAAAATGCTGCGCTGACAAAACGCTCTCAAGCGCCCAAAGCACGGCGTCTTCAGCAGAGCTTCTGCCGTTTTCTGCTGGCTAAAAACGTTTTGGTGGACACGGTCTTAGAGATAATAGGAACCCTTAAAGTACTACAATGCACTTTTCAGGGGTAAATATAGATACAAAGATGGCCGTTTGAGGGTACTGTCCCAGTGACAAGTAGGTATACCACCACATTTCTTCTGAATGTAGATAAAGTACAGAACTCTTCTGAATTGTGTTGTATTTTTGTGATTGTAAATTCTTTCATAGGCACAGGATCAGATGTGCAGGTTCCAAAAAGACACAAGACCTCCCGTCCATCTCAGGGGACATTGAGACCATCACAGTCTCATTCATCTGCATTTTGCGTTGAAGACCAAGATTCCACTTCAGGAAACAAAAATGCTACCTCAGTCAACGGTCTCTCAAACAACAGTACTGCTGGGCCAACGAACAATAAGCATTGAACCTCATTCAATTGCTGACCGTTAACGAACAGCACTAGTAAAGGTCTTTCCTCTCACGAACAGCCCTCAAAAGCACAGAGAGAAGAAAAAGCACTGTGAAATGCAAGAAAAGGGCACGTTACCATCAGACGGACCCAAGCGCAAACATAAAAAACGCAAGCACTCTGAGGATGTCAGGTTTGAGGGCTGCCGTATTTCTCACCTGGTGAAGAAAAAGAGATACAAGAAAGAGGAAGAGGAGGAAGAGGTGAAAAAATGAGAAAAAGAGTGAACGATTATGTTCTAGCCAAACTCTTTAAAAAATCTGGGATACACAGTGTCATGAAGCATGACACCATCATGGAGTCATCGAACCCTGACTATGTACTTGTGGAAGCTGAGGCCAATAGAGTTGCGAAGGATGCGATGAGAGCTCTGAAGGTCTCCAGGCAAAACTGCAGGCTGCCTTTCTCAAGAGGGTCAACGACAGCAACCCCACCTCCAGTCAAGTACGTCTCCTTTAAAGGTTTAGTTCTCCCAAAAATGAAAATTGTCATTAATTACTCACCCTCATGTCACTCCAAACCCGTAAGACTTTCGTTCATCTTCGGAACACACATATATGAAGAGTTCAGATGCAAAAGCCTCTAAGTGCCATTGAAATTTTCTTCTAAAATGATCATTATATCAAGCTTGTATATTTAAGTTCAGTAATTTCACTTAAATGGCAATGAAGATTACCTATTAATTGTCATTTAAGTGAAATTACTGAACTTAAATATACAAGCTTGATAAAAATGGTCATTTTTGAAGAAAATTTCAAATGGCATTTAGAGGCTTTTGCATCTGAACTCTTCATATATATATATATATATATATATATATATATGTATGTTACGACGCAGAAGTTATTGCGTGGATGTGTTTGAGATTATATTTTTTATATAAAGTAATGTGGTGTTGTTTAGCGCAAACAAAACTCATGTCACGTCATAAAACCGAGGTTAAACCACTGGAGTCACATGGATTACTTTTATTAACTTTTAAGGCTTGAAAGATCTTCATTTGTGCCCAGAAAATGAACAAATGTCTTACAGGTTTGGAATGACATGAGGGTGAGGAATCAATGACATAATTTTCATGTTTGAGTAAACCAACCCTTTAATTTTATGGAACCGAACAATATTATGTGTCTTGTCATGTCAATGATAAAATAAGGCTGTTTGTTTTAACATAATTTTCTCTCTTAGGAGAAGGTTTGGACAGAAGAAAAACTCTCTTCTTTCTCAGTCATCTGGAACAACGGGAAAAGCAGCAGAGAAATGCAAGGTACGTCTACATACAATATCCTGTGAACCCCCTATAAAATAATAGATTATGTTAAGCAAGTTTTGTTTTTGTTTTTAATATAGGATGCAGCTATTATAAAGAAGTCAGTGGAGAAGAAGCCAGGATCTGCTGCTCACTTCAGCGGTGATGGAGCACAGGAGGAATCTGCTTCTCTCTCCTCATCCGCTCTTCTCGCTGAAAATGAGAGCCAGGAATCACCTCAATCAACCACAAAGACATGAGGATGAGGAAGAGGAAGAGAGTGAGACTCAGTCTGCCGCCGTGCATGCGACTCCTACAGAACACGATGAGCTTCTGGTTGACCTGAGGAACTTTGTGGCCTTCCAAGCTCAGGTGGATGGCCAGGCGAAGCACCAAGGAGATCCTGGAGTACTTCACCCCAAGACTCACTTCCACACAAACACCAGTGTTCAGAGAACTGCTGAGAAATATTTGTGAGTTCCACAGACTTCCTGGGCAGGAAGGGATGTGGAAGCTTAAAGCTGACTTCAGGTAAACGGAGCGGAGATTACGAATTGTGCAAATGCAATTCATTTCCCAGGTTGGCCATAAAAAGTACAAAAAGAATTGTATTGGCCCTATTATTGTAAAACACTCCTATTGTATGAACAACAATTTTATTATTGTTTGCTGCTTTTGTAAAATTCCTGGAAATTACTTGAACTTGGAAATTTCCTGAAAACTGTGTCTGGTCGGGTAACTATTGATGAGACCAATTTCTATTTTGCTGTACTATATTATAATACTATTGTACTCTTTTTTAATAATGAAAAATGTACATTTATATAGTGTTCTTCACCCTAAAGGTGCTTGGTGCCAAATTATTTACATGTTTTAGTGAGTAAAGGTGGGTTTGAAAGTTATAGCCAACATTATTTAATGTCTTGAGAGTGTCTACCTCTTCCTCCCACTTAATGTTTGTTCATTGGGAACAAATTATATGTAATTGCAATGTGTAAAGCCAGTAATGGAGTTTAGGGAATACTGTTATACGTTTGAACAATTAAATGTATTCATTAAAAGTTACCTAATAAACATCATCCTTTACATCAACTCCTTAGTACATTTTATTAATATGATCTAGGAAATGTAATGCATCACTAGATGCACCACCTCACGAGGGCTTATCTGAGCTCATTTTGAAAAGAACAATGATTTTCTGTTGTTGCACATTAATCACAATGCCATGGGCTCTCGGGGACAGGGTTTTATTTCGTGTAAGTTAATGTGTCAGAAATTAGTGCTCGTCTTATATTGTTTGCCAGTGCGATTCAGTACACAACCAAATAATAATTATAATAAAATTGTGCTTTTGCGTAAATACTTTTTCTCTTCAAACTAGAGCAAATAAATCATTAAAAGTACTAACTGTGAAACTGTTTGTTTGAAACGATATAAAAGAAAACAACAGATTGAGTTTATGAATCAGGTTCCCAATCTCATTAACTTTATTAGTTAAAAAAAATCTTTTCATGATTAGTAATCGCAACATTTTTTTTTCTTTTGTCAAATCAACTTAATTTATTTAGTTCAGATAACATATAAATTTGAGTTTCTGATGATTAAATCATTCTCCATAGTATTAACTCACTTTTTCCATTTCAATGAAATTAATTTTAAGGCAATCAGGTTACTTAATTTAAGTTAAACCAACAATATTTTTTTTTTACAGTGGGCTCTGAATAATAGTAAGTTACTTCGTTTTTTAAAGGTGAATATTTGTGCGCGAGATGTCCTGTCGCTGACCGTGGTGCTGAAAGTTAGTCCTTTTCTTTTCTCGAGGCCTCGTGCGCACACAATTATTCCGTTAGTTAAAAATTAAAAACAGCAATTGTTGAGTAGCACGTGCATTCTCAGTAAAGACTTTATGACACTCACTCATTTCAGCTGGCAAATATACATATCCCGCATTCAGCCTCTCAGGGTCGTGAAAATCACTTGATCTATTGGTTTGCTCAATCTAAATATATCCCCGTTTCGTATAATAATACAAATGTCAGGAAGTTATACAGAGCTCGTCCCCCAGTTTCCGATGCATTTTGACGATAACACCAACTTTATTTTCAGCAGTGCATAAATTAATTACACGCATTTAATAACTAAAATATCATTATATTCCCCTCTTAATATCATAAACGTTCTACGCCAGGGAAGCACTTAATAGTGCAGGGGGCCATAACAGGCTATTATCCTTGTGTAATGCTATTAGAGAACCAATTATGCACCATTACACTTGCTTTTTTGCCGTTTATGTGATTTCATCCAATACCGTCCAGCACTTCAAAATTTCAGCTGCTACTCGGAGCCTCATTTCCAGCAGCAGAGGAGCGGCGGTGTCTGCGCGCGGCGTCCCGCGTGCGTTTTAAAAGTAATTGAAAGGGTCCCGCTGCATATCATTTACGCGAGAGTGGGAAATAAATCCTTGGACCCCTTGCTGTGAACAAAATCAAAATTTGGACCTGCGAGCGCGCAGCCAGTGGATTCTCGTATAAAGTGGACCCCTAACCCATATAATGAGCAATTACTGGTCTGACATCCAATTTTAAATCCAAAAACAGTCATCTAGATTTTTAATATAAAAAGCAACTGTGTAAAAAAAAAGTGCATCGTGCTTTGTGCCAGTGTGTTCGTGTTTTGGGAATATGCATGCATGCATCGAGCTAAAGTTACACTTTTGGAGTGTAGTCTAATACCTTGGGGGGTTTTGACGTTTACCGCCGCGTGCGCAATCCGGTTGGGCGCGGAGAACCTATCCAAATGTCCTGAAAACGAAAATCTGATTAATTGCAATTACGCGTGAGATTATAAAGGCGAGTGTTGTCATGCTCTAAACAGTCTTAAGACATCTGGTCACTCCCTCCTTGTGTGCGCGAGAGCGGATACACCGGAGCGCTCAGTGATTGACTGTGGGAGTGCAATTGCTCTGCTGAGGTTGAGACACGAGAATCGCGATTGCATCAAGACCATCTATTGGTACAGATGCTTTTTTAACTGTATACACTTCAAATCGGTTGAAGAGAAGTATTAGTGTTGTTTAAAGTTATTTTTTAAGACGCGAAAAAAATTTAGCTTTTTTTCTATGCAGAGAGAAATATTCTCTTCACTCGCAAAACACCGGGAAACATGTTTTACTTTCACTGTCCTCCACAGTTAGAAGGGGAGTGCTGTAGGACCAATACATGTAAGTACGCTATGCTTCATTTATTCTGTAATAATAGAGTTTTATGTACAATTTTAACTTTGTAATATTAAATATACAGGCCTGTATTAAAAACATAAATATTGAAACGCTTCTTTTTTTTCGTCAGAGTTGGCTATGCATTAAATTCGATCGAATATAGTTAATAATCACCCCGTTTGTGTTTTGTTTGATGGTTTTGTGGTGTTTAATGTTGTGACCGAGAGCTTGACAGCCGCCCAGCTGAGACTTTTTGTTGCAGTCTGTATGAGAACAGATGTTAGATGTCATGCTTTTTTTGTTGGTCATGGTTTAATTGTGTAAAGCGAGACCATTCAGTTCTCTTGCAGATTATAATATATTAACGGTTCCCTGTGAATTAGGCAACTGAGGGAAATCCTATTTTCATTATTATTTAGGGCTATACGAAAATGCATTTTTATATCTGAGAAATATAGTTTTTTAATAGTGTCGCGTTACTCTTTTAAACAGTGAACACAAGTGGGTTTGGGAATCACGCCTCTGGAGACTTTGATGACGGTTTTCTGCGCAGAAAACAACGTAGAAACAGAACAACCTTCACTTTACAACAGGTTAGTGAGGGGCAAAATAACCCAATGCACATAACACACTGTCCTAATACTTATATGCATTATGTTGTTTTATAAAGTCCTGTTTTTAGGCATTCCGCGTGTAAAGTAAATGCACGTGAACATAGGGCTACATTAATATGACACATTCATAATCTTTTGGAAGCAAAACAATAAGAGCCTTTGCTTATTTATGCTTAGTCTATCAAGGTTGCATGACAATTGAAAATTGTAAAAGACGTAAGTAATAGGCCGAATAAGAGCAGCCTGGCCTAGGCTATAGCCTACAGCTAATGTAAAAAAAAATGTTTTCAGTAGAATAGCACCCTTTTATCCATTTAAATTGTCGCAATTATTCCTATCATTTTAATCAGTAAATACAAAGTTTTAACCACTTTGCCATCACTTTAATTTAACTTAAAAATAAAGGCAACAGTTTTGGTGAGTTTTAACCTTGTTTTACCCATGAAAAAGCATTCCTAGCAAACGCAAATATTTTTTTCTGAATTATAAAGCATGCATTTAAGCAATAATGCTAAATAAAAATGTTTCACACTCAGTTGGAGGCTTTGGAGGCTGTTTTTGCACAGACCCACTATCCAGACGTGTTTACTCGAGAAGAGCTGGCGATGAAAATCAACTTAACAGAGGCTCGTGTTCAGGTGAGACACTTCCCACAACTGACCTGATCCAGAGATACACGAGAAATACATCACGTGGAAGCACTCAGAGCACCTTTGGCCGAAGAAAGTAAATGAAGCCACTCTGTCATTTCTGTGATGCGCTTTAATAACATCAACATAATGTGGAATATTAGATTAGGTTGATTAATCGGTCATTCATAATTAACTAGTGGTAATGTTCTACACTAATTTGCCCTCGTCTCTAAGGTCTAAAATTGCTTAGATGCACTGCCATTTCAGCAAATGGAGAGAGGGTGCAGTGCTTTTTGAACAAGACAAACGTCCCGAGAACGACGATTCTTCTAAGCGCTCGCGCACCTGAAACCTTCGATTTCATATTCCGAGGGCCTTGCAAAACATCCGCGGTAATATCAAGTTGGCCACGTGTAATTGCATTCAATGTGTCTGTATGTAATTTCCTGCATTCCAGATTTGCTTTTGGGTTTCCTTCTGAGCTCAGATCTAATTGTAGGAAATATAATAGTTTCCCTTTTGTTCCCCAGGGTCATCTTACTATCGCTTAAAACCAATGACTGCGACACGATAATGGAATTCGCAGCTGTAAATTAGGGATTGTAAACAAATTATTTCTCTCTTAATCGGATTACCCGATTCCTATTATTAAATCTGAACATGAATCGGTCGCAGCATGCAGGGATATTAAACTTACATTATTATTAGGAAATAAATGTTCTGTTTTGTTGTAGCCATAGTGGGCGCCCACCGTTTTTAAAGTGTCAATTGGCTTGTGCTGCATTAAGAACAAACTGCAAATTGAGATTAATGGTGCAATTATAGAGCATTCAGTGCTGGGGGGATCATGACTTCTAGCTGGAAGGTGCAAGGGTGAGATAATGTTGCCACAATTACATTGTGAATATTGTTGTCCTGCCAGTAAACTGTTGTGTCATATTATGTGGAGAGAGCGGCTAGCCTATATGTGTGTGGCGTTCTGTTTGTTCACATCATTGTACCTTTGCACAATGCTGGCCAGGCGGTGGAGATATGGCTGCATTATGCAACCTTTCCCATTCAAATATGATTAATGCGTTAGAGAGCACAGACTTAATCGAATCTGATGTTGTCAAACAATCACTAAATAGAGAAATAAACGACTTCATCATGGTTCTCTCTCAGAAGCAGGGAGACTGTCAGTAGGAAGTCATTAAAAAATGATAATGAAAAATTGCTCAATTAAATGTTGTTATAGGCAATGACCTTCATTCAATTAACATACAAGAACTTCACTGCATATGCTCAGCAGTTGTGTTTGTGAAGTTTGACATAAGTCACTGGCTTGTTAGATCCTGCAGCACATTTCAGAAATGAGCATTTTATGCAAATAATCATTTTTAAAATGTATGCAGCTAACAATTAATATGAATCATTAAAGGGATAGCTTACCAAAAAAGGAACATTTTGTCATTATTTAGCACCCTCATGCTGCATGCTTCTTTTTTTTCTTCTTTTGAACACAAAAGATATCTTTCCGCTGAAGAAATATGTAGGTTTGAAATTACATGGAAGTGAGTACAAATGTGAACAGAGTTATATTTTTTTTAATCACACTAAAAGAGAAGAAATTTTTAATTATTGTTTTTTCTCTTTTTCTTTAGGTGTGGTTTTCAAAACCGGAGGGCAAAGTGGAGAAAAACGGAGAGAGGAACTTCGGACCAGGAGGGAGGCAAAGAGCAAATGAGTGAGGGTGCACCTCCTGCAAGAAACCTCAACCAGTCTCCTGTTGACCATGGCAGAAATAAGAAAGAACCAATGGAACTACAGCAAAAGTGTGTACATCGTCTAATCAAATGCGACGTTTACGAATTACATTTGTTTGCTTTTCAAAAGAGATGTAATGCTAAATTCTTTCCTTTATTCCCAGTATTAATAGAGTGGTGGGTTCAGGCGGACCTTTTCCCATCTTGTCTGCCAGGGACTCTGCTCAACACAGCCACTTATGCACAAGCCCTGTCTCAAGTGGCAACTTTAAAAGGTAAGATCCAAGATCTACTAGATGTCATCATGAAAACATGCACAAATATATAAGATAGTTTTTATTTGTATTACTTTTTTTCTGAAACTGATGTGGGTGAAAATGCAACATAGTTACTGTGTTGTTGACTAGATAGATATCTATGTATATAGTTATAGTTATATATATATATATATATATATATATATATATATATATATATGTATAGTATATATGAAGCTTCAAGTGCCATTTGAAATTCTTCTAAATGATCATTTTTATCACTTGTATATTTAAGTTCAGTGATTTCACTTAATTGGCAATGAAGATTACCTATTAATTGTCATTTAAGTGAAATTACTGAACTTAAATATACGAAGCTTAATAAAAATGGTCATTTTAGAAGAAAATTTCAAATGGCATTTGAGAGGCTTTTGCATCTGAACTCTTCATATATATATATATATATATATATATATATATATATATATATATATATAGTATATATATATGTATATATATAAGTTTTATATATAGTATATATAGTTTATATATATATATAGTTGATATATATATATATATAGTTATATATATAGTTATATATATACAGTATAGTTAGATATATATATATATAGTATAGATATATATATATATAGTATAGATAGATAGATAGATAGATAGATAGATAGATAGATAGATAGATAGATAGATAGATAGATAGATAGATAGATAGATAGATAGATAGATAGATAGATAGATAGATAGATAGATCAGACTATAATTACCGTTATATTGTCACAGTTGTTGACATAGATATATTTATAATGATAAAGGACATTAACTGCCCCATTATGACACACTATTCCGATCGACCTCATTCAGGAAGTCCATTGTGTTCCTGTTGTGTGCCTGACCCAATGGGCCTCTCCTTCCTGCCACCATATGGGTGCCAGAGTAATCGGACAGCCAGTGTCGCAGCCCTGCGGATGAAGGCCAGGGAACACTCAGAGGCCGTTCTTCAGTCAGCTAACCTGCTGGGCGCCGGGTCTACAACAGGCCCAGGAGTCGGTCTGGGACAAAGCACTATTTCTGCAGGAGGAAGTGATTCCAGTCCTGCCTCCGGCACCTCAAAGGTCACATCGTTACGAAGAACTCCAGACAAGCATCTGCACTGCCAAAAGGAGGGTCCGGATAAGAAATAAGGGAATCTTGGTTGTTGTTTTTTTCCTAATTGGAGGACACACTTTGGATGAAGGATTTATAATCAGACATTGAATGCCTGCTGCCTCTTTTTTTGAGAGCACTGACATACCCTGGACAGGACGGTGCAATCCCTTATTGTGCATTTTGTGTTTGTATGTGTGAAAATAATAATTCAATTGTAATTTTTCCTCTTCTCGTTCACTTTTACTCACGATTCTTGACGTTGTTTTGCCCTGTTCGGGTCTGTGTGAGCTGAATGACTTTTGAACATGCTGCGTGGCACATGAAAACTCCCTGGTTGCTAATGTGAACATTTGATTTTTCACAATCCACTTTGATGTTTGACTTGTGTACTGTGAAGTCAGGTGATGATAGACAGTCTGCATTGTGTCAAGATATATGCCATGCTGAAATATAAATGTACTAATGTGAAATAATATATGTAAGATTATATCAAGGACAGAACTGTATATTAAGTGGTTTGTCATGTTTTATGATATGATCAGGGTAACTCTTACTCATGCTGATGACAACTGACACCTCTCTTGTCATCACATCTGTACCTCCGGGATAGACTGCAAGAGTCCACACACTGGTCCTGTTTTGACATGTTCTGCAAAACAATTAAACATGTAGGCAATCATGTACATCTCCTGTTGCCTATTGCTCACACCATCTGGCTATGATCAATTATTAATTAGTTCTCAAGCGGTAGGGCTGCAAAAATGGAAGCAGCGGTTGGTCTTATTATTTATTTACTTCAAAGTACATTGTGACTTTCTCATATCACATAGCTATTTTACATGCTTCCCATGATGACAAAGATGTGATGGGTGCTAATTATGACATTATGCATAAACAACAAGGCTCAGTTGTCACATGGTTTTTAAGCTTAGTCATGCCGCTTAAATTCTTTTTATTTTCATTTATAGCAAAAAACAAACGCTATTTTAGAACATCAGTGCAATTATATGAACCATCAAATTGGTATTAAAAGGAAATGCGAGTACTTGTTTTTAAAGAAACAGCGCTGCGATATTGAAAAGAAAAGCTACTTAGATTAAGGACACTTGACAGTGCTACCTTTGAAAAGGAGCTGGAGTTGGACTGATTAAATTCTTGTCCTTGAGGATTTTCAGGAAATTACTTTGATAGTCAATAACACAATTGAGTAAACTGCAAGCACATTAGCATTAATAATTGATGCTGAATTATGTATTATCACAAAGTAGTGATTTAATTATTCATGATGTGACACCCTGGTGACAAAGCAGAGCCAGATAATGTCAAAAGTCCTGCCTGATGAAACAGTGCAGAATGGCATTTGTGTTTTTATGGTGGCACAATAATATACTCACTGCTCGAAATGTGTGACATATATGACAATAACTGAAAATGAGAATATTTTAATGTGTACAAATAAGGTTAAGTATGAACAGGCAATATTATTAATTAGCTAGTGTACAGCATCTTTCCATATAATAAGCATAATTCCTATTAAACATGACATTAAGTGACACAATAAACAGATTTACTGAATCTAACGTTACGACAAAACATACTGAAAATAATACGTTCTCCATACTTAGATAAGACTAGTTTAAAAAAATGGATTAACTATAGGATAATATCTAGATAATTTTGTACATGGAAAATATTAAATAAATATTACATCTCATAACAAGTCTAAATTTAAATATTAGATCAGAAGCCGCTTTAAAAATTTAGTCAGGCCTAACTTTACGCAAAGTGGCGAAAAAGCAGCTAAGATCACGTGACACCAGTAACGTCTTACTTTATGACAATTTCTAGAAATCAAAACAATGCTTGCGGACCACACATATTTCAGTGTTTATGAAATATTAAAAGATTACCTGGTCCAGCTCACAACACATCAGTCCTAAAGCAAGAGGTCTCAGAACTGCTGAATTCTGTCTTCACAGCGCCCTCTAGATCGATATCACTGTGTCGACATTTCATGACGTGAGGGCTGATGGCTGACTGACGGACACGTTTTCATCTGCTTATAAGATAAGTATTAATGTCTATAAATACTTTTTTATTTAATCTTTTACGTAGAGATTAAAACATAAATATTTACCTAAAATATTAAGTCTAATGTATTTAAGATGTAGTAATGTAATATGCCTGCAGACTAATCGAAATGTTTTAAAATGCCGTTTTTTTTTCATAGCGGTGTAGAAATAGTTCATATTGTATTCTATGTTGAAGGGCTTGCCCTTTTTAATAAACACTATTTATTTACATGCCCGCGGTTGGGCAAGTGGGCATGCTCATTTCTAGACAGCTTTTGATTGGACGTTCAGGATGAGTCATTAATATTTTTACTCTTTTTTATTTTTATATAAATTTAAATATAAATGTATATAAATATGTTTTATATTTTTCCTGGAACAGAAAAACTTGTGAATTTTAAATGACACGAATCTTTAACTCGTATGTGTTTTTATTGGTCAATTGAGCAATGAATTATTTATATTATTTGGGCATTTGTGGAAAAAGTTGAGGAGTGTGTTCATCTAATCCTGTGGATTGAAGCGCAAATTATGTTGTATTAAATATATTAATTGATGAAATATGGTGTAATTTTTTTTTTTACTAGTTAAGTAGTCCATGGGGAATTTTGAAATTGGGTTTAATGACATCCTTCATGAACAACCTTGCAATGATTTTATGAAAATTTGAACTCGTGAAATCCAAGCAAGATGTTGGTTAGCGATCACAGTTTTCTTGAATCTAAACCTAAAATAGTTTGCTGCTCATACATGACCTGTAATCCTCTGTATGCTTCTCTCTATTATATTGTAATTGCACATTGCAACGGCTGATAAAGATGTCTCAACTATGAGAAAACCCAACTCAGGGGAAAATCAATTTAGACACTGTTGCTGTTGTTAATCTTTTTTTCTTTTCCAAAATGAATTCTCGCACAGCAAGCAACCCGAAAAACAAATAGCCTGTGATGGTTTTAAGTAATTTAGAGTTATTGTAGTAGTATTTTTAGAAGATTGTTCGTAACATTCATTGCACGTGGATTATTGATTATTCAGTGCAGTAATTCATTCTATTATGAGAAGCATTGTTACATCAAATTAACTGGAGAGAGGCCAGGCAAGCCTTAAAAACCCTAAACTAAACTAAATAATGACACAAATCATTTGTTTCAAATTCCTTTTGAATGAAGTTAATGAGTTCTTTTGTTGCATTAATGATACATTGTCAGTGAAGTCATATCCAAACTCCAGTGTTCCAGTTGTTTGAGAAATGGGCTTCCTGCATAGGTCAAGATACGGTAAACATCTGAGCAGTTATCACAGCTGCCCGCACTTATGTAAAAAAGAGATCAATAAGTCTAAAAAAGATAAGACAGAAATATTGTTAATGGATCTGATGACGCTCAAATAATTCTTACTTGGTGCTGAATATTTATAATGCCCATTGGAATTACTGTAGTAGTTTCACAGAACGTAAAAGATAAATAATAATAAATAAATAATTATCAGCCATATTTCTTAAGAAGAATTGACAAATAGATATGTTTAGAGATATTTTGTAATACACAACTGATTGATTTACTAGAGAATATGCTGGTAGTTTGTACATACAAAGTGCAATGCACCCTATGTCCACTAGAGTGGTCTATTGTGCAGATACTGAAATCACTCAAACCCACAAATATATCAGTCTGTAGAGCCACAGGAATGAGGTAAATAGAGCTATGAAGCTCGTTCTCATCAAGTTTGTTACATCACTCAGATAGATAATACCTTCATTTTTTAATGCATTATCTTTTTAATGGGTTCTGCGTGAGGACACAGCACCCAGGCACAACATTTTGATTTCAAATCTTTCTTTAATGATGATGAAATGAGCTCCTGAAAGACTGTAAAAGTAGTGCATTGCAAGTAGTTGTTTACAAGGCAATTATTTCATAGTCATATATCATCAACCATGGCAAGGTAAAGAAGACAGACCACTAATATGCAACCTGCCAAAGCACATCAAGAGAAAAGTTGGCACTTTTTGGCACAAGTAGGCTATTTCATTTTAAAATGTCAAAACTTCATAGTGTACAATTTTCATGCATATTGTGGGTTGACTGGAAAATCTGATTTAAAAAAACGTAGCTTTAATTTTATTTTGACAAAATGATCAGTGAAGGTTCTGGCTGTGTCTGAGGATGATGCTGTAGCATAGCACTAAAATGTTAAAGTCACTTCAGAAATGTACTTCCCTTGAATGTACTGTGTGCTCTGTGGGCATGGTCTTTGTTATATTACAAAAAAATACACTGCAAAATAATTTTTAGCTTAACAATTCATTGGAATGCTTCACAGTTCTTCCCTTGACTTTTTCTGACAATAAAGAGCCCCTGCCCGGGCACTTTGCGGTTACCTTAGCTACAAAACACAGTTTAACAGCAATCCTTAAATACAAATCAAAAACAGTTTTAAGAACTTTTTTTAACTTATTCAAAAGTCACAGTTAAATAGTTTAGATATACAGTCATGTAACTAGATTTGTGTACAATCAGTATTTACCTAATATCTAAACAACTTTACTCGTCACGTGCTCTCCATTGCAAAGTCCTCTAATTCACTGATAGTTATAATATCTGTGTGTCTTTCATTGGTGTTAATGCTGTTTTGCGCATTTTGCGGATAAACATTTTGTCTCCACAGTTCACTACCTGTCTCAAGCATATCCTGTTCGTCTGTTAACGCAGCCGGTGTTGACATTTCAGACGATGACCTCAAGGGTGGTAATGAAGACGCAGCCATTGGCAGAAATCCACGATACAGCATGTAGGAGCGTTTAACATCTCCACCGGTGCTGACTGCGTTAGATCACCTTGAGACCTCTGGCGGACATTCAACTGTACGTATTTACCAGTTTCTGGGTCATAAAATGTCTTTGTCTTAACCGGTAATGGTTACGTCCACCATAAAGTACTGCCCTGAGTTTGGGTCTTGCAAAAGCTTTCTTTGAGTCATGGGGAAAGGTTAGGGCTACTACACTGTGTGTTGGGTGGGTGTAATTTGGCTGGATGTCATACTGTGAAAGGGAGAGGTGAGGGCTTGTACTGCTGGATGTGTTGACAGTATGTCTGAAGGTGAAGAGGCATTTCGGCAACATCTCTGATTGATTTGGACTCTAGCTGTTCTTGGTTTTCAGGCGGCATCTTGGGGGTCTCAGCCTTTTTCATGCGCCTCGTTGCGAGTCTTTGTGCTCGTCGAAGAGCTTTTTCAGATTTGGGGGGCACCGTTGGAGGTTTACCCAGTGGCCTCATATCGCTACAGGCTGATTCGGGCCTTTCATAGCAGGCCGACTCTGGTTCGTTCATCAGCAGGCAGATGCAGGTCTTTGGTAGTTGTCTCTGTAGGTTTCTTTTCTAGGCATGAAGGCCAAACTTATGTCAGACAATTCTGTGAGGCTCGCTGTACAGTTGTCCATATCCTCTGACATTGTGCTGATGACAGAATGAGTTTCTTCTTCATCAAAAAGTTGGCTTCTTCTCTGATGGCTCTTTGATTGGTTTGTTGTGTATTCTGCTAAGGACAAATTATTGTACGGTGTCTCTTTTTACTTTATGGGGCCGATGGACCGCAATAGCTGGTTCATGAGGGTTAGCAGACTGTTTTGGGAGAATTTCATCTTCTTTCTCTGAAACGCTCAAGTGTAAGTCCTTTGGTGAGCCAACCCTGAAGTCATCAAGAATGACCTGTGAAAGGGGGTTGACGGTTTTGGTCACAGAAGGCGTTCTCGTGGTATTATCCTTCACTCTGAACATGATGGGTTTCCCCATCGCTGGAGAGGAAGAGTTGGATTGCGTTCCTGTCGTATGAACTTTGCCATAGTCTGTTGGACTTTGCAAAAAACGTCTATCTTCCTTTTTCTCTTTCTCTGATTTTTCAACTGAGATCTTTGTTTTGAGACATTTTGAAACTTGGAGGAGGTGGTTGACTTGTTTCCTTAGGCTTTAGTTTAGTGTCAAGAGCATTTACGGTGTAATATTGTAGTTCTTCCATTTCTTCTCCAGGTGTTGATGTCATATTTATTTGGTTGTGTGCCAGTTTTACAGTGCTAGGCGAAGGTAAGTTTGAAAGGGATTCTTGCCTTCCAGACCAGAGAAATATTGCCCTTTTCAGTTGTTTTGTCATGAGTCAGTTGTCTTAATCTGCTTATTGTACCTTCGGCTTGCAATGGTACAGTATTTGTACCTTTGGGATTTTTGGGTTGATACAATTTAGGTATTTCTTCCTCTATTTGGATGCTCCAGGAAAGCTGGTTTAGTGTTTGATTCCTTGTGGTTTGTTAAAGCCCTCAGTTGGGTGCCCATTGATGTGGCTCCACCTTGTGAACCTGAAGCTACCGGTGATATAGGTTTTGCTTGAGTTGTACTCATGCTGGGATTCAATTGATTGTGATTTTGTGAAACGGACTCTTTAACTGTTTGTTTTTTCAATTGTGATTCTCCCTTGAAATGATCTCTCTTTTAGACTCTCCCCCTGTATCTGGCACATTTACATGTTGATCTTTAGTTATTAAAACTGACTGATCATAGAACCCTGAGTTTGGGGAATATATCATTCTCTTTTGTATCAGTCTTCAGCAGCGATAACTTTCAATCTAGCATAGTCTGCGATAGCAGATATTTCAGGTATAGTCCCCTTGTTCCTTTGTGTAGCCTCTGATTTGGATAATACACCTTCTTTACTTGTGTTCTGTTGATTTAACTGAGAATTATCTTGAGAATTACTATAACTTGCGCTTCCTTTTGTTTTCGGGGACAAAACTTCTCCCTGGCTGAGACTGGTTTGTATTAGTCCATTCAGCCTGTTTTGTCTCCAGTAGCTTCAACATTTCTTTCTTTCTTCCCTCTGAGACTGTTTTCTGTTTTCATTAACTTTCAAATCACCATCATTTTGTCCACTCAGACTAAATACAGGGTCTTCTTTCTTTCTTTTGTCACTGTTCAGTGTAGGTTGTTTATTATCATAGATATTTATCTCTTCTTTCCAAGAACTGGTCCTTGACTGGTCTTTTCTGATTCACTTGGACCATTTTTCTTCAGGTGGTGTGATTTCTTGTCCAACATCATATGTATGTTTTGGTGTCGTTTCACTGGTACCTTTAAATTTATCCACAGTTTTGGGTTCGTTTTGGGCTGTAGGGGTCTTCAATGGTAACGTCTTTTGCCCTGTAAAGTCTTTTTCACTCACACGGTCAGTCACGACAGATCCTTTCTTTCCATTCAGATGTTCCCTCTTTATCACTTCATGTTGGTTTTTGTGGCTTGCCATGAATTCTTTATTTGATGATACTTCCTCTGTAGACACTTTTATGTCCTCTAAGTTATTTTTTGGGACTTCAAAAGAGGCCTGGTCTTGTTTTACAACATTACACACATCCTCACCAATACTGCTGACTTTTTCCTTATAATTATTAACATCTGTGGCAGCGCCATCTTTTAAAACCATCTTCTTCCTGTTTGTAAATTCATTACTCATTTTAAATTCAACTTGTAACTTTTCTTGTGCCTTCTTTTCACTCAAATCTCCCTTTCCATTATTTTGCAGAGTTGGGGCATCTTTGTTTGAAACAGACCCTTGTTTTATAGCTATTATAGAATCCTCTTGTTTTGGCTCATGTGTAGTTTTCTGAACAGTTAAGTTAAATGTTTCTCTTCCATTTATTGTATTCTTTTGCGGCATAAATGTATCAGTATGAGGCTTCTTTTTAGGTATTATCAATCCAGGAAATGTACTTTCTGTGAGTTGGTTGTTGACTGTATCCTTCACTATGGATGCGTTAGAAATGGGTGCCTTTACAACTTCAGTTTTTGTTGCACTTGATTCACTCATTGCAGGTTGTTTAGCGGTCAGGGATGCATTCTCAGGTTTCTTTGGGAACTTTCTAGAATTAGATGCATCATCAATAGTGTCTCCTATCACCCTCAGACTTTGCGTTTTTTCAGTGTTTCCCATTTGCTCTTCAACTTTCTTTCTTTTGACTGAATATCATTTCTCCTACTTTGCATTGATGGGTCAATATTATGAGTATCTTGATCTTGTTGTTCAACATTTTCTAAATCTTTTGCCATTAGGGTGGCATCTCTTGTAGAATGGACACGTTGAGGTATATTGTTTCCTGTAATCTGTTGCTTTTCAGCCATGTTGTGGGAACAAGTTCTCTTGATTTCTCTTTAAAGGTTGTCCCGTAATGGATTCCTGCAGGATGGGTGCATGTCTTGTGTCATTTAGATGTGTTTGTGTGTTATCTAAGCTTTTCTCTTTGGATGCCTGAGTTTTGTTGATTCCATGTTTTATTGTTTTCTGTGAATGGTGAGTTTCAATCTCCTCCTTTTCTTTTCTCTCTCTCATCCTGCATATGTTTTGATGGGAGATGAACCAGATCTCTGACTGAAAGCCCATATTTAACTAAGAGATCCTCATATGATGTACTGATCCTTCCTATGACACTTGACTTATCCGTGGTAGCAGGCGGTTCACATTTTTCAATCTTGTCTTCTTTTTCTTTAATGTTTGAAGACAGTTCAGTCTGTCTCTGATTTTTAATATGAAAGCTTTCATCCTTCACACATCTCTTAGTTTCATCAGAACTCACTTCATCTAGTTTGCTTGTATTTTGTTGATCATCAATATGACAGTTACTTGACACACTAATACTGTAGATCATAGGTTCATCATCTGAAGCTGTTTCTGTTTTTCTTGACACGCAGATACTGTAAATCATGGGTTCCTCTGCAGGCTCATTTTTGCTAGGTGTAAGAATGGGGATGTTTGATATATCTGCTGAATATTTTTCAGTCTGTCCATTGTTCTTTTGAGTTGCACCCTCATCTACTAATAATTTATGCTGGGAGAAAACATTTGGTTGTAGTTTGTCTTCTACAACTTTTGGGTTCGGAATTACCGGATTAACTTTTTGAGACTCTTTTGTGGACTTGAAAAACTCTTTGTTTTTCTCAGAGAGATATATCTAATGGTCTTGGAAATTCTTGTTCTTCTTGTTTTGGGCTTGCACTTTCTGTTTTTTGCTCTCTGGGTTGACTGCTATTTACTGCTTCTGAATTGTTTTTTATTCTTGTCAGTACTCTGATGGCTCCTGGGGAGTTCATTCTTGTCAAATGAGAGCAGAGTCTTTGTATTTTTCTCATCTTGATGAAATTCTTCTTGCTGACAGCTTTCTTTTGCTTTATCTGATGCTATTTGTGTTAGTGATTGTTTATTTGTTCCTGGTTTTGACTGACTTTCCACCATTTGGTTTGCAGAGGTAGTTTCCACAGCTTTTACTTGTGAAGTAATATTTTGTTGCTTAGCCAAGTCATTTTCCTTTGTTTTAATGTTTTTGATTATTAATGCTTGTCCGTCTTCATTATTAAAAGGTTTCAGTGTTTCTGTCTCCCAGGTTCTTTGTGAGGCTGGATTATTTGCTGGTACAGAGTTGATTCTGATCATATTTTCTGTTGATGATGCCTCTGAATCTGAATTGTCCGCAGAATTATGTTTGTAGGTTCTATTTAAAAGCTTCTCTGCATCTGCACTCAATGTATTTGTTTGAAGGTTTGAGGTAAGCTCGGATTTGGCAGGTTCCATTAGTCGTTTAGAAGGTGGAATTCCATTTTTAAACTTCATGTCACTTGATGAGGATGTCAGTTGACTAGCTGTAATCACAGAGCTATTTTAATTGGTTCATTTTTAGACTGCTCCACAGTAATCTTACTTTTATGATGTACATTAGGTTTCTCTGTGTTTCTGTCCAATCCCAGAGAGAATATTTATTCAAACTGCTGTTCGATTTTGTTGTCTCCGTGCTTGTAACTTGTAAGTCTTTTCTGGTCTGATCAGCGGGTTTAGTCATAGCTTTTTCAGAACAAGTATCCTGACGTCCATACATATTTTCTTTCTGATCATGCTGAATTGTTTGTTTTTCATTAAGGATTGCTGGTGGATTATGGGAAGTGGAGTTTTCTGTCTTGACTGCTGCTGTCAAATGACCAGATAGCAACTCACTTGGTGACATGTCATGTCTCTGCTTTGCAGATTCCTTGTTAGTGTTTACATCTTTTGGTGAGATTTGGGATGACTGGTAGTTTTTCTGGACATCATTTTTTATATCTGCCACTCTGTCTGGAGTAAAAGTTTCTTCCTTCATCTCTTTATCATCTGCTGGATGTTTGTCATTCTGCCTTTCTGTAGCCAAATGTTTATGTTTTACATTCTCGCCCTTCCTTTCCAATACTGCTTTCTGATTATCTTCAAAATTAAGAGGTTGTTTTTCCATTGATGGCAGAGATGCCATTCTTGGGATGATCATTGTGTGTTTTAATTTGTTCTTTTTTCTGGGTAACACTGGAATAAGTGATATCTGGCACATCTTTGTTGGTTTGATCAGCAGGTTTAGTCATAGCTTTCTCAGAACCAGTATATTGACGTCCATAAATATTTTCTTTCTTATCATGCTGAATTGTTTGTTTTTCATTAAGGATTGCTGGTGGATTATGGGAAGTGGAGTTTTCTGTCTTGACTGCTGCTGTCAAATGACCAGATAGCAACTCACTTGGTGACATGTCATGTCTCTGCTTTGCAGATTCCTTGTTAGTGTTTACATCTTTTGGTGAGATTCGGGATGACTGGTAGTTTTTCTGGACATCATTTTTTATATCTGCCACTCTGTCTGGAGTAAACGTTTCTTCCTTCATCTCTTTATCATCTGCTGGATGTTTGTCATTCTGCCTTTCTGTAGCCAAATGTTTATGTTTTACATTCTCGCCCTTCCTTTCCAATACTGCTTTCTGATTATCTTCAAAATTAAGATGGTTGTTTTTCCATTGATGCAGGAGTCCATTCTTGGGATGATCATTGTGTATTTAATTTGTTCTTTTTTCTGGGTAACACTGGAATAAGTGATATCTGGCACAGTCTTTGTTGGTTTGATCAGCAGGTTTAGTCATAGCTTTCTCAGAACCAGTATATTGACGTACCATAAATATTTTCTTTCTTATCATGCTGAATTGTTTGTTTTTCATTAAAGATTGCTGGTGGATTATGGGAAGTGGAGTTTTTTGTCTTGACTGCTGCTGTCAAATGATTGGACATCAACTCACTTGGTGACATGTCATATCTCTGCTTTGCAGATTCCTTGTTAGTGTTTACATCTTTTGGTGAGATTGAGGATGGCTGGAAGTTTTTCTGGACATCATTTTTTATATCTGCCACTCTGTCTGGAGTAAACGTTTCTTTCTTCATCTCTTTATCATCTGCTGGATGTTTGTCATTCTGCCTTTCTGTAGCCAAATGTTTATGTTTTACATTCTCGCCCTTCTTTTCCAATACTGCTTTCTGATTATCTTCAAAATGATTAGATGGTTGTTTTTCCATTGATGGCGGAGTCCATTCTTGGGATGATCGCTGTGTATTTTAATTTGTTCTTTGTTCTGGATAACACTGGAATAGGTGATATCTGGTAAGTCTTTTTTGGTTTGATCAGCAGGTTTAATCATAGCTTTCTCAGAATCAGTATATTGACGTCCATTAATATTTTCTTTCCGATTATTCTGAATTGTTTGTTTTTCATTAAGGATTGCTGGTGGATTATGGGAAGTGGAGTTTTTTGTCTTGACTGCTGCTGTCAAATGATTGGACATCAACTCACTTGGTGGCATGTCATGTCTCTGCTTTGCAGATTCCTTGTTGGTGTTTACATCCTTTGGTGAGATTCGGGATGGCTGGAAGTTTTTCTGGACATCATTTTTTATATTTGCCACTGTGTCTGGAGTAAACGTTTCTTTCTTCATCTCTTTATCATCTGCTGGATGTTTGTCATTCTGCCTTTCTGTAGCCAATTGTTTATGTTTTACGTTCTCACCCTTCTTTTCCAATACTGCTTTCTGATTATCTTCAAAATGATAAGATGGTTGTTTTTCCAATGATGGCGGAGTCCATTCTTGGGATGATCGTTGTGTGTTTTAATTTGTTCTTTATTCTGGGTAACACTGGAATAAGTGATATCTTGAAACAAGTGATTCAGCTTGTCTGCAGTGATTTCCTTCTTAACAGAGTGACCTTCTTGAACATCGCTATTGATATTCATGCTTGTTTTTGTTGCATTTCTTGCAAGAATGCCTTGTTTGGCAAGTCCCTTTCTTTAATGGCAGATATTTCCTTTTGAGCATGTGCTTTCAATTTCGACGTAAGAATTTCTTGTTTGCTTTGGCCTCTTTCCTTGTAAGAAAACACTTTTGTTGTGATCTTGTCAGGATCTTTAATCATTATTCTGTCTTTTCTGTCAGTGTTAATATTTGTTTCATTTGTATTGTGGAAATCCTTTCTTTATATAGCCAGGTGATGGACTTGTGACATCCTGCACTTTGTAGCCTTGTTGTTCTTGCTCTTTTACAGGCTCTGAATTGGTTAGTTTATCAGCTGTATCATATTTAATTGGATTTTGTGAGTCTTCTGATTTAGCCAAAACAAATGTATTATCCTTTAGTTTCCTTGCTTGCTCATTATCTCTAATGGCAAGAATATCATTGATGCTGAACCGGTTTTCTTGTTTAGTTGTATTATTTTGATCTGAGGTGTCATTTGGTACAGCTGTAGGATTCCATGCACCGTTGTTGTTGGAAAACTCATTATGGTTTAAGTGTTGGGTACTTGATGATGTACTGGACATTTTATAACTCTGTGCAACAGTTTGTTCCATCATCTCTGATTGTTTTAGTGTCCATGGTACACTTTCCTTAGTGTGCCTATCTTCACTTGTCGATGCAATGTGCCACTGTTTGTTAGGCTCATACTTATATGGCTGATGTGAGTACAATCCTTCATTCTTTTGACCTTTATGGTCTTGTAAAGGTGCACTTGCCATGCTGTTAGAAGATGCCATTTGCTCAAGATCATTGTTGACATTGAAGCTTTGTAAACCACAGTAGACTTCCTTTGGAGGGGATGTTTTATTCTGGAGAATGTTTCTTGATATTCCATATGATTCAGTAGGCTTTGAAAATGTGTTCAATTGTTTGTCATGTACAGATTTATCACTGTAAGGAGTTTTCCTAGGTGAAATTGTCTCTTCCTCCTTTGCAAGTCGACCGAGTTTTATGTCTTTATTGACTTTCTGCATGTACGTTTCCTTTCGGACAGAATAACTGTCATTGGCAGAGTATTGCTTGGCGGTTGCCTTTCTTTGTTTGTCCATCTCAATCAGCGCTGCTATTTCTCCTCCGAATGGCTGTGATTCCGAATCTTCGTTTGTTTCCTTGACAGAACCAATGTGGTCCCAAGGACATCTTTCTTTAGTGGCCTCATTTTGGCTATATTCAATACATGGTTTTCTTCCAAAGTCCTTTCTTTGTTTTAGATCATTTTCACTCATGTTATCGCTCTGACCGTATCTCTCTGATGTCTGAACAGGCAGAGAATGTGTCGGTGGGTAAGCCTTTGGAAGCATATTTGCTATTTCTGGCCTAGCAGGACTAAACGTACCATTGAGATCTTTTAATTGACCTTCTGAAGTCAGAGCGCTTTTACTTTGTGCTGAAAGATGGTGTGTTGAGAGCTCTGTGTTAGCCAGCGGATCTGTGCTGTGAGAGTGACCTTCTGAACTTCCACGGAACGATTTGTAATTAGCGACTCCGTCCTGAATTTGAGGTAACATTAATGTCAAATTATCATATGATCCAAAGCCATCTGGATAATCTTTCAGGGGTGATGGGGGCTGCACTGGGCTCTCGGATTAGGTTACATGAGGCCAGTGAATCCGTTCCAATAAAATTCTCCTGAGCCGTTTCTTGGGATACAAGAATATCCGAAAATCTGGATTCACGGCCCTCCAGCTTTGAGGTCTGCTTATTCCGATCGGTTATTTCTTGCCCTTTGAATCTAGTTGGACTGTATGTACTCTTGACTCTTTTTCGGTTGTCTTTGAGGTTAAATAGCAAACCTGAAGCTTTGGATTTATAGCTGTCACGCAGATGTTTGAAATCAGTCTGAAGTTTAGGGTCAATTTCACCCTGAGAGGAATAATCAGAAACAGAAGGAGTGTGTGCAAACTGCAGGATCTCAGACGTCTCTGTTTCTTGTCTTGTGTGAATAACCGGTGTGAGGAGCTGAGTGATGTTGAATGGCGTCACACTGCTAGGCACCGTGCTCTCGACCACTAACTCGTGCGTAACTTTGTTGTTGCTAAACAAATTCGAATCCAGCCTGCATGTTCTCTCATTAGAAGGTGAGACCGTGGAAGGTCGGTTGCCTGGAAGTTTGTTCCTTACGAAGTTATTGTTTTTCTTCCAAGGTGGATAGTTGGAAGCCATCTCAGATTCACACCTCTTCTCAATCGCTGAGGCTTTCTGGACAACCGTGGACCTGGAACGTTGGCTGACCACAACATCTTGAATTTGTCTCTGATTGAAGAGTCGACTTTCGCATGGAGAGTTAGGAATTCTGTTGTCTTTCAGTTCTTTGTACATGGGAGAATCGTACCACCTTGGGAATTCAGTAGCTGACATAAACCCTGACACATTTGTACTTTCAAAGGGGAACCTGTTGTACTCTTCCCATAGCTGGAAGGGACTGAATTCGCTATGGAAAAAACAGTTTGTGGAATTCAATTCTTTGATCTTTCGTTTTGAAGAATTCATCAGGACTTTTGTGTCCATTTGGGCCACCGCGGCAGCCACGTTGGATGTGTAAAAATGGTTTCTGTGAGACTGAAAGGGGCCTGACTTAATATTCTGATGATGTCCTGAGAACTCAGAAAGTTCTCTCTGGATGGTTAGCAGAGCTGATCTGTCCCATGATTCACTACTAAAGTCTCTATACCTATCCCTTGCCAGATTAACATCACATGTCCCACTGTCATGGTAACACTCCCCTGAACTAAAGGCTTTGATTAGAGATGACACTCTGGATGCGCTCCTGCTCTGCTGCCACGTCACCTCCTTGGAGCCATTGTTCATATAAGACAAGCCTCCCTCCATAAAAGCCCGTTCCTGATGGGTTACATCGGTGTAAGAATGCTGGAATGTTGAGGCCATCTTGGACTGTTCCTCTGGTTCCCCTGAATCCTGAATTCTGTATGAAAATGTCTCCTGGGAGACTGTCTTTTGCTGGGTTTCCTCCACAAAAGCATTATGTGAGTTCAGATCAAGAGACGAGGGGGAATTCCGAGTCATTGTAAATGGCCTCCTCTCCAATGCACAGGCTCCTGAAGGCACGATCGGTGAGGTTGCTCACCTCCCTGTCCGTGTCATCCATAAAGCTGCCGCTGCTGGATGTGTCACTGAAGCCATCTGAGAATTTGTGGTGGCCCTGCATGCTTCCCCGCTGGCCTGTGTGGCGCTTTTCCAGGGAGCTCATTTCACACTCTTACACTCATGGACAGGTCACAGTTGTCCCTGTCAGTCTTGGAGATGGCTGACGCAGAGTGTCTTGCATTTAAGTAGTTCACCTTCTAAAAGGTGATCAAAATACCTTCCTTTCCTGCAAGAGTAGCAGAGATGTCATAAACTTGTAGTTCACTGTAGTATGTAGTTCAACAAAGTTCTCGCAAATCACACTGCTATTGCTGAGTTATTCAGATGTCTCAGTGCACAATTGACATTTTATAAAGTATGACATCTAAACCGTTGAGCTCCACCGCATACTGCACATTCATATCACGTGAAGTATATTTAGAGAAGGAAACTGCTTTCCATTCTTACACAGGATCACAAATTAACCTTCTCTGACACTTGCTTACATGCACATGGCTTTCATATGGTAGTATTGGTAGAATTATAAAGCATTTGGTTAACAGCATTATATCCATGGAGGTTGAGGAGATTCGCCCTTCCATATGTAAAGTGCTTTGAGTGCAGAGAGAAGTCTATACATGTAATAAATTATTACTATTATCCAATATTCGATCATTGGCCAAATTTTTTTGTATGTTTTAAAGTTAATTGTAAACATTTTGATTTTACATATTGCAACAGAAGGCATACAATGTTTATTGCAGTTGTGACTGTAAAAAATAAGATTGAATATGGATTCTTCAAATATTTAAGCTTCTTATGCAGAGCAAGATTCAGTACAACAAATGCAATGCCAATTATTTCTAGATGCTTTGTTAATTCTGGGGAATAGCTATAAATACACCCTATTATTATGGTTACAAATTTAAACACGCAAGTAAAAATAATTTCCATAGACACATCCCCTTAATAATCAGATTAGTGCTCATCTGACGCTCCTACATTTTTAACATTTGGTTACATATTTGCTTTTTACAAGTAGTATGAAAACATAATAAATAGTAGTTAGGGTTAAACTGCATGTGCATCATATGTTTTATTTAAGAAAAATGTATTAATTAATTAGTACACTTAAAAATATCATGGTTTTATTGCAATGATTATAGGTTGGATGCTAAATCACTCAAATCAAATGTGTTTAGCATTGCAGTATCCTTTACTGTTTTAAATGCAATGGGTTTTTTTGCAGTATGGTACTCATGTCCACAAATAATAACACATTTAACATATTTTGTTGTTCATTTACATATTTCTATAAACCATATAATAATAAGAAACACATTTTCAGTTTGATATTTTCATAACAGCTTGCATAATAAGCTATATCCATGTAACATTCTGAACTCAAGTGAGCTTTTTTCTTACCTTTTGCTCTTATATCTCATTTTTTAGTGTAGAAAATATTTCTAGTGCTTTCAGAAAGAAGCCATTCCTTATCCGTAGCATACTATGTGGCAAACAGCAGCAAAAAGGTCGCTGATATTCTCCACAACAACACTTTTGCTGGGTTCTCCTTAAAGTTGACAAAGAGCAGATGTAAAGGCCGCTTTGCGCAAGGGCCCGGGCGGGGCTAAAGCAACGAGGGTTCAGAAGCAGAAACACGCTGAAATAGCACTGGCATCAGGCAGATACGATCAGAGCTGGAAACATGGGATGAAGGCTTGAGACAGCACACGTATTGGAATAACCATGTGGTGTCAAGTGTCAAGCAATAAAAAAAAACAAGCCTGTAATTCTGTTGGGCCGTGCCAGGCCTTAATAGTCACAATTATATTTCAGCACCATTAGAGTTTATAATCCCAACATGAAATGAAATGAAATGTATCCACTTGTGGAGTTGTTGTGGTGGATAGCATGTATCTAACCAGATGAACATGTGCCCACGGTCTAAAAATAGCTTGTTGCTTCACTAACAAGTGTCACCCAGTTCTTTTGGCTGAATCGTGCCTTAGACTTGTCAACAGATGATATCTGATCCCTCCTTGGGATTTTTAGCCTTTTTCCATCCTGTATTTTTATCAAAATGTTTAATTGTACATAATACAAAACAATTCCAGCAACTGTCAGTTGTTAATGTTCAAGAACATTTTATAAACTGCACAGTCTCTTTTGTCATTTATCTGTAATAAAAGTGGACAGTAAGTGGGTCACAATAGTAGGGGTATTTTTTGAGTTTGCTCCTCCCCCTCAGTCAATTCATTTTCAAATGTCCTCCTGATGTCAAGCTGTCTCACGCCAGTCTTAACTTTGCAGCCAGGCACTGCTATAATAGGACATGGATGCAGTGAGCTCTTCCAGGAGTCTTGGCTGCAGCGAGGGCTTGGTGTGTAAAGGTGATGGACACTCACATATGGAGCAGCAGGGCCGCCCTCTCTCCTTTATAGAGCTCTGTTGCTAAGCTCTCAGTCAGAGCTGTTCCACTCTCGCTCACTACTTCCTCACCACTTACAGCTGTAGTTTACAGTACTGCCTTATATCCTCAGCTGAACAAGATGACATGTTATGATGAAAACAACATGAGTCTAACAGCTGAGAACATGAGTGATACATGAGTGATTGCATGTATCAGTTTACAGTATCAGTATACAGTTATTAACATTTAGAGCTGGCCAAAGTACAACTACCTTACTTGATTGAAAGTACATATACTACTTGTCAAATATTACTCCGTTACAAGTAAAAGTTGTAAAGACCGATTTTTTCTTAAAGGTGCAATACCTAAGATTTTTGCATTAAAATATCCCAAAATCACAAGGCCAGTGTTATATATTTAGTTAAGATGATAACTTACAATATTCCAAATGTTTCAAGCAATGTTTAAATCACGAGAAAATTGAGATTTTAACCAAGGAAACGGGGCGTGTGAGCAGGGGTGAGCTGGGAGTCGCCAGTCAATCGCGTCATATCCGCGTTACCTCGGTTTCCGCTCGGACTACGTGTAGTCTTGGATAAATGCGGAAGTTGTAGTTGTGCGTTCGCGTCTATCAAGCAACTAACGTCAGCTTGTTTTGCGCATTTGTAATGGAATGGTGCACATTCTGGTGCATTATTCTTTTCAATTATTCTCGGAATGTGAACTGTTGGCTGTAAAGGGGGTCGCACACCGGACGAGAGAGCCGCGCCACGTCTAGGACAAAGTCCAGTATCGCACACCGGACGCGCACTTTCTCATCAGTATATGGCCAGCAATATTGTTGTTTACTGACATGAAAGGAAGATAATGTCTGTTCTATGTTATGATTGTACTGTACAATTAAATACAATCATTGCTGAGTCTGCAGTCTGAAAACTTTACCTCAGAACATCCGTTAACTGAATGAATTGAGAATATCACCTGAAAAATCTAATAACATCAGTAATTGTCATTCAAGCAGCTGATTTCTGTAAATGAATGCAAAACTAAATGCATATTGCAGCATAGGGCGAAGTCAGAATACATTAGCAACAATTTGACTTCAAACCCTCTCCACCATAGCTTCGTCCAGTGACTCGTACAGTAACATCTGTGATAACTAATTTACTTTTAAACCTGACTTTTCTTGCGGCTATTTCAGTTTAATGAAAAACAAGCATGTCATTAAACGCAACATTTATAGAAATCAAACTTTACCTCATCCATGACAACTAATTTTCAATTCCCGTCTGACTGATTTATCCACGGTGGAGTTGAAAACAACAGTTCCCATCATTCCGCGTTCCTCCACGTCGTCATCAAGCAAAGCCGTTGTTGTTGTTTTGAATGTAGCGCCCTCTAGCGACATGCCAATCTTAGGTATTGCAGCTTTAAGTAAAAGTACAGAAGTACTTGTTTTTAAAAGTACTTGAGTATCAAAAGTACAAAGTAAAGGTCAGTGCATTGTTGATGCATTATTACGGGACCTTATGCCTCTGAAGCAACCCAGTGAATACATTGAGCAGTTTGTAGTTTTGTAGTGTGGGGCTTTAAGAATGTCACAAAACCTATAGAAATTAAACAACTGAATATATAAAAAAGATAGTCATAATCATCTTCATTTTTTATCTAACACTCCTACCACCCCAACAAAAGAAGTACACATCTACTGTATGTGTATCCATTTATGCATGTTTAATTAAAATGGTCTGTAAATACAAAAAAAAAACTAGCTATACAACCATAACTGTATAGTTGCCAAACAGCAATACTGCTTTAACAAACAGCACAACATAAATACTTATCTGCCATGAAAACAAAACTTTCAAAACATTGCTTGTGATAACGATACGGTCTCTCACAGATCACTAGTAAGAGAAATCGTACTAAATTGTCAAACTTCCCGACACGTGACCCTACAGGAGTGATCACTGATTGGCTGTCTGTCAGCCGCAAAAAAAACCAAAAACAATCACGTTTTAGAGAAGGAAAAAATCATGCCATGACTAACATCACTACTTTCTACTCAAGGACTTTTACAGAAATGTAGTGAGAGTAAAGAGTACGAAATTTGTCTTTCAAATGTAGTGAAGTTAAAGTAACAAGATTCCAGAAATACTTTTACTCAAGTAAGAGTACAGATGCTCAAAACGTGTACTCAAGTACAGTACTCCACCTCTGCATTTAGAAATGCCTAATTTTATATATATTATTCTTCAGGGCTGCACGATTAATCGCACAATGTTGTTATGCGCATCTAATCAGTAAAGCCGGTTCCTTGATTAAGTACTAAATCACCTTCACCTGCTTTCAGATGGAGCGGCATTTACTACAAAGAGCCGTAACTTACTGACAAGCTGAGCCAAATCGACGTTAATATTAGAGAATAAAATCACCAGCGATATTTAATGCGATATGGCTCAGCTTGTCAGTTAACTTGCGGCTCTTTGTAGAAATGCCGCTCCATCTGAAAGCAGGTGAAGGTGATTTACTGCTAATCAGAGAACCGGCTTTAATGATTAGATGACATAACAACATTCGCATACAGTGATAGCCCTATATTTTCATGGATTTTCGCACGATTTTTTGCAAATATTCATAATTTCTTTAGACTATTAAAAAGGCATGCTTTTGTACTGCAATTCTCTTTCATTTTTCCCTGAAAAAAATCTAACGGCTACAAAACAAGATTTACATTAGAAACAAAATATATATTTTTTCAGGTTTCTAGTTTAAAATAAGACATTTTTAGGTGTAATTTCACAGAAATTGTTAGTTTGAGTTGGCCAAAATAACACACACACATATATATACAGTACTGTGCAGAAGTCTTAGGCACACTAGTATTTTCGCCTCAAAGAAATGGTTTTAAGCCAGTTATTTATATATTTTGTTGTAGTGTCTCAGTAGGAAATATCAGTTTACATTTCCAGACATTAATTGTGCCATTAATTGTAGTAATCCAGTGAAATTTTTGAATGCACAAGGATTCTGACAACAGCCAATGCTCCACACGGAGGTCAGATCTCACCATCATCAAGTGCATCTGAAATTATATGAAGAAACAGAAAAAACAGAGACTAAGACCAGAAGAACTGCGGCAACGTTTCCAAAGAAACCTGCAAAACTAAAAACTATGTGCAATACCTGGACAAAAGCTGTTTTAAACGTAAAGGGTACTAAACACCTATTGATTTGATTTAGTTAACTGTTAAAAGTTAATAACAGTTAATAATAGTTAACTAATAAAAGTGAATTGATAAATAAAATCTATTTATGATTATGACATTATTTTTGAAAACATTCTCATTTACAGCATTTTTACACAAGTGCCTTTTTCACAGTACTGTAGCTTTGCAGGCAGGCAGGGACTACCCTTGAGACATTGCCGCAGTTCTTCTGGTCTTAGTCTCTGTTTTTTTCTGTTTCTTCATATTATTTTAGATGCACTTAATGATGGTGAGATCCGACCTCTGTGTGGAGCATTGGCTGTTGACGGAATCCTTGTGCATTCAGAAACTTCACTGCAATTATTACAATTAACGGCACAATTAATGTCTGGAAATGAAACTGATATTCCCTATAGGAAATATAGGAAATATCAGTGTCTTATAAGACACTACAACAAAATATATAAATAACTGGCTTAAAACCATTTCTTTGAGGCGGAAGACTTCCGGCACATGTACCTAGATATACACTGTACCGGCCGACTTTATTAGGTACACCTGTCCAACTGCTCGTTAACACTTCATTTCTAAGCAGCCAATCACATGGCGGCAAATCTTCAGTGCATTTAGGCATGTAGACATGGTCAAGACAATCTCCTGCAGTTCAAACCGGGCATCAGTATGGGGAAGAAAGGTGATTTGAGTGCACTTTGAACGTGGCATGATTGTTGGTGCCAGAAGGGCTGGTCTGAGTATTTCAGAAACTGCTAATCTACTGGGATTTTCACGCACAACTATCTCTAGGGTTTACTAAGAATGAGTCCAGAAAAGAGAAAAACATCCAGTGAGCGGCAGTTCTGTGGGCGGAAATGCCTTGTTGATGCCAGAGGTCAGAGGAGAATGGCCAGACTGAGTTCAGAGCTGATAGAAGGGCAACAGTGACTCAATAGCCACCCGTTACAACCAAGGTGGGCAGAAGAGCATCTCTGAACGCACAGTACGTCGAACTTTGAGGCAGATGGGCTACAGCAGCAGAAGACCACACCGGGTGCCACTCCTTTCAGCTACGAACAGGAAACTGAGGCTACAATTTTGCACAAGCTCACCGAAATTGGACAATAGAAGATTGGAAAAACGTTGCCTGGTCTGATGAGTCTCGATTTCTGCTGCGACATTCGGATGGTAGGGTCAGAATTTGGCGTCTACAACATGAAAGCATGGATCCATCCTGCCTTGTATCAACGGTTCAGGCTGGTGGTGGTAGTGTCATGGTGTGGGGAATATTTTCTTGGCACTCTTTGGGCCCCTTGGTACCAATTGAGCATCGTTGCAACACCACAGCCTACCTGAGTATTGTTGCTGACCATGTCCATCCCTTTATGACCACAATGTACCCAACTTCTGATGGCTACTTTCAGCAGGATAATGCGCCATGTCATAAAGCTGGAATCATCTCAGACTGGTTTCTTGAACATGACATTGAGTTCGCTGTACTCAAATGGCCTCCACAGTCACCAGATCTCAATCCAATAGAGCATCTTTGGGATGTGGTGGAACGGGAGATTCGCATCATGGATGTGCAGCCAACAAATCTGCGTCAACTGTGTGATGCCATCATGTCAATATGGACCAAACTCCCTGAGGAATGCTTCCAGCACCTTGTTGAATCTATGCCACAAAGAATTGAGGCAGTTCTGAAGGCAAAAGGGAGTCCAACCCGTTACTAGCATGGGGTACCTAATAAAGTGGCCGGTGAGTGTATATATTTATATATATATACACACATCATTTATTTGTATTTTTTTCAGTGTAAAAACCTCTACATATTCTGCCATGTCGAGGACAGTGGGAGCAACTTTCGCTATCATGTGTAGATTAGATTTAAGGGGGCTCAGATGATGCACTCTTGTAAAAGTTCTGATTATATTACATATGTATGTGTGGCCTTGAGAGATCAGGTCGGTGCTGAACCCTATAACAGGCTGGAATGGTCTCTTCCAAGCGCTGGTTATTCCCTCTGTGAATCACCCAGCATGACATTTATGGGATCGTACTGCAATTACAGACATTCTGCTTGTCAATTTCTAAATGCTTTAAAAGGTAACAGATAACAATGTTGGTTTAATACACTCTTAGTTTATTTTTGAACAAATGTAGAGTTGTTGTCAAGATATTGAGACCACGCTTGTTCTCTCTTTTCGCTATATTTTCAACCAAAAACATCTACAAACAATAATGCCTACGTATTTTTATGTGGATTGTCAATATAAGCACATGAACGCTATTGGTTGGACTAGCCCAACACAGCAAGATCTGCTCAACCAATGGTGTGAGTTTGGGGGCGAGGCTATCTCTTTATCTAACCAATGGCAGGCGGGAAGAGTTTTTAATCATTTTGTCATTATATGAAGTCCACATAATACAAGCAAAATGAATTGTGAGGGAGTTGTTGAATCTTCATTGGCTTCTGTTATTTTCCCTATCAAAGGCTAATAATTAACACCGTCAATAATCACAGTCACTGAAAAGCCTTCAAATATTAGAATAACATCACTACTCCCAGGCTCATTTACCAAATCCCAGTGAGAGAAAATAATGCATAGCCCTTCTTATGGCCTCTGTAATGTTCTGGGATATTGATTGTATCAGGGATATTAGCTGGTCTGTGACTTAATCAGCCACCGCCCCCATCTGAATAAAGCTTGAGCTAAATGACTCCCTCCTGAGGGGCCTGCTCTGTCTCTTTTTATTAAAACCCCACAGTCATTTGAATGAAAATGTCAATAGATCGTCCCTTACATGCTTTTACAAGAGAAGGAACTGAATTGTGATGAATTCACGAGTGACAAAACGCTTTTATATCAAAGCCCTATCTATTTGATTTAATTCATGTCTTATGGGATTTTTTAAAAATGCTGATCCACTGGGCCTACTACAGGATTTCAGTGGTTCGCAGTTAATAAGCCTTGTTTCCAAACTCCCAAAGATCATGATCCAAGAGTTATTCCCAGAAATTTACGTCACCGTTTACTGACATTGTGAGGCTGGTGCGGAACGGCAACAGGCTATAATATGTAAATAATCTAGGACATTAAACAGTCCCATTTCCACGCTGGGTCTTTTTTAGAGTGCCACAATGTTGGTCCTCTGCATATCCAGTGGTATAATTATAAAACCAATTAACTGAGAATAATTTGCCCTAATGGCAGAGCCAATAAACAAACAAACCGAGCGAGTGATTTAATGGAAGGGTGTCTTTGTGTTGCTTTGTTGCCTTGCGAGTGGCCCAAATGAGTTTAACAAGAGCTCCCTCTGAGATGCTACATATACCAGAGATATGAGAGAGCATCTCCTTTTGATTTCCCCTGATTCTCGACTCCCATTAAAAACTTTAAGAGGCATCTGTGGAGGTCGGTCAGAGCACCTTACTGTACCTATAGCACTGACCATACCAGAGATGTCCGAAGTAGAGACCGGACCTGAGGCTCTTGTGTTTGCAGAGATGTTGTTGTACGTGTTATTCCTTATCTCCCGCTGACTTGTGTATTACATTAACAAGCCACTTACTGATTGACTGAGAGCTTCTCTCCATGAGCCCTTTTAATCTACTCTGATATGAAATGCATGATTTCACTGCAGGAGTCAGGTCTGCGGGTGGGCAATGTCTTAAACTGTAATTGAATAAGTGAAGAATCACTGTGTCTTACATTATCTACAAGGGTAAAATAAGTGATTTTTTGGCACACAATCACACAAACACACACATGCACACACTGGTTTATAGCCTACACATTCTGAGCAATTGGGACCTTACATGTAAAATGTATGTATACAGTATATGTACACTGTAAAAATGTATGCTTTATCTAATCAATAAAATTGTGGGAACAGATTACAAGCAATATTGTTCATTAAATTTAACATATTAGAATTGAGTAATAATTAATCAAATTAGTCCTTAAAAGTTAAGCATTTAAAATGAGTAAAGTTTACGCCAAAAAAATTGACAAAAATATCTCACTAACAGACAGATGTCAAAGATTAATCAAGAACTCTTTATTTTTTATTGCCAACATTGAAGACACCTGATGTTAACAAGCAGAATCACTGAAGGAGAAAACCGTCATTTTAAAACAAACCTAAAACAAACACTGATCACCATACTGGTGACTCAAATTTATGTTTTTTTTTTGTTTGTTTGTTTGTTTGCAAGTTTTACTCATTTTAAATGGTTAAATTTTAAGGAATTAATTTGATGAATTATTACTCAATTCTAATTTGTTAAATAGATTAATAATATTTCTTGTGATCTGTTGCCACAATTTTTTTAGTATTCATTTTTACAGTGTATATATATATATATATATATATATATATATATATATATATATATGAAGAGTTCAGATGCAAATGCCTCTAAGTGCCGCTCAAAATTTTCTTCTAAAATAATCATTTTTATCAAGCTTGTATATTAAAGTTCAGTAATTTCACTTAAATGGCAATGAAGATTACCTATTAATTGTAATTTAAGTGAAATTACTG
The DNA here is from genome assembly GCA_030378365.1 of Hybognathus amarus. NCBI lineage: Eukaryota > Metazoa > Chordata > Actinopteri > Cypriniformes > Leuciscidae > Hybognathus > Hybognathus amarus. The sequence goes on from JAQIUQ010003539.1 coordinate 253,464, forward strand.
AACTTAAATATACAAGCTTCAATAAAAATTGTCATTTTAGAAGAAAATTTCAAATGGCATTTAGAGGCTTTTGCATCTGAACTCTTCATATCTATATATATATATATATATATATATATATATATATATATATATATATATTTTAATCATAAAGTGAATGTGGATCTGGCATCTACTGTTTTGTAGCCACATGGAGTCAGTGTAGAGTCCTGATAGCAGGAATAAATGTGGTATGTAATTATTTTACAATGAATTGAGTTTCTCGTGCATTTTGCTGGCCTGATTAACTGGTTAATTAGAATAGAAAAAAACTGGTGTTTTGCTAAACCTGATAAATTAGCTTTAAAAAAACTAATTTTAACTACAGTCGCAATGTCACTACTTGTATTGTCTAAGGCATCACATCATACTGACTTCTGAAGGACATATAAGTATGAATGCTTAGATTGGCTGTTTAGATTTCCAATATGACGAAAGAACCAGATATGGTATCAGCTGTGATGACTTATTCTGTTTCACATGTTATTTAAAAAATGTAGATACACATTATTGCACAGGATTGAGTAAAGATAGTATTCCAATTCCACAGTCAAAGCTGTGAAATACAGTTCTTGTTGTAATCAATGAGATGGAGGCAGCCCTGAAAGATGAGTGCTAGTATTTTTAGACAATTGTTCATGTATCGAATTCCTATGAGACTATGCATGCGTGTTTTGAAAGTGGGAATGTATGTAGATTAATGTAGAGACCGACTGATTCCAGCATATTAAACTTTACAAATATAACTGCCATTTTCTTGCACATGCTCCTTTGGTTGAGTTTAACATGTTTCATAAATTATCGTAGACTGAGAAATTCTCAACAGGCTTTGTATATATGCTTTAAATTTTTCCTTAATCCATTAAGAACAATGGAATGATTTTTTCCCCAAACAATACAGAGTTAAAGACAAAAGCTGTACAAAACCTGAAGTATTGCACTGGCACTGGCAGGACACATGTTAAGCTGTAGCCATATACTCTTGCTATATATAAGCACATTGTGTAATTCAACTCCTCTTGGCAGCAGTTCTCAGTAGGAGAAACCACTAGCTCAGCACATTACTCTACCCAATAAACCATTATGCTTCAAACCACAGAGATGGGTGGACAAGAACTGTGTGCCGAAGACAGAAAACTGCATTCACAACCCCAGCCCGTGGTGGACATATTTTCAATAGTTAGGGTTTAAAGTCTGTCATCATTTACTCATCATGTCATTCCAAACCTGTGACTTTCTTTCTTCCATGGAATACAAAGTATGAATTTTGTAAGTTTGCAAATCGTTATACAACGATTTTATATATTTTTTCCATGGTGCATATGATGTATTGACTATTTTTAAGATACTTTTAATGATTAAAAAAAAAGCTTTAAAAAGTCCCTATCATTGTAACTGCATGGAAGAATTAATCAGCATTAAAATATCTCCTTTGTGTTTAACACACTCTTAGAAAAAGGGTTCTATATATGTAGCATAGGGTTCTTTACTCAACTCCAAAGGACGTTTTATGCTAAAAAAAATGTTCAATAATGACAAGAAAGAACACTTTTGGCACAAAGGTTCTTTAAAGGCTATTATTCATTCATATATTACATTATTCTGCATCATTTTGTAGTTGTTATTAAATTATTGTTTATTAAACTGTTGCAGTAACTTAATATCACATTTTTATCATGCAGATGTTTGGAGGATACAATCTGAAATGCCACTCTTCGTGTGATATTGATTAATTGCATTTTTAACCACCATATCTTGAATTTTTGATCATTCACATGCATTGCATTTCAGGGGTTCCAAACGTAGCGCTTTAGAACCTTTTAAGGTTCTATATAGAACCTTTTCTTCTACAGAGTGACAGAAGAAAGTCTCTGAGTTTGGACTCAAGCATTACCGGTAATAAAAATGAAGAGTTTGGTTCCAAAACGCGATAAACGCCATTTTAAAAAATATGAGTTACTGCAAAAATCTGACTTTTCAATACCGACCAGATACAAAACAATGTTTAATTTTACGTAAAATGTGATATCCGCCGTGTTATTATGTAATGTTATCTCCCTTTCTTTCCAAACCGCGACAAACGCCAGCCTCCCTTTTCTGCAAAATGCGACATATCCGCTTAACCAATCACAATCGCACCATTCCACGCAATGTAAACAGTAACGGCAGTGCTTTAACTACACCCGGCTTCCTAGGTTTTCTCTATTTTGTCCTTTCGATCAACAAACAAACAAAAAAATGCATAATTTTGACAGCATTGGTGAACCTGCGGAGGGTAAGGCATATCCTGCATGGGTAAACGTGACATATGAAATCGAATCATTTACGTGAGGAGATTAAGATGATGAGCCACTGATATTCATGATAATTCATGACATGTACCCTTAAAGTGTCACCAAATATTGTTATATTAAAGCAATGGATTTATAGTATGCACAAGAAATTCAATGTGTATACATTTTTATTTTGATTAATTGCATTTTGAAAAAAAAAATAATGGATTTATTGCATTTTGGGAAAAAAATATCTGTTTTTATAATAAATCTTTGAAAATCAAAACCTGGATTTAATTTTTTATTGATATTATAACCTACAAATGCTATGTGAAAATTTGAAACAGAAAATAGTGGTTTTCATCTTCCCATTTTCTTGCTATAGAAAACACCGTTTTACTCAAATTCATCAAAATGGATCTATAGGCGTTTTGGAACCAAACTTTTCAAATATATTCACATTAATTACAATGTATGAATAACAGTAAACGCAATTTTTACCACTGTCTGTAATAAATCTAATGTAATAACACTGTAATAAATGTAATATTTAGCCTATATAAAGGGGGTTTTGGACTCACAGTCTTCACACATTATCTAAGCTGAGTTCTTTAACCCCACTAAGACCTGGCCGCTGCCGCTATATTTTTATATGCTGTAGGTCCAGCTGAAAATTTGTGTTGTTTCCAAAGGCTCTCTCAGGAAATGACATTTCCTATGTACTTTTAGGTTCAGGGGGAGTGATTTCAGGATAGAGAAAGAAAATGAGTGTGGGTGAAAAAAAAATAAAGACTGGGAAAGAGGGGTGTTTCTAACTGGGAACAGAGCACGCACTGTTTCAGATTGCACACACACACACACACACACAGTGAGAGGGAGAAAGAGAAAGAAAAGAAGAAAAAAATCCCAGGGACTCCTTTCTTTTTCTTGACGTTTAGTTGGGTTTATGGAGCCTGCGGGTCTGCAAAATGAAGCTCTCCGCTGTTGCGATAGTTCTCCTGACTTAGGGCTTTTATTGGAGGTAAGGATGTGTGTTTATGTTGGCCTTTTAATATGCAGGGACGAAACTTGCAAAATTGCTATCAAGGGGTACATGGTCAGTGAGAGTGCTTCACGTTTGTCACATATGTTGAGTAACTGCAGTCTTTATCTGCATTAAACTATTTAAGCAAAACTTTTAAATCTTTGACCTCATTTTACTGTGCATGTTTCTCCAGTGCATTTTACAAAATAAGCCAGACTGCATTGTTGGCATTGTTTCTGAACAGTCTTTTTGTTGTTTATGTCCAAATCTCTCTTGTGATGTGGTTTTTGAATTGAGAACAGAGCCCCGGTTGACCCCTGAGGGACTCGAGTATTTGGGACACAACATAAACACGACTGAGGCTTTTAACAGCTGGATACAATCTTGTTGTCGTGTTCCCTCCTCTGTCCTCTAGTTCAAGAAAGCAGACAAATGTGTTTCACCTGTAGTTTCTGTATGGCAGAGCATATTGAGCCCAGATGTATTCAAAATATTTGACACCCTTTAATGGTCATGGATTTAGGCCAGAATAGGAGATATCACCAATGAAGCTCCAAAGAAAACTCAATACATTTTTACAAAACGATGGTAAATCTCAATTAGCAATTTTTTTTTATCTTTAAAGTTCTTTTCATGATTAAAATCTCTTTTATTTCTCTCTTTCTTTATGCAAATTTAAATTAGGAATGAGTTACTTGGATTTCAATCAATATCACAGAATGAAATTATATACTACATTAAAAGCAATAATATAGAGAAACATGTTGTTTTTTTCCCCAGAGCTGAGTGCCGCTTTAAATGTGTCGGTCACCCTGGGCCGGTCAGCATGTGTATGGAAGGAGACAACATCACTTTGTCCTGCTTAGTGTCTCAGAGGAAAAGAAGCAGCAGTGTCCTGGTGCTTCGTTGGCTCTACTCCCACTCCTGAAGACGAGCAGCTCGTGGTCAGGATGGGCATGAAGAAAGCCAAGTATTACGGCAACTACAGCAAGCACTTTCCCCTGACAAAGTTCCTCCTTTGGGAAGAAATGGACGGACAGATCTACCGTCTGCTTATCCTGAATGTGTCCCTGAAGGATGGGGGTAACTACACCTGTAAAGTGCAGGAAATACGGAAGCACAGAAACAAGTGGAGGGCCTCGTCGAATGGAACAGGGAGCATGGAATTAAGAGGTAACGAGGATTTTTTTTAATTAAATGATGTAAAATACATAATGTACTCAGCCATTTAGTATATGAATTCTGAAGACTAATGTTGTCTCAAATGAAACACTATTTTTTTGGTACCGCCTCCTTTTACAGTACAGTACAGAGTACTTACATAGAAAATACGGGCTAATATAAGGTAGTACACAAGGTAGTACTAATATAAGTACATGGGTTAGGGTAGGTTAAGGGTTAGTACCTAGTTATTACCCAGTAATTGTAACTACTACAATAAGTACATAGTATGTACATGGGTAACAGGACTGTAAAAGGAAGCATTTTAATATATAAGCATTCCAGTCCAGTCCAGTTTTTTTTTTTTTTTTATATAACTTTGTGGCTCTTCTGTTTTTGATGCATATAAAAACAGAGCACTATGTACTACGAGTACAATCCGGAAGTTTGGACTCTTCAACATTTAACTCATCTTTATTCTTGTGAGACATTATGGGCCTCATTTATAAAATGTTGCATAAAAACCATCCTACATTTGATATAATCATTTCTCCAATGTGCGTAAGTTTTTAGCTCAGAGAGAGAGAACAAATCTATGCACAAAAAAACCTTTCGAAGTATATTCCATTTGATACTGTGCATGAACACAATCAGTTCACACATGCACACTAGAAAGTTAAATTTTTGTCCAGTGTCTGTGCTATTTTTCTCCAGAAGTTATAACCGATACATATGCACCTTTTTTAAACTAGATAAGCTATTTTTCTTAAAGGAATAATTCACTTTGAAATTAATTTTTGGTATGTTTGAGCTTACTCTAAGGCATCGAAGATGTATGTGTCTTTCCACAGTATTTTCAAGTTTGATATTTTTAGGTCAATGTTCTTGTCTGTCAGTCACATAATGAGACGCTATGAGTCCACCTCAAAGTGCACAGAGAAGTCCAGATTAAACATGATTTAACTGACTCGGTAAATGCAAAAGTACACATTACCGATGGCCTAAGACACGAAATGAGCGGTTGGTGTGAGAAATGAACTGTACTCGTCGTTTCCACCTCTGTAACCACAGCCACGTCCAACTCGATCTGAGGGCGCGTGCGCTTCGTGGTTGTGGTTTCAAGAGGTAAAAACGATATAAATACTGTTCGTTTTCTCACACAAACTGCTCGTTTTGTGTCTTAGGCCATCAATGTGTACTTACATTTACGAATCATTAAATCATTTTTAACCTGGACTTCTCTGTGCTGTTTTGAGGAGGACCCCATATACCTCCATTATATGACTGACAGACAAGAACGGTTTGACCTAAAAATATCAAAATTGAAAACACTGTGGGAAACAAAGACACCAACATCTTGGATGCGCCTCTGAGGTAAGCTAAAACATACCAATACTAAGCTGTGTCAACGTGGGCATTGTTGCTGTTGCTGTCTTCTGTAGTTTCATTGTTGTTCAATCCTTTTGGACACGAATTAATCAAATGCAAGGCGAATTTGATCATGCATGCTTGGAAAAATCGCATTATGCAAAAGCTTTTTATGCAAATAATCCGCGTTTAAAACTAACCGTTCAACTCAGAGCCTAGCCACTAGTGCCAGCGGAACACTGTGGTTGAGTTGGATGTGGTGTAAGAGTGATGTTTTTCGACGGTCAGGGCTAACCACACAACAGCTGTTTCCCTCCAGTTCACTAATCCTTCAGTTCATCCAGCACAGGGTCAATTCCAATTCCACAATTAGTGACAAAGGTAATTGTCAGCTATTTGTAAACCTCTTTTACAGAGGGGATGGTGTTGCCTTTTCAGAACATCTCAAAAGAGGGACTATATCAGATTCACAGTGACATTACTCCCTGTCAACGGTTCAAAGCCCTAATCCAAATAGTTTTAGAATGGTCCATAAAACTTTCAAATAATCAAGAAAATGAGGCGTAAACGTTCCCATTTCTCACATTGTAGCCATCGGTGTGTTTGTAAGTCGCACTACTTCACTGCAGTTCCACCTTCCACATATATACATCAGTTCCACTATAAATGTGTTTTTGGCGCCAACATAAACAGACCATGAGGCTGTTAATGAGAGCAACCTGGACATGCTGTGGGGACAGAGCGAGGAGGCTTGGCAAGGACGCCACTGAAAACATTTACTCTGGCTGCATTATGCGTTTTCCTATGGTGTTCGGACAGCTGAGAGGTCCCCAATACTCAGCGTCCACTGGATTAATCATCTGCCTGATAAACGGGAATTGCCAATATTCTAGCAACATTAAAGAGAACAAAGAAGTATTTGTTTCACTTAAAGGGACAGTTCACTCGAAAATAAACATTCTGTTCATTATTGACTTATTGCAGGCCGGACTATGAGCTTTCTTTGCTTCGATAGAACACAAAGGAGATGTTCTCAGAGATGTACTTGAGCTTTTAGACTATACAAATATATATATATATATATATATATATATATATGTGTGTGTATATATATATATATATATATATATATAGTCCATGAGACATTTTTATAAAGGTATTCACAGCTAGATATTTCTGTGATGTGCCTGTCCTTATGAAGTTAGTCCTGGTGTATCTTCAATGGTTCTAGAATACAAAGTTTTCCACTACTGATAGGTCCTTCACGATCTAACAGTTTTTGTCACGATTTTGTAAACTGGATCAATTGAGTCATTTGAAAAGATCCAAAATCAAATCTCTCTCATGTGGCTGTCCCGAGTGAGAACTAGAGCGAGATGTAAATATTTTCAGTTGCATCATGAATTACAGCTTCAATCCGTTCCTCACACAAAGCTGTTATAGGGTTTAGAAGACTTGGAATATGCAGCAGCACAAGTCATATTTACTTGTTTTATGTTCCACAGACGAAAGAAAGTCATATGGGTTTAGGATTAGGGCAGATGTAAATGATGACAGTTTTCAGTTTTGGATGAACCATTTCTTTAAAGGAGCTTTGTACTATTCAAAAGTGAAGTTATTTATTATGCTTCATTATCTGGCTATGAATAACCATGGCATTTTCCTTTGATTATAGAGCTTCTTCATAACTGATATTGCTTTTCAGAAGCTAAATTCTAAAAAGTAAAAAAGTGAAATTTCTGTATATTTAAGCAGTTTATTTTGAGAAGAGAAAAACAGTTTATTTTTTAAACCACCACATAAAGTGCACATATAGCTGATGATTTATTTGAAGAAAAACACCAGCATATCACACTGATATAAAGATGTGGGTTTGAGGGATATAAGCAACGGAATATGACTGTAGGGTTTAGACAACCACAGATACCCCACTACCACAGACTCTGAGACCAGTACAAGAAAAAAAAACAAGTGAAGAGTAAACAAACAAATCAGGAGAAGGAAAATGGAGGTTCAGTAGGTTGAATTAAACCGGGGAATTTGTTATGTACAACAAAACAATATCCCCCATAAACATAGACCAAAGCAGGACTACAGAGCGGGTTAACCACTTCACCCATCACTACAGCCACAGGGTCGGCCAGCAAATGACTTCATGCTTTTCCAAAACAAAAGCGGCACTCAAACATGTGCTGTTCCTCACCCGTTTGACTTCGGATGTAGTGTGCACTTTGTTCTCGAGTGTTATTGCACAGTGTTTCTGCAGATCTGAAAATGTGCTGAACCCTTCAGTTTAGCAGGGGTTTTATGGAATGGTTTTGACTTGAAAGAAAATGCAGATCAGATGTGTAACTGTATATGTGCTGTCAACAGAGTGTCCATTTTGTTTGTTTTTTGAAAGGATTTCTCCTAGAGCTCTGCTCTTGGGCCTTTCACTGCTCTTGTAGTTTAGAGAATGTAACAGTCTGTAATTTTTAAAAACACTTTCTCCTTGCTTAATATGCAGAGAGATTCATTTGTAGATTGATTTACCCTTCCAATCCGTTTCTTTCCGGTATTCTTAAGGATCTCCTCAATCTATTCATTCTAAACTATTTAACAAGAAAAAAAAAACATACAATTATAAAATAATTGTTTTACCATTATTTTTTTGTAAAAAATTGTATAGGGTCACTAATGACCCGATGTGTGTAAGTTAGGGGTGTAACGGTTCACAAAATTCACGGTTTGGTTCGAATGCGAATACACTTGTGTCATGGTTTGCGTTCGGTACATTTCCAATACAGCAAAAAGAAAAAAATGCCAGAGAAATTTCCTTGATTTAATTTTTAGATTATATTTTAAAACTTAACATCATAAAGTATGATATTTTTTTACTTTGAGCAATGATGGAGCTATACTTTACTTTTCTTAGGAGCATATAAAACAAAACAGCTCCTTGAACAAAATGAAATGTAATATTGTAGTAGTTATAAACAAAGGATTTATTTTAGTTTAGATTAACATTTGAGGGCAGTAATTGTTTTCATAATGTCAAAATAAAACTGACGCGATGTTACTTGAAAGCATTATAGCCTACTATTCCTGCCAAACTTACCAGTTAGTAGTGTTTTATAGTAAATCCATGTTGAATGTTGCTGATCTTTCAACACTGGATAGTTAATTCATGGCACAATGTTTCTTCCTGGTTTCCACGTTCAGTTCGGTTTGATCCGTTAATAACGGAAAAATGTGAATGTTACTCACTAGATCTCGCAGCGATGTTATTGTGGCGAATTACAATTTTTTTCTTTCTGATTTGGCTGTGTAGTAAGTAACAGTGCTGCTTGATTAAGATCGGCTCGCGCTGCATTGGTCCAAACTGATAAACGGTCCGTGAACCACACAATAACGCAGTAGCTCAGTTTCGTTTCGCTTACATTACATTTGCTATTTGATGTTGGGAAATGTTGTGGTCAGGTCAGCGTCTCTTTCAGTTATGAGCGCACTTGCCACGCCGTACGATACCCGCACCTACATGAAAATAACGAAATTTTGGCCGGTAGGAAAAATGGTCCAACAAAAAAATTGTGTACCAAAAACCAACCGAAAGCCTCGTACTGAACGGTTCAATACGAATACTTGTATCACAGAGATGCCCAAACTAGGGCCCGTGTTATCCTAAAGTGGCCCGTGGTATCCGATGATTTGTCCTGCCATACCGTCCAGGGAGAGGGGATTAGGGTTGGGTATCGTTTGATTTGAACGATTCTGATTCCTATTCCGATTCCTTGTTTCGATTTCGGTTTCCTAACGATTCTCGATTCCGATTCTTTTAAGAGGCAGGGTCAAAAACTATGTTTAGCTAACCTTGCTAACCAATGGTCTTTCTGAAGGAAATACTCCTTTCTGAAGGAATACTCCTTCTGTCACAAATACTCCTTTGTCACAAATTTTGCATTTTGCCGAGATTTGATTTAGATTTTGCCGTTATTTTTAGAAAAAGTGAAGCCACACTTTGGACCGCGGATGTAAGCTACTCATGTTGACTTGCGCGGTTATGCCAACACTTCTGGTAGATGCTTCTTCGTTGGTGTTGTTCAGCGGTTTCTTCTTCTGGTCGGCGGACTGTGAATATCGAAACTAGGAATCGAAATTTTAACTTTTGAACGATTCTGGAAAAACGAAAAGTTAGTCCCGGTTCAATCAACTTTATCCTTAATACCCAACCCTAGAGGGGATTTCTTTAAAATGCTAAACTTTACAAATAAAACTGCATTAGTTAATCAGTATTGAAGTTGTTTTATATTTATCTTAAATATTATAAAATAAATAAACCCATAGCAACTTTAATGTAATACACGTTTGATTTGTAATGCAAAATTTACTTTTGGCCTACGGCCCACAATCAAGTTTGATTTTTGGCCCTTTATAGGAAATAGTTTGGGCACCCTTGGTGTATCGTTACACGCCTAGTATACGTATATTTATTTCTGCACAACAATAATTGAATCTTTGATGACTGAATAAGTCCAGTTCACCAATTTTCCACAAGGTGGCAATTTCTGATACACAATGATGTTGTGATGTTTCACTCATAGTTGCCGCAGGCAGAAAACAAAAGAATAGGAAGTGTCATCAGCAAAACTTGAAATGGCTCAGCGATTTACTGCAGAGCAAGTACTAAACGCAATTAAATATTAGTATCAATATCACTTGATGTTGGATCTGGTGAAGAAGTGGTCAGTGAACAAAGTATTGATTTTGAAGATGTTGAAAAATGATAGTTTTTAGAAAAAATTTTAGGTTGTGAGCCAGATGCTGGAAAATGAGCTCTGCCGAGGACAGTGATGATGGTATAAAACATCTGCTCAAACTGAACCATTCCAAGCTCCAAAAGGAAACAAATTATGCTTTATTTTATTCTCCTGTAATTGTTATGCTAATATCAGGGGAGTTTTATATTATCGAGAAAGTAGAGATTCAGATATAGATATAGATACGGGTCACTAAAGACCCGAGTATGTAATAATGATTGGCGAAACATTCATGCATTTAAGGGGTAACATGCCCAACACAACAACATTGACCCATACAATGGTATTGGTTTGGGGGGCAGAACTATGTTTCTAGCTGACCATTGGCAGATGGAAGGGGTGTACAGGATATTTCAAGTTTTTGTCATGTTAATGGAAAACAAATAAGAAGGTTCTTGCTTACACTTTTATTGTGTTTCATCATTCAATCATCTACATTTTATTGAGCTCATTTGAAGTTTTAACTATCTTACAATTATCTTTGAAAGTAATTCTCTCCAACAGTGCCCTCAACATCTGCAAGCAATTTCCCCTGACCTTTTTAAAAAATGCCACGCAGCAAGCATTGAACGAAGAATGAATGAGAGAAAGAGTATGATTTTCCGTGTATCCTCTAAAAACTTAGTTTCCCAGGTAAACAAATATATGAACAGTAATTAATAGTAGACTAAGTTATTTAAACATTGATGTAATGCATGGTGAATGTATTAATAGCTGTATATAAGCTTTCTGTGATAGATTTATTAAAGCCACATTTCTCAGGGTCAAAGGTTAAGTATTTTTAAAGGCTGCTAATGCAACTTCACTTTAAACTAAATGTCCTTGCCTGGTCATATTGAAGGCTCATCAAGCACAACCCTGCAAAAAAAAAAAAAATCTCCACAGCATACAAGATGTTGGAGAGAATGATGACCGGGTTAAGACTTAACCCAAATTTTAAACAATATGATAATTTCCCTCTGGACTTAGATTGTAAAATTGCAATACAAATGTTTAGTGCGATAAAATCCACAAGCACCCAAACAAGTTTGCAATGAAAAATAAAATAAATAAATCCTGACCTAACCCCAAGGGTCAATAAAACTGCATTCCAGTGCTCATAAGATCATTTTTTTTTTGGTTTCTTTTTACTTTTTTTTTACTTTTAAACGCTTTTAAATTTTTACTTTGAATGCTTTCAATCAGCTGCATAAATTAAGTCTCATTTAAAAATTGTTAATGGCATTTATAACACGTTTTTAATACATTGAGGAAGTGCACAAGTCTACTGCTGCTAAAGTGTAATCAAGTCTCCCTAATTGCTCTTTTATTGCAGAAATTATTGCGGATTTATTTATTATTTTTTATTTTTTTGCTATTTGAGCAAATGCAAATTCAAAATTTTATTTGCTTTCATCTAACATTCACCGCTATAGAAATTTACTCGACTATAACAAATTCTGCTTCTGAGAACCCCGGAAATGTGAAAAGGGTCCATTGTATCTGTTAGATTTTCTCCTTCTTTTAGCGTACTACTCTTGAGTAGGTACTTATTTTGAAAAAGTAATCACTCTCACGGCCACTAAAAAAAGTACCTTCTACTGTATATACTGTAGTTTAATACTGAGAGTACTTAATAGAGTATATATATAGAATACTTTGATATTCGGACATTTGTCACATACTGTTTTTGGCCTACTGAATAAGTATGCGATTTTAAATGCAGCCTATATCTCCGCAGCGCTTTCAGCGTATCGAGACGAATCTTGGTACATGTAATCACAAGCATGACCAGAGGTAACATGCTGCATTTTGCCGCAGCTCTACCTACAGTTCAGGAGACATGAAAAATAGCTTTATTTGCATATAACGAAACGGTTTGCCCTAAAATCATAAAACTCTTTCAATTCAGTGTTTATTTTAATGAATAAATTATTTCAATGGTCTTTATAGATAACCTGGCCCTAGCCAGATGAATTTCGCTCCGCCTAGCTCCACTCATCCATCTGGAACCGATCCATTGAAAAGGCGTTTCAGAAGGCTGGGCCTTATCAAAAATCCTTGCATATGATTGGATAAGCCACTTGTCTGTCATCTTTATCGACGTGCTATTTCAACCACTCACACCGAAGCCAACCCGTGACACTGATGAGAGCGATGCAGGAAAAAACAAAACAGAACAGCCGACGAACGACTTACAGAACTCGGTTAAACATTGTTACAAGTTCAGGTAAGATCATGTCAGATATGCAGTCGAGTGCGTTCGCTTGATCGGGCAGACTCTGAAGATGCTTGCTGCTAGGAAATTATATATGATGTAAAAAAGCAGAAAAGGAACCGCTTTCTGAACAATCATCAGTCACTTTGTCACTATACGTCACATCTATGAAACTCCCACCCTGAGTCCCTGATTGGCTAAACCATAAAGTTGGTTGGAGAAATCACTCTCAATGGAAGAGGTTCCAGATGGATGTGAGTGAAGCTAGGCGGAGCTAAGCGGAACGACATTCATCTGGCTAGGGCCAGGTTACTTTATAGATTCCTTGATTAAAACCAAGAACAATAATACCAAATATGGCATATTCGGTCGAACTTACTGTCTGCCATTTATTTATTTATTTGAAAAGCTACTTTTTCGAACACATCAACAAATTTGATGGCATGGTACCAAGCTTATTTTAAAGCTATAAATCTGCAAAGCTTTGGCATATTGACCTTAAACTTCATATGTGTCAGTGTCATTGTCTTCTCACACTGACCAAACAACATTAATTTGGTAACAGTGCCACCTATGTAAAATCAAAGTGATGACTGTATTTGGGATTTCGACTAAATATATTCCAAAAATGTCTTTAATTTTTAATTGTTGCAGTTACTCTGATACTCCCCAGACATGCTTGCATAACTCATCATGCCTTTTTTTTGTGGTTGGCCCTTTAATTGCATGCAATTTCTCTCTCTTAATGTTTTCAGTACATCATATACCAAGCACAGGAAAAGCTGATGTCATATGGAGCATGTTTGAAGGTATGCTGTTGCTTCAGTAATTGTAATAAAATAGAGCATGTTTATTGCAGTTTGGTGTATGGTCTCTGTAACTGATAAAGACACACATTTTGTGTGCTGGCTTGGATCACAGCTTTAGTGTTAAACAGCTTTTGGCTAGTGTGTTACATCTCCTCCCTTCTGGTGGAGAAAGACCAAACCATTCAACCAAGTGTTTGGTTTATTTTTGTGGTCAGCTTTGCCCAAGCTTTTATTGTAATAAAGATTCTTCCTTGCTTTATGACACTTAACAATTCATTTCCACTGCATTATTCAAAACCCACTACATTTTAAACACAAAATAAAAAACACATTATTGTGGGTGTAATTTATAGTTTTAATAACATTTGTTAAAAGTAGAAATGTAATTCTGATGTACGATTGTTGGACAATGTTATCATTAGTATTTTTTGCAGGGGTGTGCGCTCTTTGTAGTAAAGCACATTATTTTGCTGTGATCTTTTTTCAGATTTGTATCTGTGCAGCTGTGCTCATCTGCTGCTATCGAGTCTGGTCTGCATGCTTGTCTTTGCCATGACTATCACATGTCAGCACCTACAGCACAAACGAAGACTACAGGGTGATGAGCTTTTTACACTGAGTCCAAATTATTTACCCGACACTTCAACAATACAATGTCATCACTCATCAGGTGCAAAAAAGCATTCGCAAATGAGAATTTATTGAATTATTTATTCATTTGTTTCTCATGTTTTTATGCTTTTTCTGTCTCCATCTAGCCAATTATTACCTTGTGAAGTGCCCAGAAAACAGGTAGACCTGGTTTACCGCTGCTTTACTTTTAATGTACAGTATGTACTGATTCATTCTATTGACTCTAAGACTAACATTGTTCTGTTTTAAATGTCCAGCTCAGGGGAGACAGTAACCAGTGTGTCCAGCTCCTCGCCTGCTATGCACAGAAAAGAGAAACGACACAAACCTCAGCTCAGAGACTCTCACCTGAACCACTACCACCACCACAGATACCAGCTAAAGGTACTTTGAAACACCATGTACTTCCTGGGTACATGTGATATCAAAAATATTGGGTAATTCTGTACAATAAATGTATTATCCTTCAAATGGTTTCCTGTTTACACTTCTGGGCTTCAGGGGACCTCGAACAATTGATTGAAGAAAAAAATAACATACTAATATATCTTTTTTTTGTTGTTTTGTTTACTTCTCATCTATTCATTAATGCTGTGTTTTTGGAGATATAAAGTACTTTTGTATCCATATACACACAATTCCTCAACCACACCATTAGCTTGCATATTGAAATATCATTTTTTTATGATACATTGCATTTATGCTCTAGTACTAGGCATTCATTTCTGTGTAAACATTTTCAGATTTATGCTGGATTCTTTTTTTCTTTTTTTTTTTCTTTTGACACATGTAGAAAATATATTTAGTATTTTTTTTTTTTCACATTTCCCATTCATTTCAATGTGGGGTCATATTGACCTCAAAGACCAGAAGTGTAAAATTGTGTAAAAAAAAGAAGAGTGTAAAAAAATCAGCAGTTTTTTTTGTGTATAGATAGATAATGTATGAAAAGTCACAAATATTCCACTGAGATGAAGGGAACCTTTTTTTATTAAGTAAAATTTGATTGGGGTCGTATAGACCCCATGATCACGAACTGAGGGTTAACATTAGTTAATGCATTAGGTATCATAAACCAATAATGAATTTTTTAATTGCGTTTAATAACAGGTTTATATTAATTTATAAATAGTAATACACTATTGCATTTATGCATTTGTCAGATGCTTTTGTCCATTGTAATTCACATTCATTCAGGATACATTAATTACTGTTGATTTAACACTTAAAATTTATTAGTGAATGTAGAAATGAACATTAACCAAGGTTAATAAATGCTTTAAATAATTTTTGCTATCTATTGACTAATGTTATACTATAAATATTGTAAAGCATTTCCAAATGTTGAACCCTATATATATATATTCATTCATATCATGCTTTCGTTGGTTTGTTTTTTAGCACCTGCACCAAGAAAACCACGTAAAAGCAAACTTTTAAAGCCACAACCTACAAAAACAGTAAATGCACGACAAACATTATTTGCTTTAGAGACTAAAATGTTAAAAAAGATTAAGTGATGCCGATATGGTTTCATAAGTGTCCTAAATATATATCTTGCTAAATTACTTTTATAATTTTTTTATAATTAATTTTGTATGTGTAATCTTTTTATTTCACAATTTTAAATTTGCATCTAACAACGCACTTTCTTTAGCCTCTCAATTGAATTTTCACTGACTAGAAACATGCAAGAGGGAAATAACGTAGCTTTCTCATGGAGCTCCATGTTCGCCACAGTTATTGCTATACCTACCTCCATTTATGGGTGTTATAATTTTATTTACTATTATTGCTTTCCAAAGCAGTGATTATTTATTTAACATGCTTGATTCTTATTAGATTACTTTCCAGGGAAATAATCACAGAAATGCAGAAAAGCAGCAAAAAAAAAGAAAGAAAATGTTTTAAGATCCAGCATTGTGTTGTGAAATCCATTATAGATCAGACTTGTTTAAATGAGTGTAATTGATATCGGAGGTCTATGCTTCTGCTTTTTCCACTTGTGTTGTTTGCATTCCCTTTTTAGAAGTACTTGCTTTGACCATCTGAAATATCTGCTTGTCAGATGAAGTGCTTGTTTCTACTTGAGACTCATAGTTACATCCGTCTACGAACAATCCTAAAATGATACCTATAATTTCATGATGTTCTGTCTGACCCCACATTCCTCAGTGGATACTAAATGCCCCTTTTAGACCTCTGACCACACACTGTAGCGTTCATATATGTGAAACGCCCTGTTCTCTTCTCGCCCTCAAGCCAAGGGTGGTAGAGGACAGTCTGACATACGCAGAGCTGGAGCTGGTGAAACCCAAGCCTGAGCTGAAAACAGACTCCACTGGATGTGCACAACTTGAGCCCAAAACACACTGCACGGGGACTGTTTACGCCCAAATACTTTTTGTGGAGAAGCAAGTGTAAATATGTATACTAAGAGTTTCATACCAAAATTATTTATGAGATTGTATAAAATATTTTTTACCTACATACTGATGTTCTGGTATTTCACATGTACTATAGTATAACTCTGTAATACAACAGTCGGATTTTCTTTTGATATATTTGGGCACATTTGTGTACCTATATATTTAAGACCGTGCTTTCTGTAGCAAAAAGAAAGAACTACATTATGGATTTAACTCTAAACAACATGCATAATTTGATTATGCAATTTTGTAAAATATGTAACAATTTTATTTTTTGCTATGTTGAAATAAAGATTTGTCCTCTAAAAGCAGAGGATGAAACAGTATGAGCCGAAGAGCACAATTTATTGTCTCATTTAGGTCCGCTTAAACAGGCATAACAAGCATATCAAAGACTATTTAACCCTCTGATGTAACATTTATAACCTTCTTTGTTTAAGTTTACTTTCCATAATTGAAAATACGCATCAGCTGTAGTGTGTTAGATCATTTCAATTCAGCTTGAGAGTAACTATTTATAAAAAAAGTTTTTATACAATACTTTAATGCATAATATTTGTGAACAATAATTGTTCTTAATAATATATATTTTTATATTTATAAAAATGTTTAATTATATGTAAATTCCATATATTTTAGGGCTGTCAAATTAATTAATTGCAAATAAATGCATCTGACATAAAAGTTAGTGTTTATATAAAAGGCTATATGTGTGTGTGTGTGTGTGTGTGTGTGTGTGTGTGTGTGTGTGTGTGTGTGTGTGTGTGTGTGTGTGTGTGTATAAATATTTATATGCACATGTGTAGGCTATGCATGCATGTATATATATATATATATATATATATATATATATATATATGCATGCATGCATGTATGTATATATATATATATATATTAGGGGTGGTTAATCTGTTTGATTTCCAGATTCGATCGATTACGATTATGAAATCCAAGATTCGATTTCCATCACAGATTTAGACTTATTAACAATTTCATCAGTCAACTTATTGATTTTCCATTTTTACAACAGTAAGCAAAAATACACTAGACCAACATATGATTATATTAGCAGCAGCATCATTTTGGTATTAATTGCACTTTTTATTTGTTTGATATTCAATGAAAATGTAATGATGGTTAGTGAAGACATGCAAACATGCTTGTTGTCTACTACTTAGGCAACCATTATCTTTAAATAATTTTTCGAACAATTGTGTTGCATTATAATGCAAAGGCACCTGGTTCTATTAATTGACAGCATTAAAATGCATTTTGTGATTTCCTTCAATTGAAAATCTTTGAAGCAAGTTTGGGGGGCTTGAAGGGCACCCGATTCAGAGAATCACCCAGAAATTCAAAAGAACAGCATTTATCTGAAATAGAAAGCTTTTGTGACATTAAACAATACAGTTCAAATGTTTGGAGTTGATCAGAATTTTTCTTACATTTTTTGGGAGAAAGAAAAAAGAAATCTATACTTTTATTCATCAAGGATAAATTAAATTAAGTTGATCAAAAGTTACAGTGAAGACATTTATAATGTTACAAATCGATTATATTGAAATCTTTTGTGTGACTATAAATACTTTCCTTTAAATGTACAAAGTAATGACCCATAAAGAATTAACGTACAATATATTTATTAGCATTCCAAAGAACCAACAGGAAAATAAACGTGTGCCTGAACTAGGAGCATAACTTTAACTTACTTGTAGTAAATTAATATATAACGACCGGTACAGCCGAGTGTTTTTCCTCTTATGGCTGGAAACGTGTCATATGGCTTGTCATATTTGTCGATGTTTTCCGTCGTTAGTTTTATTCTACAAAGCTTACAACTAGCGTGGCTCTTGCCCAGTTCCTTTCCCTCTTCAACTTCAGAAGCCAAAATATTTCCACACGTCAGCTTTTAACCTAACAAGGAGGGTGTTCTGGACCTTGCCGCGCCATCGCGTCTCTGTTATGTGCACGCGTCAGACGGTCCGGTCACTGCACTTCCGTCTTTCGCGTTCCGTCAATATTACGTTTTTATAAAGATATATATAATATAGTTTTTTTTTTTTTTTTTGGAAAATCGATTTTGGGATATTTGTGAATCGATTCAGGTCGTCCACGTACGCATCGCAATGCATGAATTGGATTTTTCCCCACCTAATATATATATATATATATATATACACACACACACATATATATATATATATATATATATATAATACATATTTACAAATAGCCTATTATATAAACACAAACTTTTATGTTAAATGTGATTAATGGATTTGACTGCACTAAAAATAAATAAATGTATATTACAAATATAAACATACTTTAAATTAGAAACAAAGCAATAGGGACTATATTTAGCATTTGCTATATAATGTGCATATATAAAACATTTTTAATATTAATAAAAATATGTAATATTTTGTAATTCAGTATTGCTCATAATTTATTATGTTTTATAACAGCTAAATCTCTATCTACATAATTAGGTTTGGACAAGTTATTATTATAAGCATGAAGCCACACATCCTGTCGTCACGTTCTTGATTTTAAGTCTCTCTTTCTCCATTTCTCCCACACACCGTTAAGAACCAGTGACTGTGATGAACCCTTTAATGGTTACATTTATTAAAATCATACTAATTGTAATCATGCTTTAATAATTAGCTTTACAGTGCATTATAATTGGGTTAGGCTACAAGATGGTTCTGCCTAGGTGCTATAATTTATTTGATTTAATTATTCAGAAGAGCCCAAATGGTTTGACATTTAATATCATAAAATCAGCGACGTATTAAAATTGAGATGGCTATTGTCTTTTCAGAAGGTCATTTGCTTCTCTTCATGAGATATACGGTGATTATTTTCCAGTCTATTAAGCGCCTCTACTTAGCACAATTAGCCGCGTGCACAAAGGTTAAAGAGAGCTCTCCCCCCTTCCTCTTCCTCGTGGTCACAGCGCATATTAATGATGATGCAGCGTGAGAGAAGAAGGGTGGCAGAGAGGGAGTGACACAGTCTCTCCTGCGCCCTGCAGCTCTGGGTCTATCTGAAACATAGTGTCAAAAGTAAATACAGATCTATACTCTTCATCAAAGTCTGTCTGTGTCGTCTCATCAAAACTTGCCCTTCTGCTGCCCTGTTTTGTTTTTGCTCTGCAGGAGCATTCTGACCGGGTCTTCCCACAGACTGAGAGAGAGAGAGGCCTCATCTGTGCTGTTTTGTATGAATATGTGCAGATGTTGCAAGCACAAAACCCAGAACAAAGCAAGAATTGCAATTGTTCTCAAGGGAGAGAAATCCACAAACAAAGTTTACCACAGAGATGCTTACATATTAGGCCATCAAAAGCTGGGCAAATTCATCTGCTCTCAATTCTGTTGTGTTTTTTGAACAACACCCTTCCTTGACTAAATAAGGCAGCAAAAAAAGAAAAAAAAGAAGGAAAATAAAAAAAACAATCACATTTTTTTTCACCGCTCTAAGCTGCAACTTCAGCAAAAAGCAAGAGTCTGTGATTATTTACTCACGCTCATGTCATTCCAAACCCATGTTGTACTTTTGCTGCGAATCAAACTTCATTTTTTGCTGGAAATCTGAAGGATTTTACAACGCTCTTTTCCTCACAGTGACATGGGTAAGATACAGTAAGTAAGTTCTTTTTTATATAGAGGGAATGCATGTGACGTCACCAGTTCGGTCATGTGCCTGCAGTTTCTCACAGTGAGTGGCAAAAAGACTGAGCGGCTGTATATGTTTTCAGCGTGAATGCCGCAAAAATCAAACACAACACGTATAAAGTGGGAAAGAGCTTTGCAATTGACTGTACAACTAGATTTGACAAAAAATCGGAGGTATATTTTTACAGACTGCGATAGAAAGAGGAGCAAATGGATCACTGCAATTCACAGAAACAACTGGACTCCAGTCAGCGAAAGGTGGATCTGCAGTTATCATTTTGTGTCAATATGCTGAATTTAGCTGTAAAACCATACCCATATATTTTGTATTGTTATATATATTAACAACTCATCAATTAAATATTTATCATTGCATATTCTGCATTATTGGATGTTTCTTAATAAACACTGACCAAAAAAAAAAACTATAAAGTTTTATGGCTGGACAATATGATGATATATAGGCTATATATAACACTGATATAAGTGATCACCCGGATTTAGACCTATCTATATTGTATTAATATAAAGCGTTCACAGGCAAATTTGCTTTATGTTTACCATATTTGCTTTTAGCGTCGAAATCAGCAAACATAAATGTCAGGC
Source organism: Hybognathus amarus (assembly GCA_030378365.1). Taxonomy (NCBI): domain Eukaryota; kingdom Metazoa; phylum Chordata; class Actinopteri; order Cypriniformes; family Leuciscidae; genus Hybognathus; species Hybognathus amarus. The sequence continues at coordinate 274,482 of JAQIUQ010003539.1, forward strand.
AACACGATTCCTGGCTGACCAATATCCATGGATCACTGGATGTTTAGTAAGTTGTAAGGAACACTATATTGAGTCCAACATTTAGTTTAAATTGATAAAATTTGTTCGTTTTAGTCGCATTTTCGAGTTTCCCCCTATTAAATCCAGTCACGCAGCAGATCTTTTGCCACTCAGTCAGGCTGAGGGGGGTTGTTCCGGCGGAAAGTGACGTCAATGCATTCCCTTCTGCCATATCGCAAAACCAGCAACAACACATAAAGCCAAATATGCCATATATAACGCAAAACCAGCAACAACACATAAAGCCAAATATGCCATATATCACAGCAAAACCAGCAACAACACATAAAGACCAATATGCCATATATACGCAAAACCAGCAACAACACATAAAGACCAATATGCCATATATAACGCAAAACCAGCAACAACCACATAAAGTCCAATATGCATATAACGCAAAACCAGCAACAACACACAAAGACCAATAAGCAATAGGCCTACATAACGCAAATTGTGTGCGCAACATGCGTGTGCCCAAAATGTCAACAATATATACAATAACAATAATACAGTTTATGCAGGAGGCAATTTAGGCAAATGCCTGCTGGCATTTTTCTTTCAGCAGTCATTGACAGGACTTTTCCAAATAATCACATTTCACCTCCTCAAATTACTGTTGTTTGCAAATTTCTTTACACCACTTTCTGTGCGCAAAAAAAAAAACACACACACACAAATGAAATGTCCGCAAGCACATTAGCCTATATCATCAGCAGGTTCAGCCTAAAATAACGACTAATGAGCAAAATAAAGCTTAACTTACGTTTCAGAAGCGCGCACGGCGGGCCTTCATCGCAGCAAAGCTCTTCCCCTGCATCCTCTGTATTGATTCTCTGAGCCAGTTCACGCTCTATGAAGATTGTTGCCAGTCTTGTTTCATTGTACTGCGAAGGTAGTATTTTTTATTAATTTCAACTTTGAGAAACTGCATTCTCCTGAAGCGATATCGTTTCGACGACGACAGCTGTCCCTGATCGGTGATTAATCGGACGATCTGTTCATTATGTGACACAATGAATGAACGGATCACCCAAATGAAAGTAAGACTCGGAAGGTAAAGTAATTATTTATGTTTACTGCATTATGATTTCTTAATTCAGAATATAATCAACATTGCGTAGGTGGATGTGATTGGGGAATTTGTCTGTTAAAAGAATAACAAATTTAAAGCCAAGCCACTTACGAAATGACTCGAATGACTCGAAGAGTAGTCAGTAAAATGATCCGAACTTCCCCTCACCCAGTCATGACTCGTGAGATCAGGGACTCGCACTCACCGGCGCTGCGGGGGCTGCAGCTCAGTAAATCATATAAATAACCTATTTTGTGAATTGTTCATTCCGGTTGGCTCACATTTTGCCGCCCTTACAAAAGTGCCGCACTTAGGCAACTGCCTAGAGTCGCCTATACGGACGGCGCCGGCCCTGTTATATATAAAAATAATAATAATAATAATAAAATAAGAAATAATAAATAAATAAATATATATATATATATATATATATATATATATATATATATATATATATATATATATATATATATATATATATATATATATATATATATATATATATATATATATATATGTAGTGTGTATAATTATTTTGTATAAATACACACATATGCATGTTTAAGAAAAATGTGTTATTAATATATCAAATATTTATATTTATGTATAATATTAATTTTGTATAAATATATATAAAGTATATACATGCAAATATTTCTTAAATGTTTACATGCATGTGTGTGTATTTATATATATAAAATAATTATACACATTACACACAAATATATTATGTAAACACGAACTTTTATTTTGGATGCGATTCATCACGATTAATCTTTTCCGGCCCTAATATATATATATATGTGTGTGTATATATATATATATATATATATATATATATATATATAAAAAAAATATATATATATATATAAATATATAAATATATATAAATATATATATATAAATAAATAAATATATATATATATATATATATATATATATATATATATATATATATATATATATATATATATATATATATATATATATATATATATATATTTCTAATTCCAGTCAAAAATTAAATATGCAGCTAAATTATAGTCTATGAATCTGATTGGTCAACTGCGCCACCCAAAGGTCCTGGCATTTCCGTATATTGACTTATTTTCATGTCTCAGTGAAGGGCTGATACACTTTGTAAAATGACACAGTAGTCTAGCATATGCACTAGTCTAGCATTACTGCAGTGAATACAGTGGACATTAATATTTCTTTATTTTACCTATTTTGCAAGTATACATTACATTTAATCCAATCACAGTGGAAATATAACCTCATTAAAAGGTTGATCTCAGATTCCCATCCCTGTTTTCTTTATGGCTCGAACCCATCGCTGGATTATTCATGCTGCTTAATGATGACTATTAGGAGAAGACAGTCTCCAAAGGTTGGAGGGGAGCAACAATTAGCCCTCTTCCCCAGAGAGGGAAGTGGAGCGTGGCCTGGTGGGAGTTCCCAGTAATCACAGCTCTTTCCCTGCTTTCTGCCTGCTTGAGAGATCCAGACTCAGACTCACTCATGTGCCAGAGACCCTTAATACATCTGGACAGTGGAAGACCAGAAGCTTTTTCTGCTGTTCTGTTCAACAAGTTAGCTTGTAATAGTCTAATATAGTATGATAAAAGACATTTATAACTTATAATACTTACTAATTATTAAAAAAAGTATATTAAACAATTAATTTCCAGAGTCCACTTTGTTGTAAAAGCTTGTTTTTCCTGCACGCAGTGACCCATATTCGTAAACTTAATGGACATCTGTGTTGATTCTATGAATTTAACTACTCCAGTAGCCTTGACAACTACCGAAAACATTACATCAACTGCTGGATGCTGCCAGGGGACCACATGTACAAACGGACAATTCACAGAAAGCTTATATTCGCTAGCATTGCTATAAAATAAACATGCTTGCTCATTAAGGATGTCAGAAAATACAGGCTATTATTAATCGTGGCTGCAAGCAAACAGAAGCGATCATTCAAGGTCATCGACTAAATGATGCTATTCTAATCATAAGATTCATTAATATTCCTGGAATCTTTACAAGATGATGTTACACATTTACACTTTATGCGTTTGAAGACATCTGAGAAATTAATCAGATTAAATATGCATTAAATGGATATTTTCTACATTGTAAACCAGATGATAAAATGAACAGTTGTTGCCAAAACAAGGCATAGTTTGGTACTGCTGGAATGAGGTTTGGTATGTTGAGCCTGTGATTGAGGGCGAGTAAAAACAGGCATGTACAGCACAAACATGTTTTCTGAACCAAACAACAAATAATTGTACTTTCCAGTCCTTTTCCATACTGCAAATACAAAATATTCCACAGTTAAATTCTGTAAAAATCTTTAAATTCTATAAATTTGTGTCACATTTTTTGGGGAAAAAATTCTGTTCTTTCACACATTCTATTAATCAAATATTTTAAATAAAATGTATCAATTTTCAGAAAAATATTAAGCAGCACAACTGTTTCCTAATTAGCATATTCACACGTTTTAAAAATATACAAAAATGGAAAATGTAAGCAACTATACAGTCTATGCTTAGCAATAATAATCCTTTGCACAGATAAAACAGCATCTCACTGTTGTTTCCTATATGCCATCATTTTGTAGCATTTATTTCAGAATTTCCCAGATTATGGAATGCGCATAAATGCAGCTTTGCAAATCCGCACCCTTTATGACGGGAACCTGTGGGCACATCGCCAATGGAAACTCTGACTCTAATTGGCTGAAGAGGGTTGATTCAACACTATCAATAACTGCTGCTTTACAAACTACACATGCATTCAGTCCACCAGTGTGATTGCAAGCAAAAATATGTAATGGCACACAAGCGAATGGCATTTAAACTCCAGCATACTGGTGTTTATAAAATAAACATTACTTTGGCTTTCTGAGAGTCCACCGAGAGAAAGAGAGCTACTATACAATAAAACCGATATGCCAAATGGGCCTATTTTTTATTTATTTTTAAATGGCATCATCTTTCATTTCTTAAATAAGCAGTGTTGTGTTTCTGGCCCTGGCCAGCGAGCCTCACCCAGTCCAAGAAAGTATGCGTCATCCCTGTAATTCACCAGACCCAGAGTGGGTCTCCTGAAGTCAGCAGTCCTGCTGGAAGTGGTGAGAGCAAAGTGCATACGTAGGCAGCTCTTAAGCTGGACTCTCCGCTGGCATTCAGCTGCAGTTACTGCCGACTTTAACGCTGACTGACGGAGGATTGATTGAGCCTAGCTCTCGCAGGACCAGCTGTACACCCTGCCCCAGGCATCACCTACCAGCAGCGTGCCATGCGTTCTGAAACCACATTCAAAAGAACATTAAATCCTGCACTGAATCATTTCAAAAAGGAGAGCTTTCAGACCACATTTTGGTCCGGCCTTTCGTCAATACCTGGATATGCCCAGAGCCGTAATCGCAGGGTTGTTTTTGCAGTGTCGCCAGGAGAGACGGCCTGGTTGCAGTTTAACTCTCGACAGAGCACCAGGTGTCTTTCCCACTTCCACGAGCTGCTGTCTAAGAAAAGCAAAAGCAAGAGTGAGATATGAGACAGAGATTATTTATGGTCAGCATGTTGCCAAATTGAGAGAAATACATCTAATATAAAGCCTTCACTGTTACGAGTTCCCCAATTTAATTTAAACGTGTTGATACTTACACGCGCTGACGTTGTGCTGTAACCAATGTGTACCAAATTGGATTTGGTTATTATTGCTTTCTAAATTGCATGCCTACATCAGCAAAATTGCTCATCAGTGTTTACAGGCTGTATGTTTAATAACTTTGCCCCATAATTCCTCGCAGCTAGCCCTAATGTGTCGCACAAAACAGTAGATCATTATGAACTTTTCTTGCGGATGGCTCAAAACCGAACCTCCGGCTGAGTGTCTGTACTATCACACTTAAGAACACACGTAATCTGATTTTTACAGGCATTTTTGAAGGATGTCTGGTATTTGGTCTGGCTATTTAATTTCAAACATTACTTGTGTATTAGAAAATAACGATTCTCGTGACGTCACAAAGTACATTGTTTTCCAATATTCTGAGCGAGCTCGTGTTATTTCATGCTGGCCATTAAAGAAGCTCGTGGGTTATAGCACTCCTATGGCCGAAGGCGAGAGCAAAAGCGCATATTCACGCTCTTGTTCAATTCTGCACTTAAGGTGAAGTGTATTAGTGTTACCTGCTTCCTCAGGAGCGGACGACAAAACATGCCCTTGAGACACCGAGCACTCCTCATGTCCAGGTAATTGTACTCTAGTATATTCAGTCTTCCATATCTGGAACAGAACCACACGGTTAATGAAAAAAAGAGGGAAAAAAAAATAAAAAAATTCGAATGCAATTGAAGCTATATTCATAAATCAAATCTGCCGGCCATTGATGTCGCAGGTCCAGCTCCAATTGATGCCTAATTTAAGAAGCATTTTGATTTAATAACTGCTCTTACCTCATCTAAACTGAGCACATCTAACTATTAATGCTTCAGTGGGACTTCTCAGCCAAGCCTGTGAGCCCATTTCAATATCCCAGTTACCATATTTTAATATTTTTTTCAGCTATATTACCTGACTATTAAGCAGGAAACACTACAGGAAAGATTTACTGCTTAAACACAAAGGTGCAGTCTTTGAAGAAGACTTCTCATTTAAACGTTCTCATTATAAAGTTCGCTACGCCCCATCAGTCTTTCAGTCAGAGCCTTCGGAGGAGCATTGAAAAGGCCCGTACCCGGACGATGCCATCGGCGCTGCCGGTGATGATCACGTTCGAGAGTCCCACTTCGTACTTCTGTGTGAAACAGCAGCACAGAATGTTTCCTCGGGCCAACAGGGCGGGTTTCCGATGCCAGCAGCTGCCCCTTCATGGTCCACAGGTACAAATGGGTCCCGGCACATGACACAATCTCACCCTGAGAGACAGAGAGGGCCATTAATGATGCACATATCAGGAAATGATCTATCCATCTCTACACTACTGTTCCAAAGTTTGGGGGGGGAGGTTAAAATTAATTATTTCAGCTTTGCCATCACAGGAATAAATAATTTCAAAATATATTAAAATAGAAAACAAATTTAAATTCCAATATCTTCCACAATATTATATGGAAGCCCAAACTGCAAGTAAAAAAAAAAAATAATCTAGCATTTTGAGATTAAAAGTCGAAACATTCAGAGATTAAAGTCGAAATATTTGAGATTAAAGTCAAAATATATAGAGAATAAAGTCGAAATATTTTGAGACTATGAGAATACAGTCTTCCGTTGAAGCTGCATGTGTGCTTGCCATTGGTGCATAGTAAGTGTTTCACACTGTGTGTGTGTGCGCGTTTGTGTGTGTGTTTTGTTTCAACAAAAGGAAATTCAACAGGTGCCAATCTACCAGCATTAGGCTACCATTATAGAGACGTTCTAAAGTGTAAGAATTGTGTTCAAAGCCAGATAAAAGTAAAAAGCTACTATTTTGTGTTGATCCATGGCAGTTCGACTTCACAAGTGCATGTCTTTACACACAAGCGTGCGCTCTGAGCTCAGTGGACACGCACTGTTATGAATGCACACACTTCTATTATTGTCTGACTGTAATCTCGAAACTTTTCAAATGTAATCTCGAAACGTTTCGACTGTAATCTCGAAACTTTTCGAATGTAATCTGAAACGTTTCGAATGTAATCTCGAAACGTTTCGACTGTAAGTCTCGAAACGTTTCAAATGTAATCTGAAACGTTTCGACTGTAATCTCGAAACGTTTCCAATGTAATCTCGAAGCCGTTTCCAATGTAATCTGGAAACGTTTCGAACTGTAATCTCGAAACGTTTCGACTGTAATCTCGAAACGTTTGACAGAAATATCGAAACGCTACATTATTTGATTTATTTGTATTTTTTTTACAGATTTTTTTTTTTTACATTGCGGTTCAGGCCTTCCGTAATATTACTTTAACCATAGTTTTGATAGAAAAACACAGCCTTGGTGAACATAAGAAAAAAATGAAGTAAGTAAGTAAGTAACCTTGTCAAGACAAGATGTTTTTTATTAGTTAAAAATTACAGTTACATTAATTATTTAAATGCTATTTACATAAAGTTGCAATTCTGCATCCTGTGTGCTACTAGGAATTTTATTTACATTTAATTCATTTAAGCCAAACAACTCTGATATTTACAGTGGCCCCAAAACCTATTTGGACATTTATAATGTATGAAGAAATAATAACACATGGTTAAATGATCTTACAATGCCTGACGAAATAATTACACATGGTTAAATGATCTTAAATACTTTCAATTTGCCGTTTTGGAATCATTCATCAATACTTGTCTCTTGTGTTTTAGTAGCAGGTATGTTTCACACTGTGTAACAGGGTTTAAGCGTTAAAGCAGGTCTGAAGGGGAAGGATGTGCCCACCCTTTCCTTCACACAGATGGCTGAAGGGAGTTGCAGAAACCACTCTGCGGGTGCAAATGAGCCCGTATAAATGTGTCATCCAGACACAACACAAGCCGAAACAGCCTCAACCAAATTAAACGTGCCGGAAGAGAGATGAATGAGAGAGATTTGGGAGGTAAAATGCAGGCTGACGTATGTTTTTGCTGGAGGGTACTCGCGGTCAGGTCATTAATAGCCAGGGCAGACACAGGCAGAGGAATGTTCTGGTAACTGTGTGATGTAGCTGAGGTCCTCCAGGTCCCACAGGATGCAGGTGTGGTCAAGAGAGCCGCTAATAATCACGCTGTGCGCTTCTGATGCTACCAGACATGTCACAGTGTCTGTGTGACCGTACAACACCTAGGATGGAAAACAACAGAACATTTATTTAAAAAAAAATAAAAAACATAACTGCTTTGTGACACTTAAGCCTGAACATGAGTCTTAATGACCTGTTTGAGTCTCATGTGTTTGAGTTTGTCCTTGCTAATTGAGACGTCCCACACACACACTGCAGTGCTGGTCCCGGCCGTGATGATGGTGCTGTTGTTGGGACAGGCAGCACACACAGCCTCTCCCCAGTCCGACAGGCTCTCAAACACGCCAAAGCTCTGCAGCACAGACAATAAATATTGTTAAATCATAAACAATAATTCAGTTACATAATAGGAACACATTACAAGCAGGGGCGTCACTTTGATTTATTTATAGATCTAGAGAAACTATAAAAGCAAACCTTTTCAGCTGTGTAGCTCCCAAAAGAGGAGGTCTGGTCATAAGATCCCCAGCAGAAGTATGTGTTCCAATGTGGAGGGATGAGAAGTTTGTTTTTCCACAACCAATACATCCTTTTCTCTACACACTATTTGACCTACAGGCCCCAGCGAGAGCTCTTAAAGAGAAACAACAGAAAATATCAGATGTATACTGCAAAATGTATATGTATATGTATATATATATATATATATATACATATACATATATATGTATGAAGAGTTCAGATGCAAAAGCCTCTAAGTGCCATTTTAAATTTTCTTCTAAAATGACCATTTTTATCAATCTTGTATATTTAAGTTCAGTAATTTCACTTAAGTGGCAATGAAATGAAGATTACCTATTAATCGTCATTTAAGTGAAATTACTGAACTTAAATATACAAGCTTGATAAAAATTGTCATTTTAGAAGAAATTTAAAATGGCACTTAGAGGCTTTTGCATCTGAACTCTTCATATATATATATATATATATATATATATATATATATATATATATATATATATATATATAGTCTTCAGTTTCACATGATCCTTCAGAAATCATTCTAATATGCTAATTTGGTGCTCAAGAAACATTAATTATTATTGTCAGTATTGTAATCTTTAATGAATAAAAAGTTCAAAAGAACAGCATTTATTTGGAATATACATTTTTGTAAAAATATTTTTTATTATCAGTTTTGATTAAATAAATGCACACTTGCTGAATAAAACTATTAATATCTTTTAAAAAAAATTATTGATGGCAAACTTTTGATAGGGAATGTAGAAAATGTAGTTAAAGTTAATTTAATTTGTACTTTAATTTGTCACAAAAGTAATATGTAATCAAAACTACTTAAAATCAAAACAGTAAATGAAGACTAAAAATATTGGAAAACTTGCTATTACAATAAAAAGTTGTTATTAATTCATCCTAGGTGATGTTTAAATGGTTTAAGACCTTTTGGAACACATTGGGTCTCATTCATGAAACACGAGCAGAAGCGAATTTTTGTGTAAATCGTGTGTAAAGTGGTTCTGGCGTAAATTTTCGGATTCATTAAAATGTTAGTTGGTACGCAAGAAATCTACGTTTTGCTCACTAATAAGGCTGCATTTTAATTCACCTTAATCGGGTACATATTTAAACAGCATTTTGAAAAATATATTTTATATAGTAATTACATACAGTTTTTCTTTTTACTTCTATTATGAGAGCCAGTAATAGCAGATATGGTGATTGATGGCGGTCCTTCTCCAGTCTGAATACGATTTTTCCGAAGTGAACTAATTTGTTTTTTGCTGTCAAGCTTAATGTCGAACCATTTTCTTCTCACTTCTGGGACTGTTCGATTAACAGATGAAACTCCATTAACTGCATCTGTAATATGCTGCCAAGCTTCCTTTTTCAGGACCTGATAGGCCACTATGTACGCTTGAAAATAAAATTTCCGATTTTGAATGAATTTCTGATAATAAAACGTATATTTCTGCATCAGAGAAATCTTTCGTTTTCATTCGCATTCATGTTATTATATGCCTATATATAGATGTCAGTCGAATATAATGGGCGGGATTTAAGGTAATTGAGAATGAACGTGCACGCGCATCCATTTGCGACTGAGTTGGAATTCAGAACACACACACATTTCACTATCACATCTGACGTTCAACAAAGTATTTTGTGAATAAGGAGAAGAGTTTCGGGAAGATCTCTTCCGCGCAAACCACTCTCATATTTACTCGTATACATACGAATGTTTCATGAACGAGACCCATTGTATATATTTACAAAAAAATCTTTATATAACCATGTTTTTTTGTCAGCCCCCTTTTAGACAATTATTGTATCGGATCTATCTTGAATCTATTTTGAATCAGGCATTTGGGACATTAAATTGAAATGTCTCAGATTTAAGGATAAAAGTAAAAAAAAAAACATGTGGTCAAGAGAAAAGAGTATTCTACTTTCAAATGACCTACATACTGTAATCCAGAGGACACAGTCAATCTCCTCGCTCACTGACAGTAGAACAGTAACAGAAATCATAATGAAGCATGAGATGGATTGCAAATTTGTCTCAAGATGCCTTTTAAATCTTTCCTTGATGGATTTACTTATCAGTATGATAAAGTCACGCCTGATATGAGAACAAGATATTGAGTGAGAGACAATAGAGCGAGAGAAATGGAAACACAGCGAAAGAGAATCATCTAATTTTCTGAGAGATCCTTGGGATATTCAGATGATTAAATGAGCCTCAGTGGCGGTATCATGAGAGCGGCCTAACAAATAGCAGGAGCTGAATGGAGCCAGAGCTGAGCAATGACTGAGAAAATTAGCCTGTGAAAAGTCTAGCCAGCATCTTTCTGCCTCACGGCTCCTATTGCTCCCTGTAGACATGGCCCCATCTTGTAAAAAATAATTGAGGAATGGAATAGAATAACAAGGTGACTATGAATGATTAAATGGGGGGTCGCGACCACAGAGCAGAGAATATTCATTTTAGTAGGCGATGTACCTTTTATTGCCTGGGTGGAGGGCTTGAGCTTGTCCAGTTTAAAGAAAAAGGGGGTTATCTGACTGGATACCGACGGCTCTTTCGTAGCAGAACCCTTGTAAGATGTGCGGCTAGGGTGTGGTTTTGTGAAGAGCTGAAAGCATAAAACTTCATTCAGTATGACATTTAACATGCAGTACCACAATAAATCATCTCATTAAAGAAAAAGGTTTAACCCTCTGGTTGTGTTCTGGTCATTTTGACCCAAGAGGATTTTCTTTTCCTCAAAATTGCTAGTTAATGTCTTTGCCTTGAAGTAAAACTTCTGATTTTTAGTTACACAGTGCAAGCTCAGATCAATGAGGCCTGCAATTAATTAGTTCCAACAATAAATACAAAACCTATTCTAATTAAAAGAAAACACGTTAGAAGATGTCAAAAGACTGAATCCTATATTTGATAATAATATAATATGAGTGATTAAAAAGCAAGATTTTTCAGTACAGCGGAATGGTTAAACTATTGTAATTTTTTTTTCTTTTTATATTGGATATTTAATAGTGCATTTCCCATATTTTAGATTACCTTTGGTGTCATCTTTATCTAGTTTTTAAAAATAGTAATAAAATTAATAACAGTGTTAAATGTGATATATAGAATTTTATAGATATTTATCTCAAAATGAATATCTATTTCACACTGTACATTATAATCAGGGCTTGGCATTAACTTTTTTTGTTTTTACTCAGCGCACTCAGCCTTTTGACATCACTACCATGGAGAAAAACTGCCACATAGATACTTTCAATATTATCTCATAAATTTGGCAGCAGGTATATTAGCCTGCTGTCACTTTAAGACCTGACGAATGGATCCATTTTAGTTTTACACATGCGTTTTCCTTCTTAACCGTTTACATTCACTCATGCATAACAGACGCAAGTTTACGCGCATATTCACCAAGACCGATATTTTGACGTTATTTTGTGTGTATTTGACTGTTTACGCCAATAAACAGTGAAAAATAACAAAATTTAGTACTGAGAGGTGGCCTTATGTGCACTTTGGGTGTGAGCATAACATGGGAGTGAGTTAAATACCATGCTGAAATTCAAGCCCTGTAACAACGACAATCATCCGGAGCAAATGAAACGACTGAGTGAGTGGAGGCAGGTTTATGTCAGCTAGCTGTAAGAAAGATGAGAGAGCAAGAAGCGCAGTTTGTATCGTATCTTTTCTGCGGAAAATAAGTATTTGAAAGCATTTCAGATATTTTATACCGATATGTATACAAAGATCTGTATTTCAGCACTTCATTGCACTTGTTCAGATGTATTAAAAGCTGCAAGTGAAAAAAAAATCTGAAATGAACACGCATTAGTGGGTCAAGGTATTAATGGCAAGCTCTGTTTATAATTTTGCAATGCCTAAATTCACTTATACCACTTCAATAAAAAAATGACAAATAAAAATTTTTGTGTTATTTTCAAATGTATTTAGTCAAAACTGAATGTTAAAGGATTAGTCCACTTTTGAAAAAACTTTTGCTGATAATTTACTCACCCCCATGTCATCCAAGATGTCCATGTCTTTCTTTCCTCAGTTGAAAAGAAGTTAAGGTTTTTGATGAAAACATTCCAGGATTTTTATCCATATAATGGACTTCCATGGGAACCAGACAGTCCAAGCTCCAAAAGATCGTTAATAACAGTTTCAGATGCAGCTTTCAAATGTCTTTAAACGACACCAGACGATGAATAAGGGTCTTATCATGCGAAACGATGGGTTATTTCAAAACTTATTCCAAAAATGTAACTTTTCTAAGGACAAATGGTAGCCTAGCTCTATTCTGGAGGCGCGTTTGTAACGTCACGTAATACGTAATTACGTTCAAAAGGTCACGGGCAACGTAGCCGGAAGTACAGAATCAAAATCGTCTGACATCATTATTTTACCTTTTAATTCCTTTTTTTTTTTTGTAAACGGCGTTTGAGTTAGTTTGCACGTTCAACCTATGTGTTCAACTTACTGACTCTGTACTTCCAGCTACGTCGCCCGTGACCTTTTGAACGTAATTACGTATTACGTGACGTTACAACGCGCCTCCAGAATAGAGCTAGGCTACCATTTGTCCTTAGAAAAGTTAAATTTTTGGAATAAGTTTTGAAATAACCCATCGTTTCGCATGATAAGACCCTTATTCATCGCCTGGTGTCGATTTAAAGACATTTGAAGCTGCATCTGAAACTGTTATTAAGCGATCTTTTGGAGCTTGGACTGTCTGGTTCCCATGGAAGTCCATTATATGGAGAAAATCCTGGAATGTTTTCATCAAAAACCTTAATTTCTTTTCGACTAGGAAAGGAGGACATGGACATCTTGGATGACATGGGGGTGAGTGAATTATCAGCAAAAGCTTTTTCAAAAGTGAACTAATCCTTTAAAGTCGACATGAAACAGAAGTTGAGATTGTCATTTTTTCCTTGTTGTGATGTATAACTGAGTGGAACGGCTTCTGAAATTAGAAAAAAAAAGTAGAAAAACATAGGGCAGGGCTTGATTTTGTCCTTCAGGAATTGATTGAATCGATTGGAGGTTGGGCGATTACAAATAAAATGGAGGCAGATTTCAATGCAATTCTCTGAAGGCGAATGCACGGATAGCCGCACCCTCATCGGATCTGGCCGCACCCTTTCGCCATTGCACGTGAACAGAAAGAAGATTTGTCAAATTTAATCAGTTGTCAGGCAATATTCAGTATGTGGCCAGAAATATAATATCGAATGCACAACTGGTATATATTGCTGTGAAAAGTGCTTTAAAATAACATTCTGTATTTACAACCAAAAAAACAAAAAGCAAATTTGAGGAATATAGGATATCCTGATTTTCTTTGAACTGCTTAACTGGCGTACCTGTTTTGGCATTTGGCCAAAGTTGTTGATATACCCAAGGACAGTACTTTTTCACAACAGGATCCTTCATGGTCGCTCTATCGATGTTTGTCAGTGTAGAAGTACGGGTGAAAGGTGTTGAGGGCCTCTACTGCAGCGAACCCTGCTGTCTGTCAGCCGAAGACCAGATCAATCCAAAGATGCCAGCGTCACTCACGTAATCGCTCTCAAGAGCCTGAGGAGAGTGCAAACTCAGTCAGTCAGCAGATCTGGATGGGTCTAAAACACTATAAGTGATGCCGTAACCTTTATTTTATCTAGCAGTGCAGGCGGAAAAGCTTCACATTTTCAGGGCAAAGAGATTGCACAATAATGCATTTTAAAAAGATATTATCCCATCCGGGCGACTTGAACAATTTGAACAATCTGATCTAAAAATGTTATTCTAAAAGTTTGCATGCCTATTACATGTTAATACTTATATTTAAAAAAATATTGGAAAAATAACTTATTTTAGAATTGGTTAAAGAGCCCAAACATAACATAAACATATACACAAAAAAACAAAAATCACTTAAAATAACAAGTATAATCAAAGCAGCTCTAAGTCACAAGCACTAAATTGTGGAAGATCCCTATATTGCCCTTCATTTGCATATGAAAGGAAGGCGAGCGGACAGAATAGCTCATTTTATGCTATCTGGAAATGATACAAATATTGCTCTGTAGATTGGGAACTGATAAAGCCTGGTCCTTATATGCCCGCAGGCATAACGTAGTGAGAAAGAAAGCATTCATTCCAATAACCAGCAGGCTTCTGTAATGGAGTTATAGGAGAGTGCAGATATTATGTACTTGCGCTGAATTGGGCCTGTTATCTTCTAATTACAATGGCGTTAAACAGAGTAATGGGGCTTCCTTGATGAACTCAACAAGTGCTTATTATCTCAGGAAAGGCAAAAAAAGAAAGCAGCTACAAAAATTATTTAACTATTGCCAAGTTTAGCCTGGATATGAATGGTGCAGTGACACTGATACTGTTTAACCCCATGCTTGTTTTCATGAAACTTGGTATGTGCTCTGATTGCACTGGCTTCCATTGTCTTATTCAGAGTAAGTATAGATGCCTTTAAACTAGAATTAGATATTATGATGTTTGTAGTCCACAAAAAAGGCTTATTTTAAGTTAGATGGACAGCCTTGACCAGAGAAACTGACCTCTCTGTGTACTCTGATGAACTCCTGTGGGTCTCCTTTGGCCCAAGGTGGCAAAACCACATCATCTAACGACGTCCCGTCCTGCATGCAACCTAAATTATCAATACACACATTTACAGACTTATGAAACAGGTCATTTACAAATAAAATATAAAAAAGCCTCTGACTCAAATCATATATATATATATATATATATCACACACACACACACACACACACACACACACACACACACACACACACACACATATATATATATATACACACACACATATATACATATATATACATATACACATATATATATATATATATATATATATATATATATATATATATATATATATATATACTGTACATATATATATACTGTACATATACATATATATATATATATATATATATATATATATATATATATACATACATACATATACATATATATATATATATACATATATATACATATATATACACATGTATATATATATATATATATATATATATATACACATGTATATATACACATGTATATATATATATGTATATATATATATATATATATATATATATATATATATATATATATATATATATATATATATATATGTATATGTATATATATATATATAAACTGCATTTCCATTTAATTGTTGAGCTAATACCGATATATTACCGAAGTCAAATTGGTTTGAGTTGACAAGAAAGTCTGGGAGGTAGAAAAATTCTGGAATGAGCTCCCTAACATCACTCATATTGTCCTTAGATGCAGATTCCCACTCACTTCTGAATGCTGTGGAACATCCGCTCTGGGACATCAAATGCCCCGCCCTGCAAAAAATAAAAATAAAACAAAATTTGAAACTCTGAGAAAGGGAGCACTTTTCTAATGCTATTTGAAACCACAATGAAAAGGATTACAGAGCAAGGACAATTATAAAGTATGAAAAAGACATTCCGTCATGTGTTTGTTTAATGCATAAGGCTGGGGGCTTCACTGCCAGCTCAGCCGAGAACACTAAAACGGCCCCGTGTGTATGAATCACAGTCAAGGAACAACTGCTTAGATTTGAGACACTTTCAAGCAATTGATTCAGGCTTTTTATTTTTCAAGGGATTTATATGTCCTGATGAAAATCTCTGGAGAAGTTATGTAATTTGCAGGAAAAGCAAATGCCCTCATTGAATAAAAGTAATATACTGTTAGTGGTACAAATCTGATTATGAATATTACTGTACGGAGGAAAGCTGCTCAAGTTAAGCGAATATCATTGCAAAGTGTTATCCTAATGTGTGCATTACGTTACACCGGCTATCAAATATGCATGACATTTTATTTTAATCAATTGGTTCCATGTGTATAAATGAGATATTCTTTAAAATTCTAAATGCGATTTGCCAAGCAAGTGATAGCAAAATAATTTATTTGCATACATATTAAAATCATACCCTAATTCAGTTTTGGAAAGAAAAAAGAAAAGCGCACCCCATCCCAAACAAGGCCAGAAACAATAAAGCTTGTTTCATCAGAGTAACTTCAATTTCAGAAAAATTGAATTTTAAAGGAGGCGTTCATGTCATGCAGACATGTTTTGTGCTTCATTTGATAAAGAAGAGGCCAACACATATTATTCATCTCAGTTTCTGCAGCACTGTGTGCCCTGTGACAACAGTAGTGTGATGTATTTGAGTGTGGTCGCACAGGTGTGAAGTTTACCTGCAGCTGGATGAAGGTCTGGGTGAAAGGCTCCATCCTCACCAAGTATGAGGCCACTATGATGGCTGAGGAATAGTGTGTGCAGTAATGACACTGAGCCGACAGATCACCTGCAGGGGGGTTGTGAAAGAAAACAAACAAAAAACACTCATGGGCTTCTATATCTGCAGGTGAAACCAGACTTAAGCTACTGTATGAGCGAAAGGTCTACAGTTACAGAATAGTTGCATATAAAAAAATATATTCTTTACCATCATTATTTTCCACTTCAAGAAATCTCTGAATGAACTTTGCTTTTCTCTTCTCAGTTTGAGCTCCCATTGGTTTGGACAGATCTTCTGAATGTAGCAGGACAGGACAGATCCAGAGTCTAATCATTCAAACAAACAAGAATGTTCAGCATCAAAAAACTTCAAATTCAAAAGCTTTCAAGTTTGGACGGATGTAGAATTTTACCTCTGATTCATAATCAGCAATGATCCACGGGAAAACAGGATATTGCATCAAGTCATTGTATGTCAGCCCAGCAAGCGTGTTGAGATGCATAAGGTCTTCAAAGTTGCTTATTTCTCCTCTATTGAAAAAAAAAGACAAATAGTAGTCAAAAACAGAAGAAAATAAAACAAAAAAGTTTCACATTTGCAAAGAGATTATGTGTCTATAACTACATTCAATGCATTTGCAGAATTCAGGATGTAATCACAAATGATAATGGTTAATGGTAAAATTAACTGAAGGTTCCAACCTGCCATTTAATTAGACCTGTCTTCTCAACTGCTGCCACCCTTCTGTATGAACACAGCAAAGAAGAATTTGAAGACAAATATTTTGTGAAGAATTTGACATCTATATTTTTAAATAATAATAATATATATTATCTATTATTTGACCTATTGTTGATGTTTAATTCAAATTCTTAACAGTTACAGAACCAAGTGCCTTGAATAAGGATTCAGAACTAGTCATCTAAACCAAGTCTACTATAGTTGCACAGCAACAAGGTAAGGAATAGAAAGAGCATATCTTTCCAAGCAGGCACATCTCTCATCAGACACGGGGCAATAGAAGCATCTACATTCTTGTGGAAATGAGGGTTGAGATTTTTTCAGTCATGTCAGTCCCTCTTAGTAAAGGAGTAAATAGTGCCATCTATAGGTTTTTGAAAATGACTGTAAACACAATATTAAAATAATATTACCTTGATTGTTTGGCTGCCCCTTCACACATACAGTATTACTGAATTACAAGATTACGAAGTGTAGCCCTCACAACAAGCAACCCAAACATGCAAAATCAAAGCATGATTTGACATGCATGCATGCTGTATGATCGGATTTACACCACAAGTATTGAAACTAGTTTGCATTTTTCACCATTATTCCCATTTGTAAATTGAAAGAAAGAAAGAAAGAAAGAAAGAAAGAAAGAAAAGAAAGAAAGAAAGAAAGAAAGAAAGAAAGAAAGAAAGAAAGAAAGAAAGAAAGAAAGAAAGAAAGAAAGAAAGAAAGAAAGAAAGAAAGAAAGAAAGAAAGAAAGAAAGAAAGAAAGAAAGAAAGAAAGAAAGAAAGAAAGAAAGAAAGAAAGAAAGAAAGAAAGAAAGAAAGAAAAGAAAGAAAGAAAGAAAGAAAGAAAGAAAGAAAGAAAGAAAGAAAGAAAGAAAGAAAGAAAGAAAGAAAGAAAGAAAGAAAGAAAAGAAAGAAAGAAGAAAGAGTAGAAAAAGAGTGAGAAAAAGAGAAAGAGAAGAAAATACAAAGTTCAATAGTGGTTAATGAGTCCTGGACTTCACAGAACATTCAGGACATGTAATCTGAGGGACTGTACACACACACACACACACACACACACAAACGGTGAAACACTTCTTTCTCGCCTTCCTTTTGTTTGCTCTCCGGTCACAGGACAATAAAACTCTTGGCACCCCACGCAAGTGTTGCTTGGTAACAAAAGTTAAACAGGACAAAGCTTCTTTTTGGACTACAGTCTGAAGATCCTCCCCTGATTCTCAAGCAATTCAGTTGTGGACCTCATTTAAAAAACTGTGAGTAAAAAAACTTATTTAAGTCTTCATTTACACCAGAAAGGGGATGAAATGAATCCTGGGTAACAATAGAGACAAAAATGATGTTTTTTACACACTTTGGCGTAACCCTTTTAACTTTAATCGTTTTTGAAAGTCTTGTGAAGCTTAAATGAAAAACGTGTTATGGTTAATGATAAACCTATAAAAATATGCTTACAAAACGCGTACGGACTGAACCTAAGTGGCACAACTAGCAAAGTTAGACAATGAAGCTTAATTATCACGGTGTTTAAAAAATTTGTCATTTCATTAGCAATTTGGATCATATTCTAAAACAACAAATTAAAAAAGAGAAAGCGTCTGAGTATACTCACTCTTATCTGTTTTAGTTAAGCATATTATATCATTGGTACAACATTCAAAACATTTTTTTCATTAATGTTAATTTTGAATACTCTAAAAGACTAAAACAATTGTTAGAGAGGTTTTCAAAAGCATATTCATCAATTAGAAAGTATATAGCAAATGATGTCTGGTCTTGAATGAAAATGAAATCATGTAGTCATGGCATCTATTATATTCCATATGTCACGAAAACAGCAACAAATTTCCTCTCCGTTGGAGGGTTTCAGAATCAGCGAATCACAAACAACATGAAGATGGATCACGCCGATGGTCAGCTCTCTGTAATTGCACCTCTCGGATGCAATGGATTCAAAAACAAAAGGTCTAATAGAAACAAGATGAACCATATTAGCCCATCTACCAATGTGATTAATGAGTTGCCAAAGGGCTTACAATACAGACACTCCTCCTTTTTAATGGGAAGATATGAAGGGAGCGAGTTTAAATCTCTTAACAGTGTCATTTATCAAAGTACTGATTTGACTCTCTTCACACAGTCACACGGACTGCTAGCGCCGCCCTGGATCAATCAGATGGAACGTCAACAGCTTTTTCCAGAAAATCTTTTGGCCGTTGACGTAACTCAGCCGTTATCTGGTATTAGCCATAATTAGAGAACGACATTACTCCAAAATTTTCCCTTTAGGGTGAGTTGGGTGAGTGAATCAGGGTTGTAAACATCACACCCCTCTCATTCGTCCCCCAGATACTGCCTGCGGGCATACATGATACCTCTTCCCTATGCAAACAACTAAACTGTCGCGTCATTAAGTCATACATGTTTAAAGCTCCGAGGTCCTGAGATAATAATTACATGACTTGAGTTAAGACTTAATCAAATTGATGCTTCCGAAGCGTTTAACCATTAATCTGTGTTTGTACAGCTCCATGGCTAAAGGGAAGAGAGGCAAGTGGAGCCAAAGGTACAAAGATAACGTTGAAAATGGCCAAAAATGCAATCAGAGTAACTCCAGATGGCAAACTACAACTTAATCTGAGCAACGTCAGGCATCGACACATTTCCCAAATGCCTCCTGAAGTTAAGAAACATCGAGGAACTTGACCTAGAGCCGGAACCGATTGAAAACAATCCCAGATTTCATTAGCCAGCTGACTGGACTGCGTTGGTTAGACCTTCACAGCAACCAAATCGAACAACTGCCTGAAAGCATCGGACTCCTGGGATCGTTAGATCTACCTCAGACCTCTGTAACAACAACCTGGACTCTGCTGGCTTGTCGCCTGAAATAGGACATCTGAGAAACCTCCAGGTTCTGAACCTGGGAATGAATCGTCTAAAAGCACTACCGCCCACCTTGGCTGCCCTGACAAACCTGACAGAGCTGGGACTTTCTGATAGCTTTGCTAACACAGGTACCTGATTGCATTCAGGTGCTGCCCAACCTGACGAAGTTAAAACACCAAACGCAATCCTGTGGCCTACGCACAGCAGACAGCAAAGACTCTGAGTCTGTAAAGATGAAGGGAAGTCTGTATTTGTTGAGAGAAGGAGATTTGTGCAACCCTTGTCAAGAGAGGAACAGAAGGAAAA
Organism: Hybognathus amarus; assembly: GCA_030378365.1. Classification (NCBI taxonomy): domain Eukaryota; kingdom Metazoa; phylum Chordata; class Actinopteri; order Cypriniformes; family Leuciscidae; genus Hybognathus; species Hybognathus amarus. The sequence goes on from JAQIUQ010003539.1 coordinate 295,137, forward strand.
AGCTGCTTGATAGGTCACAAAGGAAGATTAATTTTTCAGGGCTGATCTCGCCAAACTCGGTAGCATCAAGGTTTTCAAGAGAATTGGCGGCAAAAGGCTACTACCTCACCTCCAAGTTTTCACAGAGAACATGACAGACCTGCTGAGAGACACCAATAGATTGTCTTTTATTAGCAATTTTAATACATAATGACTATTTTAACATTTGAATCTACACTGAAATGTTACTAAATAAACTGCAGGTTTTGCAAGGTGGTCCAGTGAATATTGTTTGATCTCAAGCTTATTTGTATGGGGAAAAAAATTAGTCAAAAAAGTGTCAAACTAAACTAAGTTCATTATATAACAAGTTTAGAAGGTCAATGGTTAAAATGGACTGTACCAACGTATGAATTTGTACATCAGTCATGATTAATTAAATATGTATTGTCACTAGTATAAATGTTTTTACAAACCAGGTTTTACATTGCAACACTTAGTTTTTCGCAACATGCTTCATATCTCTACCAAGGAGTCCTTTAAAGCTACACTGTGTAACTCTATTAGTTTATTCTTAGCTAAAAACACTTAGTTCTTTCAAAATATTTATGCTCAGTAATGTATATTTTATTCGTTCAAGTAATACAGTATTCTCTTGAGTGTATAATATGCCATTGAAAAATACATACGGGTAAGAGGTTCTAATGTCGGTCGGACATGTTGCCCCTCCATCTTGAAAGTACATTAGCCAAAGAGGGACATACCCGTTAATTCAAGCTTCGCGCTTTCGCGTTTACGTTTTAGTTAACACTCATGGACGAGGTCGAACTGGAAGCCATGTTAATCTTGGACTACATTGGCCATTCGTAGGAGTTAAAAACGCAATCGGAATTGAGAGGAACAGAAACTAATATTCACTGGATGGTCATATACCTTTTTACCACTAGATGGGGGAAAAATCACACAGTGTAGCTTTAATCTGTAATCTGTACAGTATCAGTAAAAAAATATGCATCAAATTACTGTACATTTCCCACTGTAACAAAAAATGTTGGCTTTGAAGCCGATGGAAAGTGGTACTAATATTAAGTCCATTCCCTCTTCATCATGTCAAAAAGTCAGGGGAACTAGACATAATAAAACTAAATTGAGCTGAAATTGAAACGGTGAGTTAAAGAATGGTAATTAGAAACAAAACAACATCTAAAATAACAAATAGGTAGAAAGTTTATGGCTCCCTAGCAGACAATTAAAAACTATACAATTGTGACTATTGGCAGCTTATGACTTCGAAAAGTTACTGAGGCTGTTTTAATTGGTAGAAAGTGCTGCAGATGCAGTAATTGTTGTTTCAGTGTAATGTCCGGATATTGTTGAGGGGATTGAGAGTCTTCCTGTCAATATTTAACCGCACACATATGAAAATGTCTTTTCTGGAAACTTTGAAACCACAAAACTCTGTTTCAATATGAAAGCATCACAGTCTCTCCAACTGAAGAGGCAGCTGTCTGCGAGATCTGGTAGATGCTTTTGACACTCACCTCACATTAAGTACAGTCTCGCCCTTCCCTTTAATGAGGAGACCACAGAGCATAGCCTGGAAAGCAGGACAAAGAGAAAGAGAGAAAAAAAAAAATCAAGATAAATCAATTTAGTCTGTCACCTCGCACACAGTTCTTTACCTGCCTAAAACACAAGCACTATCTCGCTTTACCTCTTATATGCATTGATATGGTCATTGTTGAAGAATACCAGGAACACCGAAGTTCGTTCTTGAAGAATATTTCCAGAGCATTGTCCTAAAGCATCATTGAGAAATGAAACCAAAAATAAAAACATTTATAAACATAATGGCTAAAAACTGCACTGTACCCCAACTACAGTATAAAAATTCAGAAACAAAGGTACAGAATTTGGGCTGTAAAATAAATGCATTTAACAACAGAAATAAATATGGGTGCTGTGAATCTCACCTCAAGCAGAAAGCGCATGAAATTGGCGTCTTTGATGTCATCATATAACCTGCGTTTGCAGCTCGGGCTCAATGAGTTTTTCTCTTTATTCATCATGTTGCAAATATATGAGTCTCTCACACTATAATAAGTACAGAAAAATGTAAGATACTTTTGTATCTATAAACACACACAAAAAAAAAACATAAATAAAGCTGCTCTATCTCAGTAAAGATTTTTCCTCTTCATTAACTATGAATGTTAACCTTCTCATTTATCATGCTTTAATAATAATAAATTATCACAATCATATACACAAAGCTTTTTTATTTTTTAAATAAACACTACCATTTACAGTCTTTTTTAAATACTTCTAAGCAAGGTTGCAATATATATATATATATATATATATATATATATATATATATATATATATATATATATATATATATATATAATATATATATAAATATGTATAATATTATATCTAAATTATATACAAATTATATGTATATATATATATATATATATATATATGTATATATGTATATATATATATATATATATATAAGCACCATTTATATATTTATCAGCACCATTTATATATATATATATATATATATATATATATATATATATATATATATATATATATATATATATATATATATATATATATGTATAATATTATATATAAATTATATGTATATATATATATATATAAGCACCATTTATATATTTATCAGCACCATTTATATATATATATATATATATATATATATATACACACACATAAATGGTGTTATTTTAAACTTTACACTGATTTATTTTTTTATTCTGATTCCCTATTTTTTTTTAAATAGATCAGCATAAATAGATCAGCATATTAAATTGATTAAGAAAGATCATGTGACACTGAAGACTGGAGAAATGGCTGCTGAATATTCAGCTTTGCCAACACATACATAAATTAGATTATATAATAGAAAAGGGATTATTTTACAATATTACTTTTTACTTTAATTACCGACCCCAAACATTTGAATGGTAGTGTGCTGTGTATGTATGCATGCAAGTATATGCTGAAAGAAAACAGTTGCTTTACTTGGTCTGATGATGGATTCTACAGCACACATCTCCCGTGGAGGTCAACGTGAAGCCTTCACAAATGTAGAGGTTATCTTTACCAAACAACAGCACTCCTTCAGTCACCACGTGACCACTGACGACCACCACGCAGTGTTTGGCTTTGACCTGAAGTATAGACACATGTGTATCAAGTAGCTTACACAGGAATCCGTATTGTCCATTGAACTGTCTAAAATAAAGCTGTAATTTGTTTTACATGCTGCCAAAATCAATGGATGAGTAAACACGATGTCAAGTCAAGTTTTCAACAGTTGTACGAAGTGTCACTGCAGCCTGCCTTTTGAATTGTGCCCTGGGGCTAAGGTGTCAAAGAAGCACCACCCTGGCCTTGATTGATCACTGTTACCACTTCATTATCTAAACAACATGGTGAAAAGACAAAAATGAAAGGGAGAAAAAGGCAAGATGCTGAATGGTTGGGGTGTTTGTGAAACAGGGCCAATCCTCCGCAGGCGGAGTTCGCACGAAACCTCTCGATTATGCACAGCTAATTGTATTGTCTCCCTTCATTTCACACCAGGCAGCTGCACCTGGCCTCAGCCCTGAGTCACCGGGACTCTAAGCTCCGGGGATCCGCGTCCCCGAAACATATGGGGTCCAGCCGTACTGCCAGCCGCTCCACAATTAATACAAATCAAATCAGAACCTCCTCTCCATGCGAGCGCCCCCTCACCAGAGCAGAGAGAGGGCCCCACTGTTTATTACCAGAATTAATCAATGACACAGCAACAATAGCAACACACTAATTGATTAAGGCCCTGTTTAAATATATGGTCCACCTGGTGGGGTTCTGGTTTCAGACAGAGCTTTAAAACAGAATCAGCCCTGACCTGAGTCGCTCCTAATTCTGTCTGGTCTTGGTGATTTACAGCAACAACTTATTACACCCTGCTACAGAATGTTTTTAAGAGCGGTCTGTGGTAGTTCACATTAGAATTTATACACAAACACACACACACATTTTCAAATGCATTCACACACACATACGTATATTCTCTCTCTCACACACACGTATGTATATATTTATGTGTGTGTGCGTATATATATATATATATATATATATATATATATATATATATATTAGGGCTGTGCAAAAATTAATTGCGATTAATCACATCCAAATTAAAAGTCTGTGTTTACATAATATATTTGTGTGTGCTGTATATAATTATTTTGTATATATAAATACCTATGCACGCATGTATATATTTAAGAATTATTTGCGCTTAAGTATATATATATATATATATATATATATATATATATATATATATATATATATATATACATAATCTATATTATATAAATATTTTATACATGAATAACACATTTTCTTAAATATATACATGCATGTGTGTATTTATATATACAAAATAATTATATACAGCACACACAAATATATTATGTAAACACAGACTTTTATTTTGGATGCGATTAATCGCAATTAATTTTTGCACGGCCCTAATATATATATATATATATATATATACATATACATATATGGTATGTAATAATGAAACTGGTTTCAGACTGGGTAATGACACATCTAATGTTACTAGAATGAGCTTTAGACAAAAAACAGTACTTTAAATTACTACAATTCTTATTTCTTCTTAGAAATGGTATTAATAAGTATAAAAAGGTGGGAAAATATTGATATTTATAAACAGATTTACAGTTTTCAACACTTCCATCAGATTTGTTATCTATCCATCACCAAACTGAGCATAACAAATATTATTAATTTCCTCTTATCTTATTTATTCCTATAAAATGTGCCAAAAAAAGCCAAAATGAAAATAAAAAAATATATATTATTATAGAGATAATGAGAATTTATTAAATATAACTTTTCCTGTCAATAGGTGCAAAAAATGTTGTTGTTATGAGAGAACAGGAAATGATGGGTATAGGAGAAGGATTGGGAAATTAAATGTGGTTTGAGCTAGATTCAAACCACAGCTAAATGTGTCAGCATATGCACTAACCGCCACACCTAGGCCCTGTATAAAAGCAATAATTAACAACTCGTAAGATTGCATCTGTGAAGTTATTTCCTCTTTGAGTAATAATGAAAAGCTAAGCCTCTGAGGACATGGTGCCTGTAAATTACAGTCATCGCATTGCCTCTGGAATTGAGGCGTAGGCCGCATCAAGCGTTTGCATTTCTGTATTAATAAGTATGGAGAGGGCAATTCAGCTGGCACGCAGCACAGCAGGACACACCACCTACTGAAAGAATACAAGACAGCAGACATCACCCCCTACTGTTCCTTATTAATACTTCTGTCAGCCACTCTCTGCCCTGTTAATGCTGAAGAGCGCTGTCAAGCTCAACACACACACACACACACTGCAGCTGTCCACACTTAAGCTCAGGAATGTTTTGTTTTTTTCATACCGAAGGAATGTGTCTCCAGTTGAATATATGATCAGTTCTCCACCTCTTCAGTGGGTTCCAGCTCCTTCAGTATGAGCTGAGTGTCCATGCACTGATCTGAGATGTCCTCGGGCAGAAGCGAGCCGTTAGTTCAGTACGGGGAAAAGGTCAAATGCTCACAATCTAAACCAGGCTCCTCATCAACCTCCCGGCCTGCCTACACACAGGATCCTGGGGTCTGGGACACACATTAAACATTACGCACTTAAAGAGATGTGCAGATTCAGCTTTTGCTGTACAATATAAAATATGTTATAACGTTGATCATAAAAATGACATGAAAAATATGATACCTGAATCAGCCACAACAACTTCAGCAGCTCCTTTTCTTTCTTCAGATAAATTCTTCTGAATAAGGCCCAGAACGTCAGTGTTGGCAGCTATTTAAAATAAATAAATATACATAAATACTTGGGCTGTCAACCAATTATCGTGATGTAATTGCATCTAAAATAAAAGTTTGTGTTTACATAATATATGTGGGTGATACTGTGTATAATTATTTTCTATATATAAATCACACACATACTTGTATATATTTAAGAAATATTTTCATGTATATACTGTATATAGATTTATATACAATTTATATTATATATAATATATGAATACTTTATACATAAATAATATTTTTTTCTTAAATATGCATGCATGTGTGTGTATTTATATATAAAAAATAATTATACACAGTGCACCCACATATGTATGTAAACACAAACTTTTATTTTGGATGTGATTAATCACAATTAATCGTTTGACAGCCCCAAAATACATATATAAAAAAACTATTTATTGAAAAAAACTATTTATTTATTCATTTGTTTGTTTATTTATTTATTTAACAGTATAAAACTGAAATTAATAAAGAAGATAAATCATTTTCCAAGCATAATTATTCAACAGTGATAGTACTTTAGGAAAAATACTAATAAAGTACTTATTATTATTTATATAAATTAAAATAATACAAAAATAAAACCTGAATTTGATGATTATTTTAGTGGTAGGAAAAACACAAAAAAATAATAATAATAATAATAATATAAAACCTGCATTTGATCTTTATTTAATTCACTGCTAAGACTGTTACGCTATTAAGATTTCTTTGGCATGACAGCAATAGTTCACCTTTTTGGATCGCACGTAACTGCTTTCTGCGAATTCGGGTCATGTGCGTTTGCGGCCTTCTGCTGTGTTCTGCACCCACCCTCTTTTGAGGAAGACTCCTGGACCAGGGCCGAAGAGACCCCTCTCTCTGAGCAGGTCTTCCTCTATTCTTAGCCACTGAACGGCCATCACGATCATTCTCGCTATGAGTCATCTACACAAAACATAAAAGTGTTGGATTCCTGCGCCACAGCATTAGAGGTATAAATGTAAAAGAAAAAAACCCAACCTGTGCATGACTCCTCAACATGCTATCAAATATAGTCTCACAAGTTTGCCAATGTGCTTCCATGTCCAACACGAACCTCTAATGGACACAAACACACAACAGGCACACACATGAAGGTACATTATAACAAGCAGACAGTTATATGTATGTAGACGGTCCTCTTGTAGCTATTAGGTTTGCACAGTTACAATAACATTTCACAAATTGCATTCATGTGGGAAAAACAAGCTAGTGGCTATTTAACCATACAATAAAGCTGTCTCCAATAGTCCTCAGTGTGCTCTAATTAACTTAAAGTATAATATAAGCACAGTGTGAGGTGGCTGCTGGGCCTGCGCCATGCTCTGTGTCCTGCTGATTTACTATACTGATAGGCATTAGCCCTTCAGGAAGCCTGTGTACTTCACCACCGACCTGCTCATATCCAGATTTACTTAAAGGCTCATTAAACCAATCATCACAGTGGTGTCCTCTCGGAGCCGCCCAATAGCCACACTGACTGCAGTTCAGAGACTAGAGGAGACCAGAATCCAGCACTGTTAGAGCTCAAACTGAGATAAGTATGAGTTAAGAAGGCACAAGATGAAACTAAGATGAATAAAAATCATCTCGGATCATTATGTTTTGTTGATTTACAGCTTTAAATCACAGTGGGCTTAATTTTGGCTTTTTGGTGCTTTGGATGGATGTTGTAGCCATGCAAACAACACATTTTGACTGATTGTAGAAATGTTTTTCTGTTATTTTTATGTGAAACGCAGAAAATTAAATCATCTGTGGTAACATATTGTACAATAATAAAACATGAAAACTTCCTAGCCTAGGTGGTGAATACTCAAATACTTTTTTAAAGTCACAGTACAAAAAGGATTTCTGCAAGCAAACAGGAAAACAACATCTCAAAACATCTACAAACATATTCACTGGTAAAGCGATAAAATAGTTTGATAATCAGTAACTCGGTTCATTTGTTTCACCTACATACTCAATGCTGCTTTGCATGCCATAGCTAAATGAGAAAAACCCAACAAAACCAAAAAATGAGGGAAAATGCAATTTGGGAGACAAGTTCTAAAATATAGTGGCAAGTTATAAAACTAGAAAAATAGGAAATTGTGCATTTGTGCGTGCCAAATGGACGGCGAGATTAAGAAGTGTTACAAAGGAGTTCACAGGAGTAATTACGGCCCTGTATTGACAGATAAACACTGAATCATGGCCTAATCATATTCTTTTATTTAGAGAATCATAAGTAATATATAGCATTAATTACTCCATTTACCCAAACAGCAAACTTATTGGCCTTGTCCGAGCAGCACATTAAACAGCATCCCCTCTGCAATTAACATCACACTGATTTCCATTTTAATTACTTTCCACAGAAAAAGACAACCTTTGATGATAACATAACATAATGTCAGCTTCATTTTAGGCTGTTGGTGAATGTGTAATAAACTTAACTTGATCATTAGCCATGTTAATTATCTTTCCATTATGAAGATATGAATTCAGTCTGTAGCATATATCTGAAATGAATCCAGAGGAAAGTTTGCCTTGCGCGCGTGTGTATGGGTAAGTTCTCTGGCGTACTGGCAAATGGATTAAACTTCGTATATCAAATATACATTTTAAAATGATGAAATGTATTTATCACCCATAAGACGCACAAATTATGTAATAGTAACAAATTATACTAGTGTAAAAAGGTCAACCACATACCTGATGTTATTTTACGCGATTAAAATTTGCTTCAAATGAAATAGAAGTCGGGGTAAAACTGTGCCATTTTTATTTACTAGTAAGTTTTCTCCAAGGCAAGGAAGAAATGAGAAGCAAAACTAATATTCCTAAATTTTTTTTTGACTGTGGTTTTAACTGAAATCAGAAGAAATTGTCTATTGCATATGGCCATATAATTAGAAAAAGGTCACATTATGGGAAATGCATTAACAATGTATTTGTCAAATAAAAAAAGTGAGAATAAATGAGATAAATTCCACAGCCTTATATTGGTGGACATTAGTCACATTTTCATAAAACACCTCAGAAAAGGTTTAATATTTAGAGTATTTGAATGTAGCAGTGAAATAATTGTCACTGAATTATAATACTATTTGTAATAGCATATTCTGCATTTAGAGCAAAATAACTATTAGTTGAGCAACTATAACAAAACGTATTAATGATGCGAATCTTCATTTTTCTGTTAAGCACCAAAGTTAACTTTCTAACAAAACTCAAAGGAATTAAAGTACGACGATCTGAAGTACGTGTGTGCCACAAGACAACGACTTTTCAGGAGAAATTCAGAATCCACAAAACTCACAGCAAATTTTAAGCAGTACGTTTCTGAGGAGGACAGTTCATCAAGACAGCTGATAGGCTGTCACAAACTGATATGATACAGAGTAACAGAAAATGAATGTTTTCATCGGATAGGGACTGCCTATAATTACCGCCCCCTGTTTCTGAGGCGGAGACGGAGATAGCAGCAGTTGCAAAGAAACAGCAATTTCATGCCCTTGTGCCTGAGTAATATCTCTGTGCATCCTTTTCCAGATGGCGACGTCTTCAGTGGTGGGAACTAATGATGTGGGCTGCGTTCTGGGGGAAAAACAACAATAACAGCGTCTTTAACCTTCAACAGCAAACGCAATGTTCTAGTGAGTGTTCCCATGGAAAAAATTAACAAATATCAATTACATTGCCCACTGAGGTGTACTCAGCTGCAATAATCCAAATTGATTTAGAGACAGGATTGAGACAGAGCCACGGGGTAGGTGGTGGTGTCCGGTTGCGGTGACATTGGGACGGTGTGAGGGCACCATGTGAAGGAATTCTCATTGACTAAACCACTCACGACCTGTCTGTCCAAAGTGGTTCTGGACGTGCATCACGTTTGTGTTAAAACAAATTTGATTGTCCTACCTCAGTACTGCTGGCTGAATCCCTCCCAAACCTCTTCTGGACAGATTGCAATGCACTGCTGAGAAGTCCTGCCCTCTTCTGGTGAACATTATTTGCTTTTTTCTTTTGAGAATCTGAAAGAAAAAATGTTCAATGTAATTCTATGCAGGAAAATCTTTTTATACTTATGCAACATGCAGTTATATATAATATTAAATACAACCAAAATTGAAGCAAGATGTTGACGCACAAGTAGCAGTGACTGACCTATAAAGAGCTGCCAAGCTTTCATTGCCGTCTCCTCCCACAGAGGGCTCACATCACCCATAGAGACCTGGCCCTCCTTGCCAGTCGGCTTAGCGGACAGGTCGATTTTACAGGCCTCCTCCAGAGTGTGTCTCTGCTCCTGCATGACTCTACTCCAGCAGTTTTCCACAAGCATCATCAGCTCTGACTCCACTACAAGGATCACAAGCATATTCAAAACTTTTCATTTTACTCATGAGCCTGGCAGATAACAAACTGAAGGGGAGTGAGTGAGGTGAGTGAACCTTCTGCTGAATCAGCGACATTGGTCTGTGACATCACCCCGCTGTTCTTGTGTGGGAAAGATGCCTCCAGATGTTTCTTGAGGGTTTTTTATGGAGCTTCACATCCAAAGCCTTCAAGAAAGCTAAAAGACGGTAATAAAAAAGGTTTTGACTTATTTAGAAAATGATCAATGAAAAGGATGTTCTTGACTAGAGGAAAATGTTGATAAAACTAAATACTGTATTAGCTGTTTTATGTTACATATTTTAAGAGATTTTGTAACCCTGTTATCAAAATATTGAAAAACTTAGATAATCTAATGTCAAAACACCTGTTTATTAATCTGTATTTATATATTACAATACCAAAAGCAATGATTATGGACTATGAGAGATTGTGGTCTCTAAATAAGACTTCAGATTTCTCTCAAAGTTAAAAGATTGTAGGTTTTTGTGCTTTTTTATTATTTATAGGGCTGTGAAACGATTAATCGCATCTAAAATAAAAGTTTGTGTTTACATATTATATGTTTGTGTAGTGTGTATAAGTATTTTGTATATATAAATACACACACATGCTTGTATATATTTAAGAAAATATTGCATGTATATACTTTATATATATTTTTACAAAATTAATATTATACATAAATATTTGATATATTAATAACACATTTTTCTTAAATATACACATGCATATGTGTGTATTTTTATAAATAAAATAATTATACACACTACACACACATATATTATGTAAACACAAACTTTTATTTTTAATCGCGATTAATCGTTTCACAGCCCTATTATTTCTCTAAAAATAAACATAAAAAATAATAATAATGCCAGAATGCATCAAGAGAGTTGCAGATTGAGCCTAAATTAACCTGTCACTCAGTTGGCAGTTTGGGATCAAACACTGTCTCATAATTATTTATACTGTATGTGCCTGATGAAGACCTTATGGTCGAAATCGTTGCGCTTTCCATCAAAAGTTGTTTGGAGCTGTCATTTGCAGTGTGTGGACATCATGCTACTTTTACCATAGTAGTTATTTATAACCTTATATTTTCCATAAATACAAGAACAATCACCAAAAATAATCTCCAAATTGTGAAAATAAGAATGAGATTTTAATACAAATTAGTGGAAAGTTACTATTTTATTATCACTAACAATGAAACCCACCTGCCAGAGCGTATAAGGATGAGGCAGTGCGTAAGACAGTTGATGAAGTGGACATTGGCATTGTACGTTGCCATGATCACATCCCAGTGCTGCTGCAAAACCTGAAGGGTTTGAATAACGAGTTCCTGCTCAGATTGAGTCTGTCTGGACAGAGAAGAGGAAGTAGAGCAGGGCTCGAGTTAGAGCTTTTGTAGAGTATGCTGACCGTTATCTCCCAGATGACCTGGACCTCTCTCCCAGTGCCTGATGTCAGACCAAACATGCCAGCACGTAAATTACAGGTTAAAACAATAATATGGTATAAGTGAAATCAGAAGATAAACTCACCACTTCTATCTGTTCAACCATGAAGACCAAGAGGTTCTCTGGTTCCACCACAAACACACCAGAGTAGAGTTTTTCCACAAGCTTTTTACTGAAGAACGCCACATTCTCAACCAAAACGGTAGCTTTTCCTTCCTGCTTGGACTTGGATGGATCTTAGGAGAATTGAGTGGGGCATTTTAGTGGTATAAAAAACACCCTTAAAACTTGCTTATTACTTTTTTAAATATAATTTCATCCTAAAAGATGGAAAACATTTCTGACAATCAACAAATTCAGTAAAAGCATTTTTTATATAGTGTCTGATGTATTTTTACCATCTCTGGCCACATGTGTAGACTGGCCCTCTTCTTGTCCAGTCATGTGGATGATGTTCATCATAAACTCCAGGAGTTCAGTCTGAAAGCTTTGCCTCTGCTCTTGACAAACACCATCTGGGGAAAACTAAAAACAAAACCTTCAGAATGTTGAAATAATGGCTTCACTATGGTCCACAAGGGCACTACTGGCTAGACTGTATAAACTGTAGTTATCGTCCTCTAGTGAGCAGTTATGTGCATCTCATCATCAAAACTGAGCAAAGAGTGGCACCTTATGGAGGAAAGATATTATACACAGCACCAGATGCTACTTTAACAGCACAGATGTGATTCCTGCGTTACAAAAGTAGTATATTTTATTATTAAATGCATGTAATAATAATATAATTTATATAATTATTAAATTAAATAATAAATACACACACATATATATATATATATAAATTGCAAATAAATAAATACATAAATTAATATTACATTAATTTATACTTTATTAAAAAAATCTAACAATGCTAATTAATAATTATCATCATCAACATCATTATCATGATATTTCTAGAATTTATACATTTATAGATTATTTTTATACATAATATTTTATACATAATTATAAATAATTATTTTGTATATACAAATACAGACATATGCATGTATTTATACATAATTTATATTATATATATATTAGGGCTGTCAAACAATTAATCGTAATTAATCACATCCAAAATAAAAGTTTGTGTTTACATAATATGGGTGCACTGTGTATAACTATTATATATATATATATATATATATATATATATATATATATATATATATATATATATATATATATATATATATTAATATAATATTTTACATGTAAATACTGTATATAGATTTATATATAATTTATATTATATATAAATATAAATATTTATATATAAATAATATTTTTTTCTTAAATATACTTGCATGTGTGTGTATTTATATATATAAAATAATTATACACAGTGCACCCACATATATTATGTGAACACAAACTTTTAATTTGGATATGAATTAATTGATAATTAATCGTTTGACAGCCCTAATATAAATATTTTATATATAAATAACTAATACTTTTTTTCATAAATATATACATGCTTATGTGTGTATTTATACATTCAAAAAAATTATACACAGTACACACACATATAATTATGTAAACACAAACTTTTATTTTGGATGAGATTAAATCACATTTAATCATTGCCCAGCACTAAAAACAAGTAGTTTGATTTAATAAATGTCAATATTTGACATCCCTCACCTCTAACAGTTGTATTAAAGGATGAAGGCCGTCTTTGGCAGGGATGTTAATGAGGCTGTCCATCAAGAGGATGCGGATGAAGTCACACACCTGTTTCCTGCCTGGGTGGGACGGGCGAAGCAAGGGGGCTCCCCCACCACATCGCCACCTTCTTTGATACCCAGAGCACCTGTAGTGTTCTGTACGAGAAGATGAGAAGAAGAATATCACTTCTGTAAACTGCTTGCCTATGGGGCAATAAAATGTATCTAGGGTATATTTGTTGCACAGAAAATGAACGGTTCAGTCCCCAAAAGTCTCACCTCTGGGGTTTCAAAAGGGGAAAATAGCACTGGCCAGTGAACTGAGGAAATCAGGGGAAGTCCAGAGAGGATCTTGAGGAAACAAACTGTTCACCAGGCAGAGGAACTGCATCACACTACCTGGGTAATGGACTTCCCAGCCATCTGCACTTTCTGTAACAGGCTTATTAGAGAAATGGAAATACACAACATGAGACAAACTTGATTTACTGGTATTGCCTTTAATGACTATGCAATGGATTATGCAACCTGTTTACATTCATGCAAACTGCCACCAGCAGACATGCAACTGCAAGTCTGCAAGTCTATTTTAGTATAGGCTTTTTTGAACACTAGGTGGTAAAATGCCTCATTTCATATGTAGAAGCTGCTATCCTATGCTGTAACATGTCCATGTCATGTTATCTTTTGCCAATAAATTTAGCAATTTAGACACACTTACCTTAGTAATGATAATCTTAATCAACTCTAAAAGGACACAAGCTGCATCTCCACATAGTTGAAAGCGCTCAGATCCACTGCAGCTGTCAATCAAACTCTGAAGCATGACGTCAATATCAACCTGCCATCCAAAGGACAAAGCACGTTTAAATCTTCTCAAAATTCATTATAATCACGAAAGACATCAGAATAAACAGATAGGGGAGTAGGTCATTTAACCATCACAAATAAATATACATGCCAATACAATTTTGTCACATGAGACAATTAGGCAATGTGAGCACTACCTGTCCAGCAGGAACCTGGAAATCTGATTTTCCTATAAGCAGTGCAGCTAGAGCGCCATACATTTGAGGCAGGTGGATATGGCAGACAAGAAGCTTCTGCAGGACTTCAAACCCTGGGCAGATACAGCTCAAACATTCGAAACGACCATGAGCGAGACTTCAAATTATCTGGAGGAAAATGGCAAAATCAAAAATACAAATATTTTTATTACGTTTTTTAAATAGTCACATACATTAATGGACACTTGAAATTCCATCAAGAAATACAGTACCTGTAATATTGGTTCGGCATTCTCCATGGTCTCCACTAAAGTTCCTGGTGACACACCGTCTCTAAACTTGCTCAGGATGTTTGAAAACGTCAGAAAGTGAGTAAGCAATGTAAGAACCTGCAGCACTGTGCTAGTGTGGATGTGGCCCTGTAAGAAGAGGAGGAACCAATACGGACCCAGTGCGAAGAACACCTCTTCCTGGTTACTTCCATTTGAGAATCATTTGAGAACGTATTCAGAATGCGTCAGATGGGATCATGTAAACAAGGATAAAGAGAGGACTTCTCATTGCTAAACTCAACTCACATGCTAGAAGTGTTTGGGATGATTATAGAAGACAGCATTGAGAGCAACTGGTTCCTGATCCAAACTGATCTCCCAGGAGTCTGACTCCACCCTAGAGCCACAAAGAGTTTAGTGAAAGCACATTCAAAAGTCAAGATTTTGGAGTAGAGTACAAATTTAAAATCATGAACAGAGTGATTGTTTATTGCAAAGATTTGTACCTTGTGATTGATCATCAAAATCCAAATCAGAGAAAGTGCTTTTCTCATTCAAAGTAGGAGGCAAAAGACTATGAACTAAGAAGAGTCCAAGCCTGATTGAACAAACAAAAATGTCAAGATATCACACTGAGTGACTTTTTTTATTAATTTGGTGCCTTTTCTCAAAATTGTCATGAAAATTGAGCTGAAACAAATGATTCAGTTTAAACTGAGCCTGTAAAAGTTAACAGACATGCCTCTTGATGTCTGTGAGTGTTGAAATGTTCCTCAAGGAGGGATTTGATGATGGTACAGATGACTGACACCTTCCTGCGGGTGACACTGGGATCATGCAGGAGGATCAGGAGTTTGCTACATCATGTTGAGTATGTGCATGACTTCAGCATTCTTTTGACTCCCACTGGAAACAAACTCACAATCAGACACATGTATCCACAGCAAACAGCATGTTTTCAGTAACAAGGTTTATGCATGGTTGAGAAACAGGAAGTGGGCCATGCGTTTCACATCACTTTATGCTGCAAACTAAACATGAACTCACAACTTCTTGACAACAGCAGCCAACAACATACCTTGACTTCAGGATATCAGCAAAATGATTTAAAACACAAATGTCAAGATTTTCTGGAGCATTCTGCCACACCTACAGAAACAATTTGAAGAGAACGTACGTCATTTCAAGACAAAACAGCAACTTTTTGCTTAAATCAATACTTTTGCAATTTCAAGTTTGGCAAAACAACAGAGCTGCTAAGCTTGATAAGAATAATAAAACAAAAAGAATAATAATTTGTGTCATGGGTTCCCTCTAAATTCTCCTATGGGTTTTTAAAATGTAATAATTTTAACATTGCTTGATGAGAGATTTCCCCTTTTTGCTCTACAACATTAATTATGCACACTTGCGCTTTAAAAATGTATACTACCATTAAAAAGTTTGGGGTCAGCAAAATTTACTTTCAAAATATTGATCAAAAGTGACAGTAAAGAAATGTATAATGTGACAAATATTTGTATAACTGTTTCTACAAAAATATTAAGCAGCACAGCTGTTTTTTGAGCAGCAAATCAGCCTATTAGAATGATTTTTTTTACCAAATAAATGCACACTTGGTAGAGCCCAAGATACTTTCAAAAACATTTTACAGACTCAAAAAAACTTTTAAATTAAAAAACATTTTCATTTGAATTTTCAACATGAATTTGATACATAAGGACGTTTTACATCAGAGTTGTTAGCTTAACACATCATTAATCAAGCATGCACACTTGCATCCTTGTTTTGCATGCAGAGAGTAGTGTTATTTTTACACTTACAGAAAACCAACACAAATTTCACATGTGCAAAAATACATGTGGCCAGTGTGAAAGACACGTGAAACACATACTTTGCACATGGGACATGTGGTTTTGGAACAGTTCCATGTGAAATCCATGTGATCACATATGGAAAACATGCTAGCCTCATGTATTAAAAAAACAACAACCCAAAAACACATAAAACAAACCAGTCAGCGCATTCGTCCAGCAGCTAGCTACTTCCTAGCTAGCTCTAAAAAGTGAATTTCTATGTGTCATCTCTTTAGACAGGCTGTGGTTTACACTCTTATTTAAAGAACCTTTTCACTAAATATAGACCAAGCCATGACCAGCTTTTTATAGAGACAGCAAGTTAGTCTTCTGGGTTGGTCTACAAACTGACGTCATGTCTGAACAGCTCAATTAAAATTCATTTAAAGTCATTCAGAAAGCTACTGCATTTAGAGCCAGACCAATATATTGGCAGACCAATATTATTGGCCGATATTAGGCATTTTCCAAAATATAAAATATAATATGTTATAATGGCCGATAAATGAATATTTCAAAAATAAAATAAAAACGGATGAAAACACGCTTGAAACATGTCATAAGTGTTGGAATTGTATAGTTTGTCCACCAGACGGCACTCTACACCGTCCCTGTTGGCAACACTCGTTGAGTTGGTCACGATACATACATTGCTTGAATAACAATTAAAAGGGCATCCCCATCCGTTCTCTTAACTCAAATAAGCATGAGAAATTTGTGACTATCATGTCCAGTTTTGCTGCTGTTAAATGAGCCGAAAGTGAAGTGGAATTAGCTAGTAATAGTTGACGTTACGTTGTTACAGTGTAGTTGACTGACTGTCCTTTTAACTTTTGACAATGTGACTGAAGTATTTCTTTAATAGCGCGTGACAGTTATAGCAATGAGTCGTATCATCTCTCCTTGGCCTGTTATATTGAAAATGTATGTTTTACAATTTGCAGTATGACGTTATCCATTGCTAAATTATGGCTCATCATAGACTAGCGAACCACAAAGCTAGCTAATGCCACTATCATCAGTCTGTTCTATTGTGACAATAAAAACAAAGTTTCTTTTAAAATGCATTATCATATTATTTTAGTTAAAACTCATAAATAATTACAAATAACTAATGTTAGGGAAATATGTTAATGTTTTGTTGCGCGTTTATGAAAAAAATGTAAAATAAAAAAATATCGGCCGATATATCGGAATATCGGATTTTAAAACCCAAAAATATTTGTATTGGTATCGGCCTTCAAAATCCTTTATCGGTCTGGCTCTAACTGCATTCACCAAAGCTGATAATATTGTAGCTGTGAAGAAACATACAGCACGCCAATCTAAAACTTACCTCAAAGTCACAGAGGACATCCTGGAAAGCACTGATGTTTGGGATACGAGTAGTGACAATGCCCAGCTCCATTGTGCCCACTATAGACAGAATGAGCTGAAAAATCCTGAAGCTGATCAGCTGAGACTTCATCTTCAGCAGGAAGGACAAGAGCTAACAATACAAAACAAGTATTGGATTTCTACTGCAGTTTGGATTTGTAATACTGTAAAGTCTTAACTTCCTTTAATCGACAGAACTACCTTGTAGCCATTCAGTACGCCTCATCTCCTGCTCCATCACAGGATTTGTCTCTAAAACCGAGAGCAGAACTTTGACAGCAGCATACAAGGATCCATCATCTGAGGCCATCGCCACCAAACTCAGAATGGCAGAAGGGCCACCAATATACTGGAAGCTACTAGCAGCACTGAATGACTTGAACGTCCTTACACCTGAAAATAAAAGAGTAAAATCTGCCTCAAATCAGAAGTTTACTACATAAACATGCTGCAGTCGTGTCTTACAGTAAGCACTTTAGAGCAGTAGCTAGTGGGCTTGTGCTTTTCACCAAAACAACCAACCAGGGCTGCCCCAATCGTCCGGGCAGTTCCACTGAGGTGCTTGCTGATGTTATGAGCCAGGAAGACAGGAGTAGAGTTATCACGTGACGTAATCCCCATCTGTGATCAAGATAATAGAAGAATCAATCATGATTTAATCACCCATATAATGAAATCCATTAATTAAAAATAAAAAATAAAAGTACCTCTTTGGCTATAAGGCGACAGTCCACCTCATTGTACTGGTCTCTAATGTTTACTACTGTTGTCATGGTGGAAACCGCTGTGTTTATGGCAAAGGAAATCCTCTCAGGGGAGACCATCCTAATTTGGGACATTGCACCATCTGTCTCACCTCCTATTAAACATATAGTGAATACAGAGTCCCATAAAATTCTGAACTATTTTTGGACAAAGAAGCAAAAAGTTTCTCACCTTGAACATTGAGAGCAAGGTAGTTGCCAATGTATTTGGTGCCTTGCCATAAATAGTCTCCACCTGATCAGAACTCAAGACTTCCTCAAACAAGTATGTCAGGACCGAACACGCCAGACCAGAGCTGCATGCTGTTTCCATAAAGATGGAGTACCAATAATCCCACACACGTCAATGACTGCAGAGGGATCCATTGAGATGGACTGACCGGGGAATGGCTGAATGTATTTAATCTGCAAAAAAGATTGTTTTTTAACAACGTTAGCATTGGGGCTACTTACATGGCAAACACAAGGTAAACATTCATTTCACCAACTGCATTCGGGGCAGGGTATATATTTCTTCAGGTTATGCATTGCTTGAAAATTGAATATATGACCTTAATATTGCTAGATCCATTCCCCACTGTTTGGGTTACAGTAGTTCATTATAGGAACAGGTTACCCCAAAAATTACAATTCTGACATCATTTACTCATTCCGATTCCAAAGTTTCGGGTCAGAAAGATTTTTTTTAATAAATTAATATTTTTGTTCTGCAAGGATGCAATAAATTTATCATAAGTGTCAGTAAATCGACTTAAATGTCACAAAAGATTTCTATTTCAAATAAATGCTGTTCATTTAAATTTTATAATAATCAAAGAATGCTGAAAATAAATGTAATACAATTCACTCTATTTTATATTTATTTTTTATTTTTTTTTGCACAACTATTCCCATTTGAGCATGAAATCATTAAATTAGAATGATTTCTGAAGGATCATGTGACACTGAAGACAGGAGTAATGTTGCTGAAAATTCAGTTTTCCCATTACAGGAATATATTAAATGTTGAATTATATTAATATAGAAAACGGATATTTTAAATTGTAATAATATTTCACAATATTAATATTTTACTGTATTTTTGATAAAATAAATGCAGCCTTATTAAACATAAGAGACTTCTTTCTTTTTTTTATCTAACCGAACCCAAAACTTTTGAACGGTAATGCGTCACAACGAACACATTCAACTATCTTTTTTAATATATATATATATATATATATATATATATATATATATATATATATCCTTCATATGAACAAAACATCAAACATTCATGCAAAATGTAATTTAAGTCAAACATTCATTCAATTAAAAAAAAATTCACTATTTGTGTTCAACAGGAGAAACTATTCTTTGAAGTAAATAAACTCCCTGCACCAACCTTTGCTGATCCAATTGGTGCTGCATTCAGATAAACAGTGACTAAACATCTCTTCTTGATTTCTTTGGCCATAACCACACAAAGTTGGTGCCACTGGCCTGGTATCAGCTGTTTGGGAACAATTTAAGCGCACTGAGGCCGGCAGCGCGCTGGAAGTCTGCACCTCTGGCTCCATCATGTCTGTAGAGTCAAATAAATACAGTAAATAAGACATGGCTACTCTAATAGAAAAAAAGTGCACATTAAAAGTAAATCTCAAGTAAGATTTTACCTAAGAACTGATATGCTTCCTCCTCAGTGGAGATCACCAAGTAGCCTCCAGAGATACTGACAGATAGGCAGCTGAACTGCTGCTCAGCACGTGACATGTGGCGCACTGCCGTGAGCAGGCGCACAGGGTGGGATTCAAAAGCCGAGCTGAACCTACAAATCATAAACCAGCAGGAGAAAGACAGGCCGGCTGAAGGAGGGAAGCCTCTGCAGTCTGTGGATATAAACAAAAGGATATAAAAAAGAACCGGACATGTATTTTATAAAAGTGTCTGGAAAATGGGATCTATTCTGAAGCAGATAAA
Organism: Hybognathus amarus; assembly: GCA_030378365.1. Taxonomy (NCBI): domain Eukaryota; kingdom Metazoa; phylum Chordata; class Actinopteri; order Cypriniformes; family Leuciscidae; genus Hybognathus; species Hybognathus amarus. The sequence goes on from JAQIUQ010003539.1 coordinate 315,868, forward strand.
TCCATTTGGAAGCAACCTTTTATTAGTTTATTAGTATAATAGATTAGAGCCACAAACGATAAAGGATTTTGAAGGGCCGATACCGATACAAATATTTTTTGGTTTTAAAATTCCGATATGCCGATACATCGGCCGAATATTTTTATTTATTTATTTATTTTTCGAAAAATCACAACAAAACATTAACAGATTAAGTTATTTGTAGTTATTTATGAGTTTTAACTTAAAATATTATGATCATGCAGTTTTAAAAGAAACTTGTTTCTTTTATTGTCGCAACAAGCAGACTGATGTTAGTGGCATTAGCTCAGCTTTGTGATTGGCTAGTCTATGATGAGCCATAATTTAGCAAAAGATGACGTCATACTGCAAAGTGTAAAAACATAAATTTTCAGATATAACAGGCCAAGGAGAGATGATTAGTCTCATTGCTATAACTGTCACGCGCTATTAAAGAAAACTTCAGTCACATTGTCAAAAGTTAAAAGGACAGTTAGTTAACGAGTGTTGCCAACAGGAACGGTGTAGAGTGCCCTCTGGTGGACAAATTATACAGACTCCAACACTACATGACATGGTTTAAGCGTGTTTCGTCCGTTTTATTTTTTTATTTTTGAAATATTCATTTATCGGCCTTTCATAACTGCCGATACCGATAATTTGGAAAATGCCTAATATCAGGCCAATAATATTGGACATCCTCAAATATATCGGATCTAGCTCTATAATAGATGTTCATACAAAAAGAGTTTTAGTTGTACTTGTATGTCTCATATGATTTTAGATGGGGTATTTATTTGAATCTCTTATTATTTTTATGCAACAATGTAATTCTAGAGTATTTCCTACCAGTGCCAAAGCCTCCAGTGGAGATAAAGTCTGCACTGACACCTTTCACTGTGGCAAGGGATGGCAGGAACAAACACCTGTGGAAGACAAAACAGTTTTTTTGTCATTTAGCAGAATAAATAATTCTAGATTAATATATCAGTAGTTTTACTTCCAGTGACATCTTGCGTTTGGCAATGATATGGTAAATTCAACTAATATTCATATATTATTATTAATTTAAATAGTTTTGAACTCTATACAATAGATTTCTCCCTTTAGAAATGACAATCACGGCCTTCAAGGACACAAATCTCTACTAGTATGTATATAAACCGATCTGCAAACACATACCCATAGCCACTGTCTGTCATGTCAAACTCCACAAAAGAAGGGGAAATGGAGATTTTGTGTGGCTGAAAGGACCGTGGTGATGTGATGGAGACAAGACTTATGATTCTGTGAAAAGGAACTGCCATCCCACTGTCTGAAGAGGTTTTCAGTAGACTGAAACTTCTTTTCATCGCTTTTTTCAAGGATTTCCTGTTCTCCTCTTCAGAGTCTTTTGTCTGGTCTGTGCAATACATAAAAGAAAAGTGTAAGGATCAATACAGTCTCTCTTCAAACAATAGATTTAACAATAAGATCAAATGCTTTTTCTTTTTTCATGAAACAGGAAGTAATCCAAAAAGGAAGTCTGAAAGGACTAGGAGGAACTGTACTTGTGCTGTTGGCCTCTTCAGAGGAAACAGAGATCAGGTTTTCTCCACTACACATCAGAGGATCCCCAAGACACAAGAACTGCCTATGCAAGATAATAGCATACAAAATATGTAAACTTATTTTTATTTAACATTTTTCATGAGGAGGGCATGCGCATGTTAACTGCAAACATATGCTGACCTCAGGCACTTGTGATCCAATGGACTGAGAGGCGAGTTTCTCAAGGATCCGAACTATGGGCAGCTGGAGTGAATGGGAATTGTAGATGAGGATATGTTTGCAGTGAGTCAGCAGTGTGGACACCAGACCAAACTCACACATGATCTGTCTGTTTCTCTCTGAATTCACCAGACTCTGCACATTATGAGCCACAGCCAGCTGCAGCTCTTCAGACAACTACAGGACAAAATGTAAGCCAATATTGTAAACTTAACCATTTGTTGGTCATATATTCAAATGTCAAAGACAATTGACCCTTTGCTAAGACCCGCCCTCCCTAGTTACTGTTGCTACGCCTGTCAAGCTTTCACGGCTGGCCCATCTATTATAGTGTTGTCTGCACCGGTGTCAGACATTCCCAATGAGAATAATTAGTAATTTTCGCGAACAAGTGAAATATCTCAGAGTGCAAGACAAAAGGGACTACAGTATTGCATTTGAAGGACATATTCACGACATAATATGCAACCGATTAGAGAATAATTTCTTAAAAATTGAAGTTAAAGCCTAACGTTATAGTCCCAGCGCAAGCAGCAGCGCCTCATACGCTGACCGTTCAAATGGGAAACACAAATTGAGGAACAGCTATGTTCATACACAGCAGGGTATGTGAAAATAATCGTAATAATTATAAGTTATTAATCAAACAGCTTATCAATAAATTACTTATCACTAATACCGGGAGACGTTAGTAGGACGTCGATTAACAAAATGCTGAAAAATATTTTAAAGTATGTCAGTGAGCCTTTGTCTTGTCTCTTTAATCGTCTTATTTTACGTTATCATTATGACCAAAGAACCGTCAATATTTCCAAGCAATAGGTGTTCTTGTTAAGCATGTCGACATTTACCAGTAGTTGTGAATGGGTCATCAGTGCTAGTATCACGCCAATCATTTCTCCCCTTGGCTTTTAGATTTTCTGGAAGGAAAAACAATTCATCTCCCCGTCCAAACTTTCAGGATACCGGCACAATCCATACGCACAATGCTTCAGTGTGTTTCCCTCAGTTCGAAAGCTTTGCAGACCTCCCGCGCATAGTTACGGTTGCTAAGACACTGATTGGCCAGTGGCGGTTTTCGGGCTGTGGCTTAGCGCAAAGGGTCAATTTGCTACAATGAAATGCATTTGGTTGAGGCTCAGGCATTCAACAGTAGTGCAATATAAACAATTCAATCCAATTGAAAATGCAAAATGTCAATGCAACAAATACAAATTATGTCCGAAGGTATGACTTTTGTGGATTGTGGTTTTACTGACACAAGGGTCACTGGGACAGAAAATACTAGGCAGGAGAGTCATGATCAGCTTGACAGCTCCAGGATGAAGAATGGTGAGGTCAGAGTAAACCCTGAATAAACAATGACATTATCAATCATTGACAAACAGACAAAGCACAGATGAAATTGTCTCAGTATTGATTTACTGACTTTGCTGGACAACAGCAAATCTATAGCACAAATTACTGTAAGGCTGTAAGAGCTATTATTTATCATTTTAAAACAGCTATCTAATCATAGATAAAAGTTAATTGAGAGTACCTCCTCCCAGAATCTCGTTGATACTAAAGACAAACTTGCCAGCATCAGTGCAATTCAACAACTCCTCCTCATTGGATGGCTCCCCTATCCTCTGACCGGAGACTGTGATCTGACTCTCACCAGCATGGTCTTCTCCTGCAGTCAGTGCATGGATCTGCAGCACAAGCTCACACCCAGTAGCAAACTGTTCCAGAGAATTCAAGCAGACTTAACACAGTCTCCTAACGCGTGGTGGCAACTGGGGCTCTGGCCTCTCCACTGCTTCTACAAACTCCTGGAAACTCCTGAAGTCGGAGCTATTTTGTCCGTTTAGACAGGGACCCCTCTCTGAAAACAACCTAGCTGCAGCAAAGCTTCACCCAGCTTCGCAGACTCCTGTTGTGTGAAAAAAGTGTGCCGTTAACCGGTGCACGGTGCACCGCAGAGAGCGATGGTGTGCAGGTAAGAAGCAGCTCAGACAAGGCTCTGCGGCTCAGTGAGGCCCACATTCCGTCGGGGCTTCAGAGCAGGGATCCTTCCATGTCCACCACAGACGAAAGCAGCCGTAAAGCCTGCGAGCAGTGCGGAAGGCGTTCCAACTGGTTGAGTTCTCCAGAACTTTCATAATAGACTATGCAAAGGCAAGATGAAAGGATTCACTACATGACACTACATTCAGATGCTTGGGGTCAGTATGATTTCTATTAAATGTTTTGAAAAACTCTATGTTGCTCACCAATGCTGAATTTACTACCATAAATACAGTAAAACTATTTTACTATTATTCATTTTATTATGGCAAAGCAGCAGTCTTTAGTGTCACATGATCCTGAGCAATCATTGTAATATGCTGATTTGGTGCTGAGTCAACATTTCTTAAAGGGAATACTCCACTTTTACAAGTCCCCAGAGTTAAACCAGTTGAGTTTCCATTTCGAATCCATTCAGCCGAATTTACTGATATTTAGAAGAATATCAGTAACGCAACACGTTTCTGGTCTCATTGATTCCATAGTATATTTTTCCCACTCTGAAGTTAATGGAAGCAAAACGTGTCTGGTTGATTGCATCTATTATTAAATATTAGAGAAATTCAGACTGATGGATTTGAAGATAAGTATAACTGTTCTTGATAAAGACTTGAAAAATGAGCATATTTCCAAAAGAAGTGAGTATCTCTTCGACTGTTGAAACCAGTGATACATATTCAGATTCTTTGATGAATAGAAAGTTCAAAAGACAGCAATGATTTGAGAACAAGAATCTTTTGTAACATTAAATGTCATGCTGATTGAATTCAAAAAACTTTTTTTTCAAGGGGTCAATGTAGAAGTGATTCTACAAGTTCCCTAAGGACAATGTTTTTGGTCTCTCAAATATATTTGTGTAAAAATTTCTCAGGTGACACAAAAGTTTGCAAATGACAACAAACCATTTAAATAGATTTTTCTCCAATTTCATGTTTTTCCACCACCATGTCCCTTTAGGGCTCAGTATAGTACAGACATTAATCTTTAGCAAATTGTATTATTAATCATCAAATATAATTAAAATGAATTAGAACTTGATTTTATAATAAGCTGCACACTATTAATCATTATCTTAACCATGAGTAAACAGTTACTTCATCATTTATAAAGCATTAATAATCAGTTGTATAAATACCGGCTATAAATGTTTTTTCTTGATTTATAAGCATATCTACAATGCGTTTAATAATTGTATTTTCAATACTTTGTTAAGATCAATTAGTATAATTTTCTAAATTAAGTTTAGTATTAATTACAAACCAGTTATTAAGAGTTGTTACATCATTTCAGTAAGATCACTTAGAAAGTTAAGTAAATGTAGTAAATACAGGTAGTTATAAAGCATTTAGTAGTGGTTCAGTTAACTATGTTTGTGAGCTCATCTAAAGTGAGGACTATTCATTTATAAAAGGAATTTTAAAGGCGCATAAATCTTCTAAAACAGTAAATGTAACAAACACAACACAATGATACAGAACATAGAAATATTTACAGCCTTTAAATTCCTTTATATAAATGCTTTACAAGGCATGAATAGTCCTCACTTTAGATGAGCTCACAAACATAGTTAACTAACCACTACTAAATGCTTTAGAACTACAATTAATCATCAGTTACAGCTTAAATTACATGTTAATAAAGCATTTATTAACACACTAAGTAACCATCACTATATGTCTGAAATGATAGCTGTATGAATGCACATTTAAATAGTTTATTAATCATTTACTTACACGAAGTAATCTTATGAACCACTGAAAACTCTTAAATAACTGGTTTATAAAAAAATGCAATTCTTCATTTAGAAATGGTAATTGATCATTAATTTAAACAAATTATAGGTATGCTTTTAAATCAAGAAGAAAGCATTTATAGCTGTATTTACAAACTGCTTATTAATGTCTATTAATGCTTTCTATGACTGATTAATTAACTGTTTACTCATGCTTAACTTATGATTATTCACGTGTAGTTATTATAAGACTATTTACGAGGTTTACTACATCTGCCTCAGAATTGTTCAGAAATATCTGTTCTAAAAATAATGCATCACTACAAAAAGTGAAACAGAGGGGTCTCATGTTTCAAAGAGCTAGCACGAAAAATGGATTAGCCCTTATTTAATCTACCATGCTAATACATCAAAAGAGCTAATGTGTCATAAAATGAAGCCCAAACCTAATTAGCACCAATAGAAGTAATCAGAATGGCTTTGACACATTTCACAGAGTGGTTGAGTGAATGCAATTGTCAGCAGCCTTAACCAAGTTACACTTTAATGGTCTGCAGGTTAGTATTCCTTGAGCTTGAATCTAAAAAATGGACATGTACAGTAACTGAATAACATAGTTATACATAATTGGATTTACTCTCACATTCTTGATCTGATATTGCTCATAATTTTGTGTGTGTTGACCACAAGGCTGCAGCTTAATCGAATGAAGCTTGAGTTAACAGCTAACTGTATATTAGCAAATCAATCTAAATTTGGCTATAATGGAATCAGGCTCCCAAAAGCTGATATAAATAAATTCACCGGCTCATTATGCTTTAAACATGTTATAATTTGTTAAGAATTAAGAATGGAAGCTACATTTACAGACAGCTACAGGCTACCTGAAACTCACAGTTTAGTTTTTAGTAGGTGAGTCCTAGGTGCCATCTCTATTATAATTCCATCACAAATTGTGGAATCACAAATTGTGACTTGTATTTCATTATTTGAACGTGGTTACATGCATAATAAATAATACAAAAAAAGCAAAACAGCACAGAACCAGGAAGACAAAAATATCCATGGAAATGCATAATGGTCTTTACTTATCTGTATATGTGATGCTAATGAAATGAAAAGCAGCAATAGAGTGAATACCTGTAAAGATCCTGTTTGAGTCTGACCTCACTCTCAGTGGAGAGCAGATGGCTGCGAATGGTGGTGCTCATGTATTCCTCTGGATTCACCTCCGAAAGCTGCTCCAGGATACACAGAGCAGGACTGCGGAAATGCTCAACATCCAGAAAGATCTTCACATAGGGAATCATATCCAAGTCCCTGATGAAACACTATTAAAAGGGATAGTTTCCACAATAGTTTCAATTTTGATATTTTTAAAGCAGACCATTCATCATGTCTCTCTCTCTCTTCATATAATGCAGGTCTATGGTCACCACCTCAAAGAGCATGCACAGAGAAGTCCAAATTAAATATGATTTAATGATTCATAAATGTAAGTACACATTGATGGCCTAAGACACGAAAAGAGCGGTTTGTGTGAGAAAGCGAACAGTATTTATATAGTTTTACCTCTTGTAACCACAGCCACAAAGCACCCACACCCTCAGATCACTTGGACGTGGTTGTGGTTACAAGAGGTAGAAACGATATGAAATACAGTTCATTTTCTCACACAAACTGCTCGTTTAGATGTCTTAGGCCATCAATGTGTACTTACATTTACGAGTCATTAAATCATGTTTAATTTAGACTTCTCTGAGCATGCTCTTTGAGGTGGTGACCATAGACCTCCATTATATGACTGACAGACAAGAACGGTCTAACCTAAAAATATCAGAAATTGAAACTATTGTGGAAACAAAGACACCTACATCTTGGATGCCCTTGAGGTAAGCTAAAACATATCAAAAATTAATTTCAAAGTCAACTATCCCTTTAAAGCCGAGAGACTGATCAGACGTCATGAGCTTGTGACTTGATGTACTGTCCTTTAGATGAACTCCTCACATCAAATATTACTTGTGCTCAAATACAGATATTGTTTTCCTCCATAAAGGATATTTATTTTTGCAAATTTTTGTAATTTTTAACAATATTTAATTTGTATTTTATTGCAATTATTTAATTATAAAGAAAATGACTTGAACCAACCAGTGTTCCTGACTGACTGCAAGGCCAGGGCTGAAACCACATTCAAAATATTTGCGGTCAACTTCCTCTATGGTTGTCAGCCTTCTCTCATCCTCACCTGCTGTCAATAAATCAAACCTCAGATCAGGATCAGAACAAACTGTCTTGATTTCATAATTCATAGTACCGAGGAAACCCCGAAAGACTCACCAGCAGACACCTGCCTTTCTGATTCTCGTCGCCCTTCTTTAAGCTCAAACAACAGTTGCTCCATCAGTCCTCCATCACTCAGGACTTCAGACAGCAATCCACTGTGCATAATGAGTCTGTAGAAGCAGTCGCAGAGCTTCGACGTTGAAGGCCTCTGAACATCCCTGCTTCACCACAGTTTGGACCTTCTTGAGGGTCTAGTGTGGGATGTAGGAGAGCTGGAAGATGACGGTCTCAAACAGTTCAGAAGAAAATGAGGTGAACAGGTGGCGGATTTCTGCCACACACACTCAGCCAGCTGTGCCAGGGTCTTGAAGAGTCCACTCCAGCAGGAAGAAGTTAGCCTTTTCCCAAGACCAGATCATCTGGATGGTGCGCAAGATTTGGGTGCAGATCACTGTGTTGTCTGAGCGCAGGAATGAGGACTGGATAATTTTGAAGGCTGTGAGGTTTTTTACTAGCGAACCTGAAAATATGACAGTTAGGTGCTTAGAAAATGAGAAGGAAAAGGGGCAACTGGTTGAATGTTTAATTAAAAGCTTTCTAGGCAAAAAAATGGACTGTCAATTTTTTGTTTTTATAAAAGAATAAAAAAAAATATATATATATATATATATACACTACCAGGTTAAAAAGTTTAAGGTCGGTAAGATTTTTTATGTTTTTAAAGAAGTCTCTTGCTCACCAAGGCTGCAATTTTTTGATAAAAAATACACAAAAAACACAGTAACATTGTGAAATATTATAACAATTTAAAATGACTTTTTTATGTTAATATTTATTAAAATGTAATTTATTCCATCTGAAAAAAGCTGAATTTTCAGCATCATTACTCCAGTCTTCAGTGTCACATGATCCTTCACAAATCACTCTAATATGATGATTTTATGCTCCCAAAACATGTATGATTATTATCCATGTTGAAAACAGTTTTTTACATTTTTATTTCAGGATTCTTTGATGAATAGAAAGTTCAAAGAACAGCATTTATTTAATTAGAATCTTTTCTAACATTATAAATGTCTTTACTGTAACTTCTGATCAATGTAACTCATCCTTGATGAATAGAAGTATTGATTTCTTATTTATTTCCCCAAAAATAAAATACAAATTCTTACTGACCCCAAACTTTTAAAAGGGTAGTGTTTAATGTAACAAAAGCTTTCCATTTCAGATAAAAGCTGTTCTTTTGAACTTTCTATTCATCAAAGAATCCTGAAAATAAAAATGTAAAAAACTGTTTTCAACATGGATAATAATCATACATGTTTTTGGAGCATAAAATCATCATATTAGAGTGATTTGTGAAGGATCATGTGACACTGAAGACTGGAGTAATGATGCTGAAAATTCAGCTTTTTTTCAGAGGAATAAATTACATTTTAATATATATTAACATAAAAAAGTCATTTTAAATTGTCATAATATTTCACAATATTACTGTGTTTTTTGTGTATTTTTTATCAAAAAATTGCAGCCTTGGTGAGCAGAAGAGACTTCTTTAAAAACATAAAAAATCTTACCCAATCTTAAACTTTTGACCAGTAGTGTATATATAAATAAAATACAATAAAACTGATTTGAGATGTAATTACTTGACTTGACAAAAAGTACTTTGCATCATGTTTGAGTAGAACAACCTTTTACAAACTGACTTTATGTAAGACTACACATTACATACACAAATTGTAATGCTATTCCTAAAAGTACATTGTGAGAGAACAACAATACTGATGACATTATGAACAACTAAGAGCTTATGCAAATGAGAAACTGGCATCAGTATTGAGTTATTCACACTAGTTATTCACACTTATTCATGCTGGCTGAAACTGTGTTATATGGCAAGCATTAAAGAGATTGAACCACATTTAGAACTATATCAACATTCAAATGCATCAACATATGAGAGAAGACTGATTGGCTCTTTGGAAAAGGTGTATATGGTGTACACTGATGTATATGGCAAATAAATATATCTGCAGAGAGTAATAAGATAGTGTTTCAGCCATAATTAAAATCACATCAAAGCCAAATGAAATAAAGCTTAAAAATGTGCTGTTTTCTCTCTCTCAGGAGTGAGGTGCTCTGGTGGTGATGAATGGGGAATTGCTGTATGGATGAAGAGATAAATGCAGGGCCGCTTAACCAGGTTAGTGAGGAGAGCTACACTTCATCATCTTGGACATAATTGCCTTTTCTGTGGCGTTACTATGAGGTGGCGCAGCAGAGATGCAGAGTGGCACTCACTGTCTGTCATGGCGGCTTACCTTTAGTCAGGGTGGGGTCAAACCTAAAGCCCAGGCGGTTGGGGGTTGTTCACACATATGGCCACCTTCAGCTCAGCCTTGCCAAAAAGCGTAAATGATGCGATGAGGCCTAGAAGGTCTTGAGCGGCTAGAAGGTGCTCATCTGTTACTTCCTCCTCACAGCTGCAAAAGGTCAAAATAAATCATTCTCTAGTCCAGTATGGCATGTTTTTACTTATACTGTACAGTATGTACATGTTTGCAAAATTGTAGTAAAATATAGTATGAATGGTATTTTGTATTATTATTTTTTTGGTCACTTTGGTCAAAGCCACACTACAGTTCAAAAGTTGTGTGTCAGTATGATTTTTAAAAAATATATAAATTCATATTTTCATTCTGTTTTATTAATCAGAAATTCAGACATTTATACTGTATACAGTCTCATTGTCTAAGCATTACAGTATATGCACAGAAAAGTAACAAACATTTCTGTGGGGTTAATTGTAGATGCTCGACACACAGGTTTAACGTACAAATACGTGTGTAAGCATGCTTGGTGAATGAGAACCATTGTTCATTGAGGGCGGTCTTGTCCTGCAGTGACCCTTGCTGTGAGGAAGCGCAGACACACAGTGAGTTAGAGAGCTGGCATGTTCAGTAATATGATTGAGTTCAATTTACTGCTGATCTCATTACGAGCTCTTTAATTATTGAATTCTGCGGCATTCAAAAAGAAACTTGCAGGAGAAAGGAGATGAGAATGAGATGAGGAAAAGCTACAAAAAGGAATGGAAAGTACCTAAGAATGCATTAAGCAAATGCATTTCCTCGAGGTGGTGGTCTACCTATTTTTTAAATCTTCAGAGACTTTTAGTCTTCAGCTGTGCCTTTCATAAGTGCACTATTTAGTGACCATCTCCAATTATATTGATGATTTTTCCCAACAAAACTCATGAATTTACCGTAACAAGATGGCCTGAAAGATGCCATAGCCGTCGTTGTTCTCAAACTCTTCAAAAAGAGCAGGGTTGACTGGATAAGAGTCCTTCACAAAGCTGAAAACACTCACAGCCACACCAGCTAGAACATGACCAGGGACATCCTCGCTGATCTTTTGCATGTTCTGGATGCAGATCTTCATGCAGTTACTAGCTAAAGGAAACAAAACACTATAAATAAGTGCAATAGAATTAAATAATTACCTGAGGTATTACCTAAGTCAGTCTGTAGATTTGTCCTGATTGTTACTGGCTCCAAGACAGGAGATAAGATCTAACTTGGATTATGTTCAATATAATATCCTAGACCCAGGACCGCTAAAAAGGGGGTCAACTGGAAGCTTTTGTATAGTGCCCAAGATTTTCTAACTGTGACCTACTGTACCGAAGATCTCCATCTAAACACCAAATGTTATGTAATCATACGTCTGGGACAACAAAGTAATTCAATTTAGCATCATGTGACAGTAAATCAACATCAGTCATCTGACGATGTGCTTTCCATATTTAGCCAACATACAATCATTTTGTTGATAAACATAGATTCTCCCTAGATACTAAAGTAGAATATTACATCAATGCACTAAATTTGAATCATTTATTATGAAAAATACAATCTAATAAGATGCCTTCGGTTGGCCGAAGAATGTGCTGTGGCTCGTGTGTGTGGTTGTTGACCTTGCAGTGCAGATACAGTGTTGCGAGCTTGTGCAGCAGACACTGCTCGGAGCACACGGGACGCCTGCCGTCTCCATGAGGGGCTGCACTGATCCCACAGAAGGGTGAGAGAGATCATCACACTTGAAAGCTCCTGGGTCTCCAGCAGAACCTCCACAAAACACACATGCCTGCAGAGCTGCAACATCACCTGAGCAGAGATGAAGGTTTGAAGAGTTATATTTCTATTAATTTGACACAAATGCATCAGATATGTATGAAAAAGTCCAACATGATCATTCACAGTAAGATTGAATAGACATAATCATTTTTGCTAGTTTTTAAACAATAATAATACTAAAAGAGATAAATTGGATGTGCTTATGGAGAAACAGTATCCCATTTTGATACACAAGATGAGCATCTGTAGCGTAATTGCTTTACAACATCAAATAAAGCATATTAAAATGTAAAAACCTGAATAAGAGTCTCCTGAAAAGAGCATTTTACTTCCACTTCGTCCTTCTTCTGAGGGTCAAAGCTCTCTCTTCTGGGAGGCAAAGCTACAAACAGGTACAGACACTTGACTAATGCAGCAGGAAGACCTGTCTTGATCATAACACCAACCTCCTGTCAAAGAACACATCAGCTTCCTGTCAAAACATGACTAGACAGGGTCGATGACAGAACGAGGCATCTGAACACTGACTTTGGAAAAAATGAAAAAGATGACAAGCTGAATTTAACAAATTTTTGTCTGAGAAATTTTGTGATTTACATATTTTTTGTTATTGTAAAAAAAATGCTAATGCTTTACAATAAGGTCTCATTTGTTAACATTAGTTAATCTATTAAGTAACATGAACAAGACATGTATTTATTAACCTTTGTCAATGTTAGTTTATAAAATAGTCATTCATTGTTTGTTTGTTAAATTAATGATGATTTGAATGACGTATTAGTAAATTACGATATTAACAATAACGATTAATAAGCGCTATTATTAGTATTATTTATACTTAGTTCATATTAACTTAAGAAGTTAACTAATAAGACCTTATTGTAAAGTGTTACCTAAAATACATCAAATACAACAGAATTGAACTATATCTTAAAAAAGTGTAGGTATTGGTAAAACACTAGCAAAATAATTACGAAACTGATTGCATAAACGAATATTTCAGTTTTCATAGTCCTACTTACAGTGTCTCTGTAAGACAAAAGAGATATTGATTTCAGCAGAAGCCATCCTTGGTTGCTTTTGACCTCTGACCTCTGAAACAACTGCTCCAATTCATACCGGGCTTCCTCTATTTTAAACAAAGCCATAAAAGCAACAGAAAGCACAATTAAAGCCATTTGATCTTACAATATATTAGCACACAACATATAAGTGAGGTTTTAGGTTCTTTACACACAGACAAATCATTTTAGAATGATGTAATTTAAAGCAGCACTATGTAACTTTTTCAACCTTTATAATATTTTTCCAAAACCCTTGTAATGGTACCGTACATCGACTTACAATTGTTGAATGACAGGTCTACCATAGCCTGACAGTGTCTGCATTGCTTTTACTGGCACTATGTAACTTCTGGTTTCGGGTAGAAACCCAAGCACAAAAAAACTACAAAATTTGACTGCTTTACGGCATACATCACTTCCCCCACTTCCTCAAATTCTTACGTGCGAACCCAACAAGCGTTTTTTTTTTTTTTTTTTTTTTCTCTGTATGTTGTCATGGCTGAAGCAGCATGCAAAGTCAAAAAGCCAAAGGTTTTGTCGGAGGACAGTAGAAAGAGAAAAAGGGAGAGTGACCAAATAAAAGGCAGGACGAGGATCAATATTGGTCCAGTGGTCGCTCTCTGGCGTGAGCTAATAGCGCTTTTCCACTGCTGGTACCGGCTCAGTACGGCTCAGTACGGTTCGGCTTCGATTCGCTTTTCCACTGCATGGTACGACTCGGCTCGAACACGGCTCGGTTCACTTTAGCTCGGTTGCTTTTCCACTGCAGTTAGTACCGCTTTAAAGTGGGTGGGATTATACAGACTGATCGAATAACAGTGGTGGCTGTTACTGCCTATTTAAATCTAGCTTTGGTTTCTCGATGCTCGATATCTATTGGTCGCAAATACAATGACACTGGTACTGACGGTTCTGTCTGACCGATCGTGTTTCACGTCACATTTAGTACCGGTACAGTACGCTTGGAACCTTAACAGACCAGGTACCATTTAAAGCGAGCCGTACCGTACTTTACCATGCAGTGGAAAAGCGCCACAATTGAGCCATACCGAGCCGAGCCGTCACCGTACCATGCAGTGGAAAAGCGCAAAGCGTTCCGTACTGAACCGAACCGTACCGTAGCATTCAGTGGAAAAGTACCATAAAAGAGGAGGAGGGGTGCCCGACCGATGCTGGCCGTCAAAAACGAAATAAATCAGTAAGCCTATGTCTTAACGTTGTATAGGTATAGTATATATATACGTTGTATATATATTAAGTTTAGTGGGGGCTACATTCTTGCAAGTAAATAATACATGATTAGAAAGACACAATAAAAGGATAACTATCCTACGTCTGCAGGCTGATAGTCATGTTATTTAATTTATTTTTCAGGTGAAAGTGTCTTTACTCAGGCTATAATCCAAATCGATTTTTCAAATTTGCAGATTCATCTATGGAAGCTTGATATTAAAATATTGACGTTATGGCTATAACCTACCACACAAACATTGAATTGAATTAGCATATCCATAATGTAAAACAGTAGCCAATAGGCTATAAAGACGCTGACTTGTAAACGTGAGCTACGCGATCTTTTGCCGTTTGAAAAAAAAATGTACCTGGGATGAAGACAATTCACACGCAACACTGAAGTCTGCCCAAGACGAGAACGCCCTCTGCGCCCTCTGTCAACAAATGCACGCGTGTATTCCCTGGTGTAACCATGACAGATTTCACGACAATACTGTTTCCCAACTGTAGGGGGACCCCGAGAGCAAAATTTAAGTTACCTAATGCTGCTTTAAACTAAATATAGGAAAGAAGAATCGAAAATAAATGCACACGAACAATAGCCAAAATGGTCAACATTCATTTTGTTGCATGTTTGTGAAATAAAGAAGTTGGGCTACTTCCCTTTGAACACAAACAGAATCTGTGTTTTCATTGTATTTGCCCTTTAGTGACTTCACTAATGCCACTGTCATCACTTTGCAACTTTATTAAAATAATACAGACATGCTATATTTAGGTACCTGCAGGCTTTTCTGCCACTCTCTGCTTTATATGACAGACAAGAGCTTCTCCAACCTGCAGCGCCAGGCCCTGGAGATCCAGATCATCAAGGACACTGCCGCTCTCTGAGACCTTAAGAGTTAGTGGAAAGATTGTTCATGCTAATATTTAAACACAAACACAATAATTATAAATAGGTTTGAGATGTTCATGACAAGTTCCTCACAAAGGTAATCATGTTAATAGTAAATTGATAGCATAATCAGCACTTATCAGAAGGCAAAAACATTTCCCGAAGCTGAGTGAATATTTCACCTAACATTCCCAACTTCAATCCCTGTGTGACTTTTCAAGCGGATGTGATACCTTACTCCTTACTCTATGGTTGGTTAAATCCCAGTAAGAATGCATGAGTGGTAAGTCAAAATACGTGTGTAAACCTCCACACATGCCCCAGCACAGCCTGTGAGTGTGATTACATCTCAGTGGGTCATGAGTGTTTGTCAGTGCAGCCACATATCAGATCAATTGTCTGCTAGTGACAGATCATTGATGGAATTTAAACAGGAAATGCAAGATTTTAGCTTGATCAAAGTCAACATAAAGCAAAGTGCTTCTGTCAAAGGGACGCAAATTTTATCCAATCACTGAAGAGCAGCTAAAATTATGAAAGGTGTATATTTTTTGGGTTCTTATAAAAGCCATTTGGATTTAATCTTTATATGACCAACATACATTATCAGTCAAATGTTTCAACACACCCGATTTGACTTGGATTGCTTTTATTGTTAATTATATAAATTATGAGGGTTTTGTTTAAGTAATTAATTATTTTATTAGAAATAATAGTAAAGTGATTGAACATTCTCTTCATGAAACAATATTAAGCAGCACAACTGTATTCTGAAGGATTATGCAACACTATAAATGTACAATTCTATAAATGTAATAAATATAATTAACATTACAGGTATAGTACACCTGTCTCTGTCTGTCAGTCTCTCTTGCTCTCTTTCTCTCTCTCATACATATTAAAAGCTATTTAAATTATTTTTGTGAATAATTTTAATAGCCGTGTCCAAAACTTTTGACTGCCAGTTTATGAAAATCAGTTCTCCTTCCTTCCTCTCACTGATTTTCTGTACCTGGATGAACAGAAGCAGTAGTCGGCTGAGCTCTTGGTCTGTTTGTTCTGGTGACCGTTGGCCCAACTGAGTTAGCTGATCTCTCAGAATCATCACTAGATCCTCCTCTGCTTTCAGGTCCCCATTTGTCTCACTGTTAATTTGGGTAGTTTTCAGTTCTGTGCTCTCTGAACTCTCCCCTGAAGCACTAAGTTCCCCATTCTCCTTACTGATTTTGTCCGTTTCTCCACCCGGCTCCTATAAAAAAGAAAAGAAAAAAGGTGATGAATGAAAGGTTACAATGAAACACTCCGATACCAAATCTGCTATTCTCTAAAAACATTTCCTGAATCAGCTTTCTCAATTAAGTGACTAACAAGGAAGTTATTGCACAAATAACTGCTTCTCTGATTTTTAGCTTTTTTCTGATTTTTATCCATCACTTTCTTTCAAAAACAAATGATCTGGTATATGTTATTTAAATTTTACAGCTCTAGGGAATTTTAAAACATCTGAGACAACATTATAAAGGAAGCATAAAAAAGGAACATAATGTACTATTGGTGCCTAAAATATAAAAAGGAACTCAAGTCTCTAGAGCCATAAAACATGTTTTTTTCTAAGAAGATATCACATAAAAATAGTACAGTATATACATTGAAGCTGAAGCATATGACAATATTAATTTAAAGGCAACTGCATTAAGTTGGAGGGCTTTCCTGCAACTTAATCAGTTGTTTGCACGTTAATATGATCTTGTGATGTCAAGTCGTGAGCTTGTTTTGCTACAGGGAAGACAATTCACATTCCAGGAGAAATGACATGTTTGCACTGCACATTCCCACCAGTTTATTCACTCTGTGGCTAAATACAGCACATGAATGCCATCTCGTTAATCCAAAGCCTTGATTGTGGTATAGAATATTCTCTTGCTGAAATGTTTAAACCTGCTACAATAAAATCTATCTGAATAAAAATAAATTATTTTGCGGACAATTAGGCTAATAAAGTACTAAACAAGGAAGCTTGACTGCTTTTGGTCACCTTTAACTTGCTGTCTTCCAGTAAGTTGAGCCGCCAAGCGAAACAACCAGTTTGAATACACTTCAGTGAGACAACTAACGTTACATGACAACCACAGCTGTAAACATTAGTCTCTGTGAGATAAAAGAATTAACCTCTAAAACTAATATGAACCCCAGGCAAAACTCCAGTTCAGTCAGACTGTAACCCGACACATAGCCTACCTGTTGTTTAGTAGGTGGCATCTCAAGTTTTTGATAAGTAAGCCTTGTGTACGTAGATTTATGGCTGGACAGAAGGCTTTCCTCTGGGTTCCCATATCACAACACTAAGTGAGTGAGTGGCCAGCTGAAACATGCCTCCTAATCCATGAACTTTGCACAATGTGAAACTCTGACATCAGCTGCGCCTGGTCATGTGCCTCACTTCCTAGTGAAAAAAGCAGAAGAAACACTATCTTGCGCATCTGTGTGTTTTCCACATTTGAATAGCCTCAGAATAGCATACTTTGAAGAAGACTATAGTAAAGGAATCAGGCTGATTTTCCTTATTTTATTCAAAAAGTGAGATATAAAATCGACCAATCAAAAGTGAATTTGAGGGCACGTAAATAGTATCTGCCCTCTGGTGCTTAAAGTATAAAAATAAAGATCACTAAGCGCATAAGATACAGTAACGTTAGATGTTGAGCAATAGTGACATCGTGCGGTGATTTAAGATATCTTACAAATATTCCACAACAATGAAACTTTCTTAACTATTGTTTAAAAACAAAAATATATATTTCTCATATAAGAACAATTAAAATTGTACTGATTTATCTAATATATTAATCTCATATGTTTAGACAACTGTAACAAACTGTGTTTTTTATGGTTCTGAGCCGTTTGAAAAAAGAAAAGAGAAAAGAAAGAAAATTGTTGGAATGGGCGGGTTTTACCTGCTCTCGGGCGGTGTCTTACATTAGTATTATTATTTTATTAAATAATTAATTAAAATATGAACGTTAATGTTATTAAAATATAGTGGCGGTTACTTTTATCATCATGTGGTACCTGTGACGTTTCCTCGCGCTGTCAAGCTGGACCAATCACAGTCATTTGCGGTTACACCATTTTTTTAGATTGCTGCTGAGGTACAAAAATATTACTATACCATGTTCAACCTTGTATTTAAATTGATACAAATGATAATTCTTTCACTGTCTTAAGTGAGAAAAAAAAACTTGACATTTAAATGCGGTTCAAGGTTTTGGGCCACCGAGCGCCCACTAGAGGAAGCATTAGACATTTCTCTTCCTTCACCTCCAGAGGGCGGGGTTTCCCTTAAATCAGTAGTTCACCACATTTACTTATTATCAGATTCCCTCTTTTATCGAATGAATTATAATCTAACCGGGCGAATTTTGTGATGCACGTAGATATTTCCGCTGCAACAAACTAACGCAACAATTAAAATATCCTTTTATAATGGACTTATAATAGATTTATAATCTACAGAAGGCGTAATGAATGTTGGCAGAATGTTGCAGGCTTCTTCAGGAAGTTGTATATTAGAATCGACTCAACGGGGTGAGATCGATCAAATTAACCATTTATTACAGCAGGATCGGGGCGTCTTAAAACAAAAAGGTGAGTCTTTTGTTTTAAATGGTGCTGAAATGGATCCACAGTGACAATGGCAGAGATTGCACTGATCGCTGGTCAATAGAGCTTCATGTAAGCGTGTTTCTCTCTCCCTATCGTTGGGTTTATTATCTATGGCCATTGATTACAGAAAAGACCTAATCGTGCGATTCGTTTAAATGCATTTGTCTTTTCAAAAGCAAGCTTCTTCCAGACTGTTTCCGTCTGATACCTGTTACGCTTTGTAAGATGTCCTCTAGCATACCTTTTGTAGTTCTATGGTAATTCAATTCACATTTATTTTTATAACGTAGCGCTTTTTACAATACATAGCGTTTCAAAGCAGCTTTACAGAAGATGAATGTGTCTGCATTACGATTTAGAGTGGTCTGCTATCAGAGGTCACCTGTGTGTCTACTTTATTTCAGAAATGTACAAATCACACAGTTTGCTAACAATGTATGAAAAGGCAGAGAGCAATGAGCTCATTGAAGTAATGAGTGCAAAGTTACATGTTGTTAACCAATATTAGGATATTAGGATAGCATTGGTGCATGTTGATTGAGAGCTCTGTGATCCACCCACCAACTCTATACATGATTGGCCTGAGTTTGTTTTTTCCACTTTGAAAGCTAACGAAGAGTTGCTAGACCGAGATATATCCAGCTGCAGACCCGCAGCAGCACCACCAGTTTCAGAACCCCAGCGCCAGAACCGGAAGTGAGGGAGGGGGGAATTATTATTATTGCATTATAGTTATTTTAGCAAGAATGTAAGGACAAAATGGGCCTGAGAGTGAGTTCCTCATACATTATAACTTATAAGTTAAATATATACAATATTGTTGTGATAAAACAGGCCTAAGGTTGAATTGGTCATTTTGTATACATTTGTATTGTTTTGTTTAAAACAATTCCGAATTTTCTCTCTTTTTTAGATTTTGACATTATTATTTTACACGAAAAAAATGCATGCTGCACATGTTCTTGTGAAAAAAGTACATTTTATTAAAAAAACCATGCGTTTTATCAAAATCATCTTACAAATACATATCTTCATTTTCAAAACAATTTATGATTTTTGTAAACACAATAAATAAATAAATAGAACATAAAATATCACAGAGGTCTAATGAGTTTTCAAATTGTGTATAATTTTGAAAACCTCCAATGCTTGTCTTGTTTTATATCTTTCAAAGCTTTATTAGTATACAAAGTTAAGGTTTTACCTTCATAAATCTACATGTAGCCTATGTATAAACTGCTCAGCTAAAATTATTAAACTGTTACATTAAAATGCCCTTAAGTTTCAAGTAGGCCTATTATTTTTCACCATCATGATCAGGAAGTAACTCATAATACAATGAAACGGATAACTGAAACTATATACAATTATGGTAACACTTTACAATACGTGTGCACTAATATGCATTAATTCATGCTTAACTAATGCACTGATAATCATGAGTTAATGTATAACTAATGCAGAACTAAACCATTAATTAACAATTACTGCATCAGCAACTAATAAAGAGTCTATATGATTAATAGATTAAGTAATACATGAATTGCTATTAATTCACTGTGTCATTGTGTATTAATTCCTTAATAACATATTTTATTAACTAATAGTGTAAATTAATGTGTTAATTACCACAATTAGTCAAAGCTATGCACTTCAACTTCCAGTTATCTGCCTTAATTAATCATTAGCTAATGATTTCCAAAGGTATCATTATGTTATGACTTTACTTGTTGAGGCACATCATTATTAATTAGTCATTTAGTAATTGTAATTTGCACAAGAATTTGCATTAACAATGAATTAATTAATCATGTATTAATGCATATTAGTGTACCTGTCATTATCTGGAAGTTGAAACACAAGGCTTTGGCTCATTCTGGTAATTAACATATTAATTAACACTATTAGTTAAAAAATGAGTTATTATGGAATTAATCCACAATTACATATTTAATTATTAACAATTCATGTATGAACTAATACATTAACCTTACAGACTCTTAATTAGTTCCTAATGTGGTAATCATTAATGAATAGCTTAGATAATCATTAGTTACACATTAATTCAGTATTATCTGTGCATTAGTTAAGCATGAATTAATGCTTATTAGTGCACACAGTATTGTAAAGTGTTACCACAATTATATTACACAAATCAATGTTTTAAAATGCTTATTGTACTGTAATGTAGCATCATAACATAAGTATAGAGGTTTCATGTTCAATAAAAGCTGTTTCATGTGTAAAATACCCTCCAAATTACGTTAGATGGCGTTATTAGGTTTCAAACCTAAGCTCCGCCCCTCACTTACGGCCCTGGCGCTGGTGTTGGTTCAGAGCATAACTCCGCCCCTTGCTTCTGGTTCTGGCGCTGGGGTTCTGAAACTGGTGTGCTGCGGGTCTGCAGCTGGATACTATAGGCTAGACCACACTGGCTGCTAATAATTTTTGATTTCTAGCGATTTCTAGGCTAGGAGGCTGGAGCATCAGAACAAAACACAACATGACAACATCAACATCAGTTGAAGGCTGCAACTTCACTTTTTAAATGACAATATCCTGGCAGAACTATTTTTGTCAGTGATATAAGTATTTGAAATGAACATGATTTCTTAATGTCTAGTGACATATTGGGGCCATTTTATGATTTTTTTAAATACATTTCTTACATACAGCTCCTTTAAACGGTGTATTGTGAAAAGCACCAAAAAAAACGTTTGTGAATTTTTTTTATAACTGATGAGCAATACAGATACATTGACATCCATAAGAGATTATTTTATGTATACACAACTTTTCCACTGCATGTTTATATTTTAATTGTCAACTTTTTTCTAAAGTTTTCTCATTTTCCTCAGGTTGGGGAGGTTTCACAGCCCTCCACTTTGCTGCTCTCCACGGAAACCGGCCAGTGGCTGAACTTCTGCTGAAAAATGGTGCTGATCCAAACATCCCTTGTGATGCGGGGCAAACTCCTTTTCACTTCGCTTGCAGGTATGAGACCTCATCCATCTTATGTTTGTAATTTTAATTAAAACATCCATCATAAACTCTGCTTTTCCTGAAAGATAACAAGGGCTTACTGAACTGTGTTATTCTAACAGAAATGGCAATATTTATATCATGCACAAAATGATGCAGCATGGTGCAGACTTACAGATAGTAGATGAGCTGGGGAAATCATTCTTCATCATGCAGTCGGTGGTGGAAGTGTGTAAGTAAATGGGCCTGTTACATTAGTGGAAGACAAACTAATTAAAAAAACAGTCAGTATCGATTAAAAAGAATTATAGTTTTGTTTTGGCGTATGCTGTGTTATATTGTTCCTATGTTTTCTCAGTTTCTCTACCATTTTCGTTCTCAGTATTGCCACGCAGTACCTGTGGGAGACTGGAATGTTCCGATTCTCGGATGCAGATAACTATCAGGTCACGCCGCTGCATTTGGCAGCTTCCACGGGCAATACTGATGTAGTCCGGTATCTCCTTAGAGCGAATGTAAGCACTTTTACTTTACAGCACTGCTTGTTCTCTTATAGGGTGCAGCTAAACTAAACGGCCACCAAAACACTGAGAGTCAAGAGCAGAATGGCTGAAACTGCTAAAATTGCTCTTATCACTATGGAATTTTGTTTTATTGGAATGTTACTTTGTTAGGGTAGTTGTAAGGTTTAAAATTTCCTTAATTGTAAACTAGAACAGACTGTGATTAAAGAGACTTACAATAATAGGCTTAGCTGCAGCACTATCTTAAACTTATAAATGCTTTAAAGTCATCATAAAATGGAAATTGCAATTGTCTTTTCTTCTTTATAGAGTGCAACAGTTTTCGGAAGTTAAAACTCCATTCGTTTTCTTCTTAAGGAAATGGATATTGAACGATGACTTCTAAACCTTTAAAGACTATGAGCTTTGAGCTTGTCGATCCAGTCAGCTTGCATTATTTCACCTTATTTTTAAAACAATCCTGTTTAACAGTGGAATCCCTGGTGAAAACTACATTACCCATGATGCTGTACAGAAGATTACTCCAATCAGAGAGTTGGAAAAAGAAACATTGTCCAAAATAGGTCTTTAGCTGCGCCCACTCCCACAAAGCCCGTCTTCCTACTTTCCCAATATTCTGATATGTATGTGTATGTATATATTATAATATCAACTTTTGTAAATGAGTAGTTTTATATTTTTCCTTTGCGTTTAATTTGATTATGCTGTTCATGGGATTGTAGTTCTTTCCCTCAATAAAACTGTTGTACCTTTTGGTTTTTGGCCAATTTATATATAAAAAACAAAATGTTTTTGGCTAACACTTTTCAATAAGGTTCATTAGTTACTACATTAGTTAACATTAACAAAGAATGAACAATACTTCTTCAGCATTTGTAAATCTTTGGTAATGTTAATTTCAACATGTACTAATACTTTATTAAAATCTTGTTAACATTAGTTAATGCATTGTGAACTAACATGAATAAACAATGAACAGCTGTATTTGTATTAACTAACATTAACAAAGAATAACAAATACAGTTACAAATGGTTATTTCATGTTAGTTAATGCATGACCTTATGTTTAATAAATGAACCTTATTGTAAAGTGTTACCCGTTTTGCTTCAAATCAAAGTTTGTAGAGTTGTGATTC
This sequence comes from Hybognathus amarus, assembly GCA_030378365.1. Taxonomy (NCBI): domain Eukaryota; kingdom Metazoa; phylum Chordata; class Actinopteri; order Cypriniformes; family Leuciscidae; genus Hybognathus; species Hybognathus amarus. The sequence goes on from JAQIUQ010003539.1 coordinate 339,347, forward strand.
ACCTCGTAGCTGATTGGCTTGGTTTATGGCTTATATTATGGCTTTTGATATACTTATGGGAAAAATGAATGGGAAAAAAAAATACTTCCGTAACCAGTGCCACTGAAAAAGGGGACAGGCACTCAATCCATTATCCAAATGAAATGGATGGTGGCCCTGAAGTGCAAATGTAATTTAGAAAACATTGGTAAACACAACAGCAAATAAGAAAACAACAGCAAATTATGAAATTGGTTCTTATTTGTAGGTCCACACACAAGCCTAAGAATTTGCCTGGAAAAGCCATCGACAAAGCTTGTCTAAACAGTTTTAACTTGTCAGATATAGTTTGAAGTACTCAGGAGCATCTCACAAATTTACGCATTTGGTTTCTTGTGGGTTTAGCTCGCATAACAAACGCATCACAGTTAAATATTTCACCTGCAATCTGTGCTTGTATTTTTTACCCAATTTTATTTCTTTGGGATTCTGGAATTGCAGTGATCTCATGTGAATGCCAAGTTGTCCTCTCGTGACACTAAACACATCACAGTTTATTGTTTCAAAGTATGTATTTAATCAATGTATTGTTTTTATAGTGCTTCAAAGTCTTTTCTTTTTGTGTCATCTGTTTATGTCTGTAACTAGAGGTGCACGCCAGAGGCAGTTGACCAC